>ML787966.1:520449-592857 GCA_009831015.1 Picea engelmannii
CAAATTGGAGCTGCCTGCATCTTCACGAGTACACCCAATTTTCCATGTTTCATGCTTAAAGAAGGTTATAGGTGACAAGATCCCAGTTCAAACTATATTGCCAAAACTTGACGAGGAAGGAAAAATCATATTGGAGCCTGAAGACATCACTGACACAAGAATTCACCAACTGAGGAATATATCCATTTCAGAGTATCTCATTAAATGGAGAAAAATACCGACTGAAGATTCCACTTAGGAAGATGAGTATTTTATACAGAAACATCCAGAGTTACTCAAGCGTTGCGGACAACACTTGTCTCAAGGGGAGGGGCATGTTAAGCCCTAATATTGGCTCATTACCGCTTAATTGGGGCATTTTGTATTAGTAATGTTATTTTATTTATTTTGGCTTTAGGCCATTAGTTGTAATTATACCTCCTAGTCTCCTATATATACCAAGGAGAAATTTTCATTTTGAATCATCTTGTAATTGAACATTTAAGTGGGGTAAAAGGAGGTTGCCCCCTTGAAGAGGCTTATTATCTGAAATTATCTCTTTTTCAAGGCGTTGAGTACTTCTTTTGAGGATTTTCTATGCTATATTGATATTTGGTTCTTAACAACCCATGTGTCTTGCATATTTTATACCAAGGCCCTCATGTAGGCAATGGATTTGGTATCCCTACTCCCAGGTATTGCACAAATGTCAAACACTTGTTCTTGTGATGTCCCTTTGATCTGCATAGGGTACACCACACTACTTCTCTTTTATCTCGACTTTTATTCTGATTTAATTGCACTGTCAAGTTCTTCAAGTCTTCCTTCAAATCCTCTATGGATGGATCTGTCTTCTTATACTGATTCTCTTCTAACTAAATCTCTGCTTTTAGTGCCTCTTCCTGGGTTTGAAATTTCTGTTGTCTCAGTGGATATTTGAAGTGTGGTAACATAGAGTTTATAAACAACGATCTATGCTGCATGTCAAAAATGGGACACTTCAGTTTACATTTGAATGTCTTGATCTTCTGGTCAATGTCCCATATGGATTCTCCTGGATTTTTTCTAACCTCAATCATCTCATTCATAAACTGATCCTTTGATTTTGGCCTCTGAAACTCTGTGATCAGTGCCTGCATGATCTCTACTACTATTCTCGATGAACCCTGTGGATTTTTTACTGCTAGACTCATATACTAATCCAACACGCGGTTTCTAAATGTTGTTTCTAATTGTGCTACTTTTGCTGCCTCATTAGTGCCTCTTTTCTCTTCCCATATTCGCTCACACACGAATATGTGCTTCTCTGGGTCTTCTGATCTGTCCCCATGAAACTCTGGTAATCTAATCGTTGGGTATACACATGCCATTGTCGAATATGTTGTACCTGCTCTACGCGGTACTACTATCTATGTACTATTGTTCAGACTTGAACTCACACTAGTGTTTCTACTGGTACTTCCCCTTTTACCACTACCTGTACTGCTGTTGGTACTTCCACTTATACCCTCAGTTCTATTCTGATTTCCTATATTCATCTGACCATCAGTCACTTGTTCTCTAAACAACTATTTCTTTGCTGGTGTGTTAGTCGTACATGGGGTTGTAGGTTCTACACTAATTCAGATCTGGACAGGGGTACTTGCTTCCTCATTAGATCCCACTCCTCTAGTCTTTCTTTCATATGTGGCACGCAATATTTCTTCAATGTGCTACACATCATAAATATCCTCTACCTCTTCCTCATCACTCTCCAAGCCTTCCCTCTTATCTATTTCTCTTTTCTTCCTATTGAGCTTATACTGGTAGGGTCTTCCACTGCGCGTCGTTCCTTCCTACTGGTAGGGTCTTCCACTGCATGTCCTTCCTGCCTTCTGCATGATTTCCTAGATCTCCTCTTGATTCATCATAATGGGATATTTCTCTTTACTACACTCTTCTCTATTCATTTCCCCTTCCATCTCGAACCTTCCTCAGTGTTTCCTCAAACTCCCCCATGCGCACAAGGTAGTTTAGTCGTATGATTCCATGGTTAATACCCCTTTATCATGCAATTATATTTTGATCGAAGTGTATAGTGACCCGATGTACCTTCCCCTTAGAACCTTAAGAAATTCCTACTCTACTACACTATAAGATTTCAATGTATCTACTACAACCTCAGTGACATACCCCACTATAATGCTATCTAGCTAGAAATCTACTTTGCGCGTGAATTTATTATTCACCCTTTTCAACTGCGTGATACTTTCTTCTGTCCACTCCATTGATCTAACTCTATTAGTCGGATGGGTATCTTTCAACCGTGTTATCCACTCCTGCAATAGCGTGGGAAACTCACTAAAGAAACTCTCGTGTATTTTGATGAATACGTATGTTTCCAAATACAATTTTGGCTTAAACCTAGAGCTTTCATTATCTTTGTGGGAAAACTCTAGTTTCTGAACTGTCAACCATCTTTTGATCTTTTCTTTTGTGGGGTTCCAACCTAAAAACATCCCCTTTCTTAACCCTCGCACTATACTACGTGATACATCCCTCCCGATCTAATCTTCCGAGTTCCAACCAACAACGAAACCATTGTTGGCTTGGTTATGGGCTAACCCATGTTCTAGCTACAGGATTACCAACTTTCCTTCTACCATCGACACTTATGGATACTAGAAGGAAACACAACGCACAAAGTGCACTGTGCAGTATCACCCAAGATGGCTTCAATGGGTGGCTGCAGGAATCAAATGTCTGCAACCATGGGATGTGATGCGTTTCTCTCTCAGAGGCATTGGATCTACTCATTGTTAGCCTTCGAAAACTCATTAGATATTAGTACATACCATTGTCACAACTATTCTAATAGGAATTCATTAACCACTATATCCGCATGTGTTCAATGACAAGTATTTATCTACTGTAACACAAGATTTTGATCTAAACACTAGCTATAACATTCATTTATTTAGAGCTGTTCTGCAGATTCCATCAGTTTATTTTTTAGTGCATAGTGCCATTTCCTTTATCATTGAACATGTTCATCATAAAATTACTAAGGCAAATACAATCCGAAACACTGCATACATTCACACAAAACACAGGTATACCATGGTTCACCCCCATTGGGGCTACATCCACAAAGATTTGTCGCTTGGCTCTTTATTCATATTCTTGCAAAATCTAGTGCTACTCACTGTACAATCCTCCCTTCATTACAATTGATCTCCACATATCACAAAAGTCTCTCATAAAGACCTCTTTCTCAACTAATGGATCTATTACAACCTCAACAATACATACCAAAAATAAGGGCAACCCTCTCATCGTCCTAATACATTCTACTTATACAAAACTGGGACAATGCCCTTACAAAAACCCTAACCCTAAGAGTATTAGGTTTGTCCACTTTCTCCTTGACTTATTCATGGTTGGTCCTCGATCCAACCATTCTCCAAGTCGGTGCTTTTCCACTTTCCAACTGCTCCGCAACAAGTTGTCCACTTTATAACTACTTTTCTCGGTGCGGGTATTCCTCTGTTTTCGATGCTGCTTTCCTCTATTTCCAACGTGCTCCCTTATTTTCCCCAAAATCTGCCTGCACCAACACTTAGCATGAAATATTTTTGTAACCTATTTACCAAAATATGAACCAAATATTATCCTAGATAGATTTGATTTAATGATGTAATATTCTATAAAGATAGGAGTGAGGGAATGTAATCAATTAGTGAAAATTTTGAAATTACTCTTGCAGAGTATTCATGTAAACTTTGACAGTCATTGAATGCAAGAAAAAATTTCATGATCCATTTATGGTGTCAAGGTGTTTTTAGACTTCTGAGTTTTATCAAGAAACATATCTGAGGAGCCCCCCATGGTATGTGTTGTATTTTTGTTCAATTATTTCAGTAAGATTAACTCATGTTTGTAAATTCTTCCTATTTTTGCAATTCCTATAATTGAAAACCAGACTTTGTAATTTCACACATACATAGAAAATTCCTGTAACATTCCATAATTGCAGGAAATTCTATACATGTGAAATTCCAATAAATTTAACAAATTGTAGGAAATTCATTGTACACAGTAATTCCTGTAATTGTTCGAAATTGTAGGAAATATTGTAACTTCTTTAAATACACACAATTTTTGAATTTAACAGTCAGATAGGTAAATTTCATTTGTGAAGTGTGATAGATTAATTTATCATTCCTTATAAAGCATTTCTTTCCTTCATTTTTCATTACTGTTTAAAATTAGAGTACATATATACACCAAGAATTTGCATCTAAACTAGAAGTTCCACCAATTGAAGGTTAAATATGTTCCTTTAGTCACAAGAATAACTCTCATTCCTTGAGTCAGATTTTGAAATTTCTTTCTTTAAGTTTGTAATAAATTTACTTTTCACAGGAATATTAAGTGACCACCAATCTAGTTATACATACATAGTGCCAACACCTCATAAGTTTACTTACCTTGGTTTGATAGAAAATGCTTCAGAATTTAGTTAATTAAACTACAACTAATATACTTAACATGTATCATCCTATACAATGTTGGGGATGTGAGGGAAACCACTTATATAGGGACTACCCTCACAAAGGAGAAATATTGAGGATTGTCCACAACATTAAGGGGGATGAAATAGTGGAAGATATGGGACGAAACATGCCAAGGATATATGCAACCTTGGACAACCAGCACGAAAAACATCAATCCCCCATGATTGAAGTGGAAGGTAAGACTGATAACCAACCCATTGCAATTTTAATTGATTATGGAGCTAGCCATAGCTACATAAACTCTCACATTGTTGAAAATTTTCAATTGCAAAGGAGAAAACATAAGAAATCTTGGTTAGTTCAGTTATCCACAGGGGCTAAGAGGAAAATCAATGAGATAGTTAAAGATTGTCCAATAGACATGAATGGACTCAACACAAAGGTATATGTGAACATCATACCATTGTGTTCATATGATTGTCTATTGGAATGGATTGGCTGGAAAAACACCTTGCTATCCTAGATTGTTACAACAAGACAATCACATGTATTGATGAATAAGGGAAGCAAGGAAATGTTCAAGGAATTCCAAGAGCTATATCCTTAAGGGAAATTTCAGCTATGTAGTTGAAAAAGAGTTTCAGGAAGGGCTGCCAAATTTTTGTGTCCCATATGGAAGAGACAACAAGAGATTAAGTGGAAATAATTGAATACCACCTAGTCTTCAGGGATTTTGAAGATGTTTTTGGGGACATCCCAGGTTTAACACCAAAGAGAGACATTGATTTCTCTATTGATTTGGTGCCAAGAGTTGTCCTAGTGTCCAATACACCTTATAGAATGGGCACATCATAATTGAAAGAGTTGTAGAGGTAGCTTGAAGAATTGTTAAGGAAGGGGTATATACGCCCAAGTGTGTCACCATGGGGTGCCCCAGTGCTATTCATGAAGAAGAAATATAGAACCTTAAGGTTGTGTATTGATTTCAGATAATTGAATAAGGTCACCATAAAGAAAAAATATCCTTTTCCAAGGAGTGATTACTTATTTTATCAACTAAAAGGTGCAATAATATTTTCCAAGATTGACATGAGATTAGGTTATCATCAAGTGAGGATAAAGGAAGAGGATATCAACAAGACAACATTCAAGACATGGTATTGGCATTATGAATTCACAGTAGTGCCCTTTGGGATATCAAATAATCTGGTTGTTTTCATGTGCTTGAGGAATGGAGTATTCAGGGAATACCTGGACAAGTTTGTAATTGTGCTCGTAGATGATATACTGATTTACTAAAATACATAAGATGAACATGATCAAAATTTATGAATGGTGCTAAAAGTTTTAAGAGAGCATAAGTTGTATGCCTAGCTAAGTAAGTGCATATTTTATCAAAAGAAGATCCACTACCCGGGGCATATTATTTCAGTAGAGGAGATAACAATGGACCTTGAGAAGATAAAATTCATTAGAATATAAGATACCAATGGACCAAGAAATGTGACATAGTTCAGATCATTCAAGCATCTTGTAGGGTATTACCAAAGATTCATAAAAGGATTGTGAAAGTATGCAATCCCAATCACTTCTTTGCAAAAGAAGGCAGTGGAATTTGAATGGAATTCCAAGTGTGAAGAAAGTTTTCAACAACTAAAAGACATTTTGACAAGTGCGCCAATATTAAAGATTGCAGATCTAGATGACGATTTTGTTGTGTGCAAGGAAGGGCTTGGTGGAGTCCTCAGAAAATGATCTAGATTATGCCGAGAATGAAATGAAGGTAGAGATATAACAAATAAAAACATAGATATATTGCAAGAAACACAAAGATACAATAATACTCAATTTCTATTAAAGAATGAAATTTGCAAAAAACAGAATATACATAAACTGTAAAAAACAGAGTGAAATGAATTCACTAGGATGATGATAGTTTATTTCTAAGAAGAGATGTCATGGCTATGCTCATTCACATGAAGATGTTTACAATGAGACTAAAAATACCCTTTTAACATAAATAATTAATGAGAAAATGCTAAACATCCAAAACCCTAACCACAAAAGATGAAACACCAAAATATTTGTGGGCCCCGATGGGGGTAGTTGATACGTCAACTTCCCGAGGGCATACATTTTTCATATGATATTCGTTTTGGATGCTCGATATACCTTTGAAATGGTATAGCCAAGAAGTACACATTACAATCAGCCTTTCATATGCTTATATTATAAACTAGGAGCTTCTATGCCAAAAAAATGTCGTTTAGGGCCTATAAACGACCCTAGAAGTTCATGAGCCAAAAAACCGTAGAAAAGATGCTAAGGTGGGAAACTGTATTTTGAGCTAGTGGAATAGGTGGGTGGCCACCGATATCCACCTGGATCATTCCTCCCCCCTTATGAAGCAATTGTACCCATTGTGTCAAGTTCTTGTGGGAGATGGGGAAGCTTTTGCTGAATCTGAAACTTGGTTAGTTGCTTTCCTTTTTGAAGAAGCTGTCTTGTTTGTACTTGGAATTAGCTGGTTGAGGAATGCCATGAACCTGTTGTTGGATGAGTTGGATCCGTTCAACCAATATAGGTGCATGATATTCCTTGGTATGAGTGTGGGAGGACTCTATCGATGAAGATTCAACATGAAGGACTATATCAATGGGGGCCAATGGTTGGAACCACAAGCACACCTGAAAAGGGTTGTGGCTAATAGAGATATGAAGGGATGTATTATAGATTTTCTTGAATGGGAAGTGCAGAGGCACCCCTGTAGGTGAAGCAAGATTAAAATTTCTCTCTCTTACAATCTTGTTGACATGCTTCTACTGGATAGAGAGGTCTTAGGCCGAGGTTGTAGTGGTCATAGCATCCTTCCATTCACCTTCTAACCGAATTATGAAGAGGATAAACTTTGTGGTAAAAGAGATTACTTTACAAAAATATTTTTCAGAGGAAATAGTCGGAACTACCTCTGGTACCCTATAGAGACGACCCCCTAGAGTAACAATGACACTACGGGGTTGAGACTCATAAACAACATGATGCTTCCACATATATGGCTAGCCTAAAAGAACATCACAGACTTCCAGTGGGGAAACATAACACAATACCTCATCCTTGAAGGGTTTGATGTTGTAGGACACATGAAACTGCTCGCTAACACAAAGATATCATCCATGGAAAAACCACCCGATGTTGTATGGTTACTAGTTTGGTATTGTTAGAAAATTCAAATGCTTAATGACATCTGTAGAGATTAGGTTATTTTGGCCTCTGCTATCAATAATGAAATGTAGTGGGGTCCCCTTCACCCACATATGTGAATGGAATATGTGCTCCCCCTCCTCAGGCTCCTTTGATTCTTCTGGTTGGATTTTTTTGGTTATGATGGTAGCAATGGGTTCTGCATCGATGATATATTTCCTTTTATTGTTTTTTGAATCTAAATCTGAGTCAAGGTTCAAGTATTTTTATTTGAGATCTAATACCAATGACTGGTTCGAGAGACATTCATCGATGTTGTGCCAGGGGTTTGGTGGAACTCACACAAATTTCCATTGTCCTTCTTCATCTTCCCATTATCCTTTTTTTCCTATGGATTGGACTAGTTGTCTTTAGGTTGGCTATTTTGTGAGTTAGGGACACCTTTTCCATACTTTGGTTGTTGCGTATGTGTAGAACCAAACTCATGCTTATTCCGCTACTTAAATTTCCACTTGATTTTGACAACATATTGATAAATGTATCCTAGTGACAATGTGTCTAGAAACTCCATTTCTATTTGGATGTACTTGTGTAGACCCCCACGGTATTTTAGAACCAGATGTAGCTCAAAGTCTCTGATACCCAACTTGGTTCATAAGGTATGGAAGGTATTTGTGAACTCTAGAACTGTTTTGTCCCTCTCTTAACACAGTGTGGTCCATCTTGTGTACTGGTCGTCATAGTTTGTGTTGGCCCTTGACCAAGTTTTGAGGAAACCTTGGTCAGGTTTGGACCACCTTTTGGACTTTGACGCAAGGGTCAAAGATGGAGTTCCATGGCAGAGCTAAGATCGCGGATCTCACTTGTTTTGTGGACCCATCAAGGGGTTCATTAGGGTTTTTGTAATGGGTTATGGGATGTTGGCCCATGGGTTTACCCATGTTTAGGCCTTTTTGTAAGGAATTGTAAAAGTATAAATAAGTAAGAATGTAGAAAGGAGAGGAGAGAGCTTGCAAGGCTAAGTGCAAGTAGTTCTGAGTGCTTTGTGCAACATATGTGAATGTAAGGCTCTGTGCTCGATAAAGAAGTTGTCTTTGTGCCATGACCTAGTTTTGGGAAGGAGGATCTGGTGCACACTGCACAAATCTCCTGTCCTTTGTGAAGCTCATCTATGTGGCTTAATGCACAGGAGCAGATGAATGTAAGATTAAAAAAAATAATAAATAAGACGAAGCAGTTGGTGGACGTAGCCCCACACTGGGGTGAACCACGTATATCTTGTGTCTTTGGTGTGCTTTGTGCTATGTTGTGTTTGTCATTTATTCTGCTTAGTTCTTTTATTATTATGTATTATGGATAGATATGATATTGCTTAGTTCTTTACTTGTTCTTTATGAATGAATATTAGATCTAACCCAGTGCTATGTGCTGAATGATTGAAGTGATTAATATTTACTGTTACTACGTCGATCTACCTTAGGGTTTTGTTCTGCGATGTTAATGAAGCTAATGAGTGAATGAATATCATCTTGTAGTGTTAATATAATACTCTGCGAAGTGTTTCTATCATAGATATGTGTCCCAGCTTGGGTACAAACACCTAAGTCCTGTAACCCCACCTGCCTCTACCTCGGGTGAGACTTCGTCTGCTTCACAGGTGTTGCCGAAAGGGTCGATAGTTAGGGTTTTGTTTGTGCATTGTTGAAGCATTGAACCCTGGGTATGCCCCTGTGCCAACAAATGGTTCCATTGCCGGGACCTGAAACTGTGATTGTTGGAAACTGAAGTAAAGTAAAGAGAAACTCTGTGCATAGATCTGCTGCTGAAGTGCACAATACTCTACTTGAATTCAGAAGCTCTGTGCTAAGAAATAAATCTGATATGAAGAAAAGAGGTAAAATCTTAAAAGAGGTAAAGCTTTGTGCTTTGATATGAGTAAGATAAGTGAATTTTTTTGTTTTGAAAGCATAAATTTAAGTATGTTTAATAGATTTTGTCCTAGTCTGAAAGCTAGGGCGCAGTTGGAAGAAAGAGCTGACCTAAGTAAAGCTAATAGAAATGAAGAAGGATATATTATTCCTATGCATAGAAAGAATTTTTGGACTAATAAGTGGATGCAGGAACCTAGAAAGAATTTTTGTAGATTGCAGGACCAACAATGTGATCCTAGTGCGCAGTACATGAGAGGTTGGGGAACATATAAGAGAAAAGATGATTAAATTTGTGTTATAACTGTAGACGACCAGGACGTCTTGCTAAGAAATGCCCTGGTACATGTCCTATTTGTCTTTTTTGTAAAATTGTTGGTCACGAGGTTGAGGATTGTCCAAAGATGATTGCTAAAGATGAATGAATGAACATGAGACAAGAAAACTATGACGAAAGTCAAGAAACTAAGAGTATGTTTGAGAATCACAAAGAGAAATAATCAGAGAAAGCTCAGACTATGTTATTACAGTTGAAAGAAATGATAAATGATCACAAAGACGTCAGCTTATCAAGGATACTGAAAGTAAAACAACGCATAAGTAAAAGAATAGAAGATTTCGACATAGATTGTGTCTTAGATGAAGAAACACATGTGAATATTATGATAGAAGAAACTTGGGAACTTTTGGGAAATCCTGTTGTGGTACCTTCATTGGGAAGGATAGGCTTGTTTAAAAGAAATACGATAACCCTATGTGGAAGAGTTACTAATGTACCTAATATTTTTCATGGAACATTGACTGAAGAGGAATTTGAAGTCATTAAGTTTGTTGAGAACAACGCCCCTTTCCCACTTTTGTTAGGAAAGACTTGGATTGAGAAGAATCAGATCAGAAGGAAAGAAGAGCAAGAAGCTACAAAAAAGAAAAAGAAAGAACTAAGGGATTTCATAGCTAGAAAAATGGAATGACTAATAGAAGAACGAGAAGATAAGTCAAAGAAACAAAAAGCAAGAGAATTAGCTATCGAAGTTGAAAGAATGCAAGAAGGTTTGAAGGACCTATCCATGCAAGAAACAAGAATACCCACCCTGGAATTATTAAGAGAAGGGATACTAACTTCGAACCCTTTGAGAGCATATCAGAAGTGCGAAGTCATTACGCTAAGAGAAGATAAGAATAAGAATGGAAAGAGGATTCCATAAACAGTTAGAGGAACTCAGATCACAGGAAAGAAGGCAAGAAATCTTAGTAAAAAGAAAGCCAAGTTAGAAAATTTGTAGGAAGCTACAAAGAACAGATGGAAGAATTTGCAGGAGGCAGGTTTGTAGGACTTGAACCTCGTGGGAACAACAAAATCACGCAGAATGGGACTTCACCCTGGCAAAGCTATATGACCGTTTGAGGCACCCTGCCTATTAGAAAGATGCCCTAGAACAGATAGAAAATGTATTTATGAGATTTTGGATGTTGAGACCAAGCCATAACGGATGAATTCACATTGATGGAAGCATTCCTGCTCATTCGAAGAATTAGTTACGATGCTCACTTATTTAACCTGTTGGTCGCTGCGCCGTGACCACTTTTTTCCACCCGTGATTAACTGAGTCAACAAAGAATTGATTGTGTTTCAAAATAGGTTATCAGAAGCTAGACATCACCATCCATTTGTCTACCCTGCCTGTCCATTCGCCTACCTCGATTCGTCTATTTAAAAGTGAGAATGTCGAGCAAACGCACTGAGTTAGAGAAGTTTATTGAGGAGGTTCTTAAGAAGTTTATGGATGATAGATCTATGTCTGAAGGTGTCCAGGCATCATCGACCAGGGGACTGCAGGATTCCCCTTTGACTGGACAACGTTTGGGCCGTGTCAAGCCCGCAACTGAGAAGTGAAGTAAGAATTGCGACGATCTGGCTAATGTGAAGCAAATCCCGTCGATCTTACCAGAGTACATCCCACCTTTGGCTTGCATGATTAACCATGACAACATCTCATGAGACTTTGAGTACACTCTAATCACCATGTACATCTCGAAGGGAATACGTGTGGTCGGGAGCTAGTTGGGACAGATCCTGTTGCCGAAGAACAACGACTTCAACCTTGGAGATCGGAAGAACTATGCTATGCTTGCAACCCACTGATACTTGACAAAGAACACTAGGAAGGACCCTCTCCTAGTCTCCCAACCATGGATTAAGGAGCTGGCGTAGTCCACTGTGCTCAACGTGATGGAAATTCCCCATTTTGGCCTCCACTAGGAGGTTAACGCTTGCGTAAAAATCCTCTTGTCATGCTACCATGGTAGATACTTGTGTCTTGACCGACAGATTACTATGGATTCGACACTGATCCACTTGATTATAGGATTAAGAAGGAAGGGACCCAACCCTCAACAATTTTATCTAGGGAAGGCCTCAAATCGCTCCCTAGCACAGTGTATCAAGGAAGCATACAACGAATTTGAAAAAGGAAAGTGAGGCTACAAGGTAACCTCTATCCAGGATGGCAAAGTGCACCTCACTTGTCAACTCATAGCTGGAAATATTGTAAGAAAGAACCGCCCCACACAGGTCACCGGGTTCATGGTAGACCTCTCAGGAAAATATGTGGAGGGAATGCAAACGAATTGGGTAAGTTACCTCGTCAACGAACTAGAAAAATACTGTCACAAAGCTCAGGATCAACGATATGAGTTCCACTTCAGCTAGCTACTCATGTTGATCGCATTTTTCTCTTGGAAAATGCCTGAAGGAGCCACCTTCCCAGAGATCGAACCATCGGAGCCATTGGCAGCTAGGTTCTCTACCTTGTGGTACACCAATGACATGTCGAAGCAATGGCACTCGAACACTGTGTTCCATGCATATTATCAACAACTGAAGGTTTCCATTGAATCATTTCCACGCATGACACCGCACACTCTGCACCAATACAAACCACTAGCTAAGTTCCACGCAGATTGACATTTTATCTATATCACTACGCGCAAAGATGAGAGCAAGGAAGAGTTGCAATCATATTACAAATTGACAGATGAGGACATGGACCAGATCATCAAGGAATGGTTGGAGGATTTCCTTGTACTGGTCGATGATGCAAATCTCTCCTACACTGACATCATAGGAAGCCCCTTGGTCACCCGAGTCGAGCATGTTGGACAATCTAGTAGGACAACGAAGAAGAAGAAGCAAGAAGATGTCCAGAACATAGAGACCGATGAGGAGGACAACGCCTCTAAAGAAAATGGATTTGGCTTTCCCACGGGAGGAGGAGGAGAAGACCAAGAAGATGGACAGGGAGGAGGGGATGAAGGAGAAAATCAAGGAGAAGGAAAAGCTACACCACTGAACGACCCCCCTACTGAAAACCACAGAAGAGGAAGGTTTCTCTGCAAAAAACTTTAGCAAGAAAGAAGACGCGCGCTAGAAAGCCCTAGATGGAGGCCACACTTACAAAGGATGATATCAATCTAGTTCGAGGAGCCATGGAGGATGCATCTGACAATCTCTTGCAGAGATATGGAGCGAAGTAGGAGGAGATGTATGAAAGGGTTGAAAAGGAATTAAAGGAAATGAAACAAAATATTCGATCTGTCCATACACTGCCTACTGCGCCTTCCTCATCAGAGACTGCAGAATTGGGGGATGAGCCCACCCAATTAAGAAGACTTGCAGATGCGATAGAGGATTGACTTCAGAAAGTCCAAGAAGAAAAGGATAAGGCTACATAAACCTTGAAACAGGAGAAAGAGGAAGTCTTAGAGCAACTACGAGTTGTGCGGTACTGTGTAACCACCTATGAAAATGAAAAAGATGAGTTTCGGGTGATGCTCAAGGAGGAGAAAGTGAAGATACAGAGAGAAAAGGACCAGCTACTCCTAGAGAAGACTGCAGTCAAAGAAGTGGTGAATAAATCACTTCTTTTTTTTCCAGGTTTGGCATAGGAGGAACATGAATTAGTCGAGGTTCAAGTGGTGAAGCTCGCTGAGGCCATCCAACAACTTCAAGCGAGGATAACATAATTAGAGGTCCAAGTAGCACCAAACACCCCCATGAAGTACGTGACCAAAGAGAGGCATCCGCTAAGAACAAAATAATAAGGATAAGGGCCCTCACCTCAAAGTGAAAACAGTTGAGTGATAGAAGTGCACTGACTTATGAATGCCTTGCAGAAGATCTAGAGATAAGGAAGTTTGAAGCGCAACTATAGGAGGTGCAACAACATGCATACTCTGTGTAGACGCAGATGAAGCTACTTACTGCAGTTGAGAGAATGAAAAGATCACAAGAGCAACACACAATCCAACAACATGTTACTTCCATCCAGGGCAGAGTAATGGAAGTTGTGCATAAACTACAACATGTACAGGATGAAGTCTGCAAGGTGTTTGAAGAAATTGAAGGACAAGGCTCGCAACTAGACCAGGTGGTTGCATCAATCAAATAGTGCCTGGAAGGGCCTATTACAGTGCAAGAAATCCAAGATCTCACTGAGCAGGAGGCTCAGGAGAAGCAACAAGTCGAGGCATCTCGAGTGAATCTCGAGGCCTTTGAAGCAACATTGTCCAAGCCTGAGTGACTCGGGATGAGTCACATGTGAGTGTTGGGGGCATGTTGGCCCTCGACCAAGTTTTGAGGAAACCTTGGTCAGGTTTGGACCACCTTTTGGAATTCGACGCAAGGGTCGAAGATGGAGTGCCATGGCAGAGCTGAGATCGTGGATCTCACTTGTTTTTTGGACCCAACAAGGGGTTCATTGGGGTTTTTGTAATGGGTTATGGGATTTTGACCCATGGGTTTACCCATGTTTAGGCCTTTTTGTAAGGAATTGTAAAAGTATAAATAAGTAAGAATGTAGAAAGGAGAGGAGAGCTCTTGCAAGGATAAGTGCAAGTAGTTATGAGTGCTTTGTGCAACAGATGTGAATATAAGGCTCTATGCTCGATACTGGAGTTGGATTTGTGATCCAGATTATTTTCGACACGAAATGAGAGTGGAGATATAACATAAAAATATTCAGAGATATTGCAAGAGAGACAACAATATAAAAAAGATATAGTGAAAATATAACAAGAGTCATAGATATATAGTAATACATGATTTCTATTAATGAAATAAATGTACAGAGACTGTAAAAGTACAAAGTGAAAGACTCGCTAGAATGGTGGTAGCTTATCTCTGAGAAGAGATGTGACGGCTACTCGCATTCGCAAGAAGATGATTATTACAATGAGGCTCTAAGGGCCTTTTTAACATAAGTAAAATCCAAAACCCTATCCCTGTAAGATGAAAAGACAAAAGGTTTGTGGGCCCCGATGGGGGTAGTTGATACATCAACTTCCCAGGGGCGTAACTTTTGCATACGATCTCCGTTTGGGGCGCTCAATAGCTCGTTGTAAAGATCTATCCAAGAACTAAAATTTTTGGGCAAGAAACATGATCTACGATCCATGTTGCTCCTCGTTTTCTCAAAAAACATCATTTAGGACCTCAAAATGGCCCCGAAAGTTAAAAACTGCTAAAAATAGTAAATTACCAAAATTGCCAGAAACATGTTTTGGGCCAATTGGAGAAGGTGGGTGGCCACCGATATCCACCTGGATCAATCCTCCCTCCTTAGGAAGTAATGGTCTCCATTGCGTTGAGTTCCCAGGGGAGAGGGGAAATTGATTGTTGAATCTGAATCTTGGTGATCTGCTTGCCTTGCTGGAGAAGTGGCATCACTTAGCTTGTTGAAGGCTATCACGAACCTTTGGCTGGAAGGTTTGGAACTTTTTAACTAGTCTGGCTACATGAGATGATTGTGTGTAGAAGGAATCTTTGTGCTTTGCTGCAACCTTGTCGACCTGCTTCTAGTGAATAGAAGGTGCTTGGGATGAGGCTGTAGTGGTTGCGGTATCCTTTTGTTCCCCTTTTGAATAGATTGTGGAGAAGATGAATTTTGTAGTATGGGATACTACCTTGCAACACTGTTTAGGTGGGGCAATAGTTGGAACTACCTCTGGTATCCTGTAGAGATGATCCCCCAGAGTAATAATGACACTACGAGGTCGAGACTCATAGATAGGATGGAATTTCCACATATATGGTTGGCCCAAGAGAACATCACAAACATCTAGTGGGGCAACATCACATAATACCTCATCCTTGAAGGGCTATATGCCATATGATAATCGACACTGCTGGCTGACATGAAGATATCGTCCTTGCCAAAGCCACCCAATGTTGTATGGCTGTGGGTGTGGTGTTGTCGACAATCCCAACTGTTTGATGACCTTTGCTGAGATGAGGTTTTTCTGGCTTCCTCTATCAACAATAAAATGCAGTGGGGTCCCCTTCACCCACATTTGTGAATGAAAAAGTTGCCCCCCCTCTTCAGGATCTGTTGGTTCTTCTGGTTGAATTGTTGTGGTCGTGACAATAGCAGTGGGGTCTGCGTCAATGATCTGTCTTTTCCCATTATTTTCAGAATCAGATTCTGAATCAGGGTTTGGCTCCTTGTCTTTGATCTCAGCCACCAATGACTATTTTGAGTGACATTCATCGGTGTTGTGCCATGGGATTTTGTGGAAATTGCACCATTTTCTGGTGTCCTTCTTTGTCTTCATGTGACCCTTCTTTTCCTGTGTCTTGGACTGGTTTTCAGGAGACTGTTTGTTAGGGCCGTCTTTTTCATACTTCAGTTGTTGTAGATTTGTAGACCTGAACTCCTGTTTGTTCTGGTTTTTAAATTTTTGCTTGATTTTGACAGCATATCGATAAGCAACACCAAGTGATGAGATGTCCAGAAAATCCATTTCAGTTTGGATGTATCTGTGTAGAGCCCCACGGTATTTCAAAACCAAATGTCGCTCGGAGTCTTTGATACCCAGATTGGTGTGCAAGGTATGGAATGTATTGGTGAACTCCGAAACTGATTTCCCCTTCTCTTGCCACAGTGTGGTCCATCTCATGTACTGGTCCTCATAGTTTCCAACAGGGTAATATTGTTCCTTTACCGCATCCACAAAAAAATCCCAAGTGGGATCGGCCCCATATATTCCAAACTCCTCTGTGGAACTTTGCTCCCATTAAGTTTCCCACCAATGTTTGACACGAGGGAGAGCCTTAAGGAGTGTGAAGGTGATCTTTTCTTTGTCGTAAAAATTATGAACAGAGAAATAACCTTCTAGCAGATTTAACCATTTTTCTAGGGCTTCTGCATCTATCTGTCCTTCAAATATAGGAATATCAAAGTTAACTTGTACCTTGAAAGGTGAGGTGCCTCCAAAGTGGTTTCTTGATGAAGATGCACCTGATGCTATCGGCAGGCGTTGAAGTATGTGGGAAAAATTCTCCATCATTTCGTTCCTCTGTCACGTGAGAGCTTGCTCAAGCAATAGATTGATAGGATCGTCTTCTCCGTCGTTTTTCTTTTCTTCCGCCATTGAGGGTTTCTTGGGTGTGTGAGAGAGATTGTCTTCAAGGGAGACAAGCTCGAGACCCAACTTGCTATACTCGGACCTCGTCAGGGACATGCACTAAGAAAAAAAATGATCAAGAGCAGCCTGCTCTGATACCACTGATCCGGATTATTTTCGGCATGAAATGAGAGCGGAGATATAACATAGAAATATTCAGAGATATTGAAAGAGAGACAACAATATAACAAAGATATAACGGAAATATAACAAGAGTCACAGATATACAGTAATACATGATTTCTATTAATGAAATAAATGTACAAAGACTGTAAAAGTACAGAGTGAAAGACTCGCTAGAATGGTGGTAGCTTATCTCTAAGAAGAGATGTGACGGCTACTCGCATTCGCAAGAAGATGATTATTAAAATGAGGCTCTAAGGGACTTTTTAACATAAGTAAAATCCAAAACCCTAACCCTGGAAGATCCAAAAGGTTTGTGGGCCCCGATGGGGGTAGTTGATACGTCAACTTCCCAGGGGCGTAACTTTTGCATACGATCTCTGTTTGGGGCGCTCAATAGCTCGTTGGAAATATCTGTCCGAGAAATACAACTTTTGGGTGAGCAACATCGATCTACAATCCATGTTGCTCCCCGGTTTCTCAAAAAACATCATTTAGGGCCTCAAAATGGCCCCGGAAGTTAAAAACTGCTAAAAATAGTAAATTACCAAAATTGCCAGAAACATGTTTTGGGCTAGTTGGAGTAGGTGGGTGGCCACTGATATCCACCTGGATCAATTTGTGCCATGACCTAGTTTTGGGAAGAAGGATCTGGTGTGCAGTGCACATATCTCCTGTCCTCTGTGAAGCTCAGCTCTATGGCTTAGTGCACAAGAGAGGATGCATGTAAGATTCAAAAGAATAATAAAGAAGACGAAGCAGTTGGTGGACATAGCCCCACACTAGGGTGAACCACGTATATCTTGTGTCTTTGGTGTGCTTTGTGCTATGCTATGTTTGTCATTTAATTTGCTTAGTTCTTTTCGTATTATGTATGATGGATATATCTTATATTTCTTAGTGATTTACTTGTGCTTTATGAATGAATGTTAGATCTAACCCAGTGCTATGTGCTGAATGATTGAAGTACTTAATATTTACTATTACTACGCTGATCTACCTTAGGGTTTTGTTCTGCAATGTTAATGAAGCTAATGAGTGAATGAATATCATCTTGTAGTGTTAATAGAATACTTTGCAAAGTGTTGCTATCACAGATCTTTGTCCCAACTTGGTTACAGATACTTGAATCATGTAACCCCCCCACCTCTACCTCAGGTGAGACTTCGCCTTCTTCGCAGGTGTTGCTGAAAGGGTCAGTAGTTAGGGTTTTGTTGGTGTGCTATGGAAGCATTGAACCCTAGGTCTGCCACTGTGCCAACAATTTGCAACATGCTAATATTGTTCCTTGACGTCATCCATAAAAGAGTCCCAAGTGGGCTCGAACCCAAATATTCCAGACTCCTCTATGGAGTTTTTCTCATAGTAAGTCTCCCACAAATATTTGACATGGGGGACAACGTTAAGGAGTGTTTTGATGGGGTAGAATCGCCCTTCAACAGTAAGGTGTACTCCCCGATACACAATCCTAATTAGACTATGCACCATTTGGTTTAGGAGACCTATCTAGATTCTGGAGTGGATTCCATTACCGGTTATGAGGGGTGATTGGATGGTTGGTAAATGCAAATGAAATCTAACTAAATACATAAATAAATATAATTTATCCTATCCTAGCTAGGATTAATCTACAGTAACCAAATGAATATCTAAAACTGAAACTAATCTATGCAAATAACTTCACTTAGATAACTATTATGAAGTAGCAAAGTTAGACAACACATGTATGAAAATATATAATCAGATAAGTCCAAATCACAGTATCACATACATAAGCAACTCATGTTCTCAGGGAAAAACATAATAAATAATAACAAAGCTGCGAGAATGATATCGATTTGCATAAGAAAAATATATAGGCCAAAACCATATTCTTACGACACATGTAAACAATACACAATCTGCTGAAAGTAGTTCAGAGAAAGCCACCATTTACAAAAGTTCTTCTCTCTATCAAAAATGCCCCGAGGGATTCTCAATTTTAGTTAACACAATAATTTTTCACAAAATAGTTTAGTGAATGTACAATGCTTGAAGAGACCATTTCAACATGGGCCTCTTCCTTTATTTATAAAAATTATAGTAATTCCTAAAATGTTTTCTTGAATTCCACGAGAAGTGGTTACAAAAACATTTCATCTTCCCCCTCAATAGCTATTGACATGTATGAGAATGAGGATGAAGCTGATGGAAATTGGAGAAAGATAAAATAGAATATAGTTGTAATCAAATATGGATTTCCTATCTCATTTTATTCATGTACCCTTGTATTTGAAATAGGCTACCCAAACCTCATACCGGTCGTAGAGTGATATGACCCTACAATATGAAAGTTCCTTGAGAGTAGATTCATGTGAGGATGAGTTATCAGTGAGAGTATTTATGCCCTTCACTAAGGTAGCCATGAATTCTTGAATCATAATGTGAACTTTGGCTAGCTAGACAAGGTGTTGCTCCATTATCTCAATTTTCACCTTCGTAGCTGCCTCAATTACTTCTCGTCTCTGATTTGTGCTTCGTTAAATCTTTTCAAGGAGTTATTCCATAGTGATGGTTTTCTTGAGATCTTCTATGGGAGGAAGGTAACACTTATGTGTCAAAACTTGTGTTTCTTTATGAAGTTGTGTGTAAATTGTGAGCGATATAGTCATTTCCTTTTCTTCTCTCTTCCCAACTTGCTGACACTGATCAATCAAGCATAATCAATTCTTATTTCTAACTTTGAGGGGCGAGGAAGCTCAACCAAAGAATATGGATTCTTGACGATCCATACTTTTATGCCATCGAATCCCTCTTGGATGGTGGTGAGATAGGTGTTCTTGGTTTTCACATGGATGTGTTGTTCCATTATGCTAGCTGCCAACTGTTGAAAGGCATAGGGATGGGCCTACATATCTATGATATCTTGTTCTAGCTCTGTCCTGACCTTTTCAACGCATGCTTAAAATTCTCCTAGACTTCCCTCTCCTTTCTTTGTGTGCCTGATCTATTCTTCCAATTCTCTGATCCCAACATCCTTCTCTTGGTTTTGGCGGTACAAGTTCTTAAGGTTCCTCTATGTTTCTCTGGTGAAGGTAGTGCCAGCAGATGCTATGGAAAGAGGATCTTGGTTAGCATATTTGGTTACAATAGTCTCTATGACAATTGCTAATTAATTTCCCCCTATGACCAGTACCTTCCTTACTTGTTG
Organism: Picea engelmannii; assembly: GCA_009831015.1. Classification (NCBI taxonomy): domain Eukaryota; kingdom Viridiplantae; phylum Streptophyta; class Pinopsida; order Pinales; family Pinaceae; genus Picea; species Picea engelmannii. The sequence goes on from ML787966.1 coordinate 540,828, forward strand.
TTACACAATCTGGCTAATGACTTTGTCATACTTGAACTTTTTCAATTTTGATACTTTTTTGGGCTTGTATGGTGTGCTAAGCCCCAACTCCATTCCTCATAATTGTGGGTGACTATTGGGAACTTCTAATGATGTTTCTGGGATATATGTATCTATAGGTGAAGTGTCATTACTAAGAGCTTCTTCATCAATTATATGTTTCTCTTCCTCAATTGCCTTAGCCACAACTTCATCTATTTCTGTAGCATCCCCCCCGGCCACCCGCAGACTGGGTACGCCACTCTAGAGAAACCACTCATGCTCTGACACCAGTCGGTAACATTCCCAGCCTTAACAGGCTGGACCATGCTACTCTAGGGATTGCTTTCGTTCCCAAACTGCGGATCATACAGTAACATACCCAATAGTCAACTGAGCAATGCCACATAAATTTACTCTTTAAACTACATGCAACTAAAACATATACATATGGCACGCTCGTGAAAGATTTACATATCAAAATAAACAAACAATTACTTTCTGTGACATATGTCTTTTATACTGAAATAACAATAACTACATATATGCAACATTTACAGGGAATTACCCATAAACATACATGTAATTATAACCACATATATTATAAACCATAACATAGTCATGTAAATAAAAAAGAAACATATCATTTTTATCATACAATTGGTACTTATCTTGGAAATATTGTCACCAACTGCATATAGACTGTCCATGAACCTCCCAGCCATAGACTACACTGTTCATCACTCTCAACAGTGAGTCACCCCCGAGCTGGGAATGAACTCCACCCAGGGTAAAGGGTTTCTATCCAGGCCAAGGCTCATGGACAATAGGAAAGACTCCATCTCAGGTGCTCACTCAACTAACAACCTACAACCTCTCATTCCCCACATGCCTGTCCCACCCAAGGAAGTGTGCCCCTTCTCTTCTCAACAGTCCCTTGATTACCCAACTTCCCTTCCAGGGCTTCAACAACAGGCCGGACCGGAAGTCTCAGAGCGCTGTAGATGCAGTCTAACACCTTCAGGAATCAATCCCAAACAATTCTACTGCTTAAAGAATTGCTCACGGGCCTGTCAACCCGCTTCTTCAATCCCGCTACAAGATGACCAGGTACACCAACCAAAAAAGGGCTATGGGAACAGGCTCCGGAATGGTGAAATGGCTGTCTCAAGGATAACATAATGCATGAGTGAAAATGGTCATGGAATCATTGATTGGATAACTAAGTGTGGAGGAGAATCACTGTGAACTCTTCGTGGAAGTCATTCCCCCATCATGGTGGTCGGGTTGCTGGTAAGGTATCTGTGAGAAATCACCAAATGAGCTAAGTTCCCCCACAATATGAATGCATGTCCCCAACTTGACACTTGTCATATCAAAAGTTACTTTGGTCCACTTGTCCCCAACTTTAGAACTTAGGATAAAATAATTATCCATACTTTATGTTTTAGGAAATATTAATATATAAATTCCTTTGAATTTTGTCCCTCCATTTCCCTAACTGGTGAAGTTTATCCCCCCATATATTTTATCGTGGTCGGTCTGCATGCAACGATGTATTTTATATTAATCATGAGTCATGTACAAAGTAGGTGCATCGGCCTTTGACATCTAGGCGTTCCGGCCTAAAACCAAAACATAAGCATCCCAAATTATAATAATTGGCTCACCAACCTATAACACATGTCATATAGACGAGGCTCATTGTCCTCTATCCTGTGCGCACCTTAGTTACTGCGCGCGGTATCCTAGAATGTACATATTACATCATTTTACTGTGCAGTTGATGCACACACTATGCCACATGACGTGCATTACCAAATGAGGTCAAAACAACTCACAAGCTTAAGTACATTTATATTATATTTACAATTGGGTTCAATCGAGGGATATTACAATCCCCTCCCCTTATTTATGCATTGTCCTCAATGCATCATACACCCATGTATAACAAAATTTTCAAAAATCTTCAAAAATATGCGAGTATTCTATCCGCATTGCATCTTCATGCTCCCAAGTAGCATCCTCAGGACTGTACCAGGTCCATTGAACCTTTATAATCCGTATGGCTTGGTTCCAGAGATTTTTGACTTTTCGGTCCAGATTGCGCACTTGATGCACTTGAAAGCACCTTCTTGTTCCACCTGAATCACATTCCAATCAATAATATGATTAGCATCATGTATATATTTCTTTAGCAATGATACATGGAAGACATTATGAACAGACATTTATGCAGGCAATGCAATCATATAAGCAACTGGACCAATCCTCTCTAGGATTTCAAAAGGCCCACAAAATCTGGCTACCAACTTGGCACAACTTCCCAACTTCAGGGAACTCCTGTTAGCTTTCACTTTCACGAAAACATGATCACCCACTTTGAATTATCTGTGGTTTCTATTCTTATCGGCATAACTTTTCTATTTGTCCTGGGTAGCTTTTAAATTCTTCTTAATTTTTGTCATCTGGTCCTCCATTTCCCTGAGCAACTCTGGCCCAACTACTGTCCTATCAATTGGGTTATCCCAACTTACTGGAGTATTTCACTTTCTGTCGTAAAGTGCTTTAAATGGGCTCATCTTCAATGATGCCTAATACCCATTGTTGTACGCGAATTCAACCAAGTGTAGGTAGTCTTCCCATTTTGATGGTTTGTCCATCACATACATTCTCAGTATATCTTCTATCACCCTGTTCACCCTTTCTGTCTATCCATTAGACTAAAGATGATAAGATGTACTAAAGTTCAGATTCGTTCCAAATCCTTTCCAGAAATTTGAGGTGAATTTCGGGTCTCTGTCGGATACAATTGTTTTAGGAATCCTGTGCAATCGTGCCACTTCCTTCATGAAAATATCAACAACCTCTGCTGCCTTGTGCGTAGTTTTCAGTGGAATAAAATGGGAAACTTTCATGAGCTTGTCCACCACCACCATTATCGAATCATGCAACTTGCATGTTCTAGGCAATCCCATAATAAAATCCATTGTCACCATTTCCCACTTCCACTCATGAATGGTTAAAGGTTGCAGCAATCCTGCTGGGTGCCTATCCTCAGCTTTCACTTTCTGGCATTCCATACATATAGCGATGTACTTAGCGATATCTTTATTCATACCTGGCCAAAAGTAATGGATCTTGATCACTACCACGATTTTATGATATCCAGGGTGTCCTGCAAAAGGAACATTATGCATTTCATGCAAAATCATACGTTTCAAGTCTTGGACATTTGGAACAAAAATCCTGTTCTGGCGCAACAATATTCCATCTATTCCCAACTTATAATTATCCACCTTCTGAAGAATTTTACCCTGTTGTAGCATTGATACCAATTCTTTGTATTGCATATCAACATTTGCAGTCTCTAGAATTTTTCTTTTAATATCAGTTTGGTACATGCTAATGCTTGTATCATGTAATTCATGCACCTTCCTGCTGAGTGCATTAGCCACTTTATTCTCTTTCCCCTTGAAATGATTTATATCAAAGTCATATTCGCTTAGGAATTCTAACCATCTGCTTTGTCTAGCATTTAGATTTGGCTGATCAAATAAATATTTCAGACCATTGTGGTATGTTCTTAGCTCAAACCTCTTTCCCATGAGGTAGTGTCTCCATTTCCTCAAGGCATGCACTATGGTTGCCAACTCCAAATCGTGAGTGGCATAGTTTCTTTCATGATCCTTCAACTTCCTTGATTCGTAACATATGAAAAACTCGTTTTGACTGAGGACTCCACCAAGTCCTTCATTACATGCATCGATGCATATGATTAAGTCTTCTTCTAGGTCTGCGATCCTTAATATTGGAGCACTTGTCAATAATTGTTTCAAGTGATGGAAACTCTTCTCGCAATCCAGTGTCCATTGAAACTTCACTCCCTTTCTTCGCAAAGAAGTGATTGGGTGTGAAATATTTGAGAATCCTTCAATAAATATTCTGTAGTAGCTTTCAAGACCCATGAATGATCTCACCTCTGTCACATTCTTCGGTGCTGACCATTCTCTAATGACCTATATCTTCTTAGGATCTACTGCTATTCCATCCTTTGAAATGATATGCCCTAAATAATGAATTTGTTTCTAATAAAATGAGCACTTTCTCAATTTGGCATATAACCGACGCTCCCTTAATACTTGCAACACCATCCTCAAATAATGTTCATGTTCTTCCTCTGACTTGGAATATATAAGAATGTCATCCAAAAAGATAATGACAAAATTTTCCAAATACTCTCGGAAAACACCATTCATTAAGCACTTGAAAACAATTGGTGCATTTGACAACCCAAATGGTACCACTGTGAACTCATAATGACCATACCTTGTCCTAAAGGCGGTCTTGCTAATATATTCTTCTTTAATTCTTACTTGATGGTATCCTGATCTAAGATCTATCTTTGAAAATATCTTTGCATCCTTCAATTGATCAAAGAGGTCATCAATCCTTGGTAGAGGATACTTGTTCTTAACAGTCACTTTATTCAACTGTCTGAAGTCAATGCACAACCTTAGTGTTCCATCTTTATTTCTCACAAACAAGACTGGGGCACCCCAAGGTAACACACTTGGGCGTATATGCCCCTTCTTCATAAGTTCTTCAAGCTACATTTGCAACTCCTTCAATTCTAGTGTACTCATTCTGTAAGGAGTCTTTGATACTGGTGCTGCTCCAGGCATCAAATTTATAGAGAAATCAATGTCTCTCCTTGGGGGTAGTCCGGGTACCTCCTTGAACACATCTTCAAAATATTCTAGGACTGCATAATCCTCCAAATTTGGCACCTTATCTCTAGGTGTCTTTGCCAAATGAGCTGCAATTATTTGACATCCTTTTTTGTAACACTTCTTCAGCTACAATGCTGAAATTTCTCTAATGGTTACTTCCCTGGGAATTCCATGTACCTTCCTTGGTTTCCCTTCCTCATCTAGGCTAGTAAATGCTTTGTTGTGATAGTCTAAGAGAGTGTGATGTTGGTCCAACCAATCCATCCCAATTAGACAGTCATAGGAAACTAAAGGCAAGATGTTCAAATCTACTTTGGTGTTCAGTCCATTCATGTCTATGAGGCATGACTTAACCATCTCATTAAATTTTCTTCTGGCTCCTGTAGCCAGTTGTACCAACCAGGATTTCCCATGCTTATTTCTTGGCAATTGCAAACTTTCCACCATCTTAGGGTCTATATAACTATGACTAGCTCCTAAATCAATTAAAATAGCAAGGGTTTGGTTGTTGATCATACCTTCCACTTCAATCATGTGGGATTGATACTCTGCTTGCTTGTTGTCCAGGGCTGCATAAATCCTTGGCACATATCTGCCCATGTCCTCCACTGTTTCAGCTCGCTGTACATTGTGAACAACCCTACCTTTTTCACCTCTGTAATTTCCCTATGCCTCTTCCATTCCTATGGACTTTACACTGGTCTAATCTGATCGAGTTGTTGTTAATTCTGCAAAACATGCAGCCATCGAAACTAATTAAGCTAACAATTCAACAATTCACGAGAATATGCACCATTTCGATTCAACATACACATCAACATTATCACTCTCAGTTTCCTGGTGTTATCACCACGACAATTCTAGATAAGACCCAAGTCTCGAAAACACAGACGCGCAGTTCCTTCAGAGATACGTTTGTGCAAGAAGGTGGTTTTCCGAAACAACTTTCGCCAAGAAGCGGTATCACGTGTCTCAACATGTCAAATCCACCACTCGTGGAGCAGGCGATGGCTTAGTCAGATCACCCTGCTTCACTTGTTTGGTACTTTGCAGCCATGTGATGTCAACCAAACATCACCATGTAATGAACTCAAAAGATAATCATTCGAAATGGATTGGTCGAGCATGGCAACCTTGCGCTCTTGTACGCAATCCGTTTGCGCTTCATAAATGGAATTCTATAATTACCAATCCCTAAGTATGAAGATATCTGTGTATCCATAACCAAAGTAATCCCCAACTACTTGACCTTCTTCTCTCTATAAAAACACCTTTCGGTATCCACAACCTAAGATACATGGACAAGGCTAAATCGAGAGAGGCTGGTTATTCGAGCAACATGCTAGGCTTTCCTACGAATAAGGAGGAAAGGGTCCTTGCGCACATTCTAGAAACTAAGTTTCATATAGAGCCAGCTATAGTCTCGCGGTTAGAAGTCAAGCTGAATCCCACTATAAAATATTTATTCATCAACAGGACAACCGTTAAGAAGAAAAGGAGTAAGCGACATAAGAAGGAGGAATCTACGGCTGAAGCGGCCGAAAGTGCTGGAGAGAATCAACTGGTCTGGTTAGATTCTTCCTTAAAGGCGGAGATCGCCAAGCTGAAGTAAGTCTTCAACTAAGATAAGCAGGTCTCAGCGAATTTTGAACAACCGATAACGAAGGTAAAGAGTACCAGAGATGATAGGCTTGTTCTTTAAACGACCCTTTTTACAACAGGATAACCGCTGTCATCACCCTTTTGTAATTTTGTGATTAATACAACTATATAAATACATAAACGGATTTTAGACTATTTTATTACAATTTCTATCTGGTGATGTTATGAATCTTGTTTTCTTTTAAAAATAAGTTTTTCTTGTAATCTTATATTTTAATTTTCATCTGTCTAAATCAAAGGAAATTAAAACTCAGAATTCTTTTTAATTAATGCTTCGATGTGGTTATGTGTTTCTTTTTATTTTATTATTATGCAATTTAAACTCAGACTCATCGCCTTCCAAGCGACTTCGTGCGCATTAATCTTTGACTTGTTCAATTATATTTATCGTGCCTAGCAATATTACAAGGTAAAACACTTTTCCATGCACCTAAATCTACTGTGCATTTCTTCTTCGTCACACCGACAACTCACGCGCACTACTCTTGCATTGTGCGCTAATATCCATTGCACACAGTTTTGGAACTGCACACCGATATTCCACATGCATTTCGTCCTATGCATGCACCATGCCAATTTTAACATATTCCATAGCGCCCATTTATCTGCGCACACTACTGAATACACCATCGCAAAACAACTTATACTCATACTTATGAGCGTACCAAAAAAACTCCTCTGCGTTAAGAAATACTTGCGCACCCCATGTGCACATTACTATGTGTGTGCTCACCGTGCAAGGCTAAATTCAGCGTGTGCATCCGCACGTAATGATCTTCCGCGTGGTGCCACAATTTACCGCGCATACTGGCACTCCAACATTTTCCCGCGTGGTGCCAAAAATTACCACGCGCGTCAGCACGCCAACCTTTTTCATGTATACTCTGTGACTGCAATTTGGTCACCTCGAAGTTACTCTTCTGTGAATATTCGTTTCAACTGAACCCCTCTGGCCCATCCAAGCTCAATTTTGAACTGAAGCTCTGATACCATTCTGTAGCATCCCCCTTGGCCACCCGCAGGCCGGGTATGCCACTCCAGAGAAACCACTCATGCTTTGACACCAGTTGGTAACATTCTCAGCCTTAATAGGCTAGACCATACTACTATAGGGGACGCTTAAACTGTGGATCATACAGTAACATACCCAGTAGTCAACTGAGCAATGCCACATAAATTTACTCTTTAAACTGCATGCAACTAAAACATATACATACATCACACTCACGGAAGCTTTACATACCAACATAAACAAACAATTACTTTTTGTAACATATGAATTTTATACTGAAATAACAATAACTACAGATATGCAACATTTATAGAGAATTACCCATAAACATACAAGCAATTATAACCACATATATTATAAACCATGATATAGGCATGTAAATAACAAAGCAACATATCATTTTTATCATACAACTAATACTTGTCTTGTAAATATTGTCACCAATTGCGTATAAACCGTCCACAAACCTCCCAACCATAGACTACATTGTTCATCACTCTCAACAGTGAGTCACCCATGAGCTGGGACTAAACTCCGCCCAGGGTAAAGGGTTCCTATCTAGGCTAAGGCTCATGGACAATAGGAAAGACTCCATCTTAGGTTCTCACTCAACTAACAACCTACAACCTCTCATTCCCCACATTCCTATCCCACCCAAGGAAGTGTGCCCCTTCTCTTCTCAACAGTCCCTCGGCTGCTCCACTTCCCTTCTAGGGCTTCAACAACAGGTCGGACCGAAAGTCTTAGAGCGTTGTATCTACAGTCTAGCACCTTCAGGAATCAATCCCCATCAATTCTCTCGCTCAGAGAATTTCTCACGGTCCTGACAACCCGCTTCTTCAATCTTGCTCCAAGATAACCAGGTACACCAACCGAAAGAGGGCTATGGGAACAGGCTCCAGAATGGTGAAATGGTTGTCTCAAGGATAATGGAATGCATGAGTGAAAATGGTTATGGAATCATTGAATGGATAACTAAGTGTGGAGGAGAATCACTTTGAACTCTTCGTGGAAGTCATTCCCCCATCATGGTGGTCGGGTTGCTGGAAAGGTATCCATGAGAAATCATCAAATGAGCTAAGTTCCCCCACGATATGAATGCATGTCCCCAACTTGACACTTGTCATATTGAAAGTTACTTTGGTCCACTTGTCCCCAAATTTAGAACATAGGATAAAATAATTATCCATACTTTATGTTTTAGGAAATATTAATATAATATTCCCTTGACTTTTGGCCCTCCCTTTCCCTAACTGGTGAAGTTCAGTCCCCCATCTCTTTTATCATGGTCGGTCTGCGCGCAGTGATGTATTTTATATTAATCATGAGTCATGTACAAAGTAGGCACATTGGCCTTTGACATCTAGGCATTCCAGCCTAATACCAAAACATAAGAATCCCAACTTATAATAACCGGCTCACCAGCCTATAGCACATATCATATACACAAGGCTCATTGTCCTCTATCCTACGTGCACCTTAGTTACTGTGCGCGGTATCCTGGAATGCACATATTACATCATTTTACTGCGCAGTTCATGCATGAACTATGCCACATGACGTGCATTACCAAATGAGTTCAAAACAACTCACAAGCTTAAGTACATTTATATTATATTTACAATTGGGTTCGACCGAGGGATATTATAGTTTCCCTCTGTTATGTTGCTGCTGCTTCTACAAATGCCTTTTCAACATCATATTTTTCTTCTCTTTGGTCCTCTGCTACTTTCTCATTTTCAACCTTTTATTCTGCATTTGCTATCGTCGTCGTCACTATTGCTGCTTTGTGTTCTTTGATCTTTCTCTTCTTCTCAACAATGTCCTCCTTCTTATTTTATACCCCTTCCTTCTTTCTTCTTCTCTTGTCAATTATTGGTTCCTCCTCCTCGACTGATTCAGAATGTGTAGATGTAATTGCTACATATGTTTTTGATATTGCCTCTTCTTCTTCTTTCCACTGTGCTTCTTCATGATATTTCTCTTCATCGGCTATTCTTCCTATAGTTATACCCTGCCTTTTCATGATAACTTCATCGTACGTTCTGGCACCACAATGAACTTGTTCCTCCTCCCAATTAGATTCATCGTATATTCCCAAGTGTGTTTAATTTGATTGCAATAATCCTTGACTACTTTCTTGGGATCATGCCTCCAGAATATTTCTTCTTCGAAGTGATATGACAATAGTGTATCTACTTCAGCCTCGACCCATTTGATGTTTACGAATGAGTATGAGCTGACCCACAATGACAACGGGGGGAAAATAGCCTTCTTGTCTCGATACAGTGCTGCCCCAACTTTGTAAATTACAGTTTGATATGTGATTTCTTGGAGCACTAGTTTGTCAGTCACAAATATTAGGAGAATATGGGGATCTTTAGTGGCCCCGTATATCCTTATGTAGGTTCCGTTCGCCATGAGGTACCAGTCCCCAATATTTTGGAGTATCCCCAATGATTTATCTGTCATACATGGGGCTGGTGCACAAAAGATGAGCTTATATAGGGGTGCTAAGAAGTGGTCGTAGATCCTGTGGTATTTATTTATGTATTTATGCTCCTACAACACCTTATATTAGATATTCATAGACATGTCGGTTGGTTGCTAGGCCCAACCCAGCTTGGGATATTGATGACATATGCACATATTGAGAATTTTCCAAGTTTAGTCTCTTTGATAGTTGTGATGGATTCTGCTAAGCTTGCTGATGGGGTATTATCCCGATTGAATGCCAACGCTTCATTTGCACATTAATAGATCAAGGGCATCAGGGACAATTTGAATTTGGAGGCATCTTGTTCCCCATATAGCCTGTAAATCATCAACATGATGTATTGATACGGTCTTCTAAGCATAGTAGTCAGATATTCACTAGAAGACCCAAGCTTGAAAGATTAATCTGGCTTGTACCAGATTTTGAATATATCCTTTTCCTTGTGTGGGAACTTGTTAAGGTTTTCATCATCTAATGACTAGGTTCCATTTTCCAAATGATAAATTTGGCTAGATCAACTACTTGGGATGAAGCTATGTGATCCCCCTTAGCATTGAGTATGCATCAATTTTCTAGGTCCATGTGCTTAAGGATCCATGAGATTGCATCTGCACAAGGGAATACTACTGCATGAGTTATCACCCTATGCAACCCCAACTTATGAATATTTTTGAAGCTTTAGATCTCATCCCGGTATTTGAAATCCACAAGGAATTTTTTCTTTTTGAACATTTGAAAAAACTCACCCCATTTGAGTGGATTTTCTCACTTTTATAAGAGCCCCACAATATCATGATATACTGCCCCCAGGGAATTGGGTTCTTCCTCCTATCTGCTTCCACTTCTTGAAGCTTCTATTGTGGGAAATTTTTTGGTTGTCTTCTTGTGCGATGACATATCTAAATCTGTGACATACAATCATAATTAATGTAGAAAACATGGAAAGAAAGTAAACATGAAGCATCGGTTCCTATAAACATATAAAACTTGAGCATTTGAGCCATAAACGAATGTTAGAGATAAATCTGTCAATGTAAACCTATGTTCAATACCTATGGAATCACTTGAGTCAATTGTAGGGGGAAGTCATATTTTGAAGAATATAAGATGATCCAAGACATGGTGAAAGTTTGAGGAGAAAACTAGGTGGATCGGTGAAGTTAATGCCAACTTTACCGACGAAGAAAAGTGGAATCGACGCTAAAGATGGAAAGTGATCAGGTATGTACCGAAGCAGATGGTTGGAACTTCACTAGTTTGAACCAGAGGAGGTATGACTAAGTGCGTCGATGTGAAAAATTTCGTATCGGAGTAGTTTGTATTAACCTCGTCGAGATGCAAGTTAGTACCATAGTCAATCTTAAGAAGTCCACCGGTGGGGTCAGAATAGTTAATGGCAAGTTCTCCGACTACACAGATGGAGTTATTGTCAATATTGTAATACTCCAGATATAAAAAGTATGCAGAACAAAAATAAAATGCTAGAAATGGAAAATAAACAACAATATAACCAGAACAACACCACAATAATACTGAAATGATATCAGAATAACACCAGAAAGAGCACTTTGATTCTGAGAGCAATGTTCACTTTCCTCTTCGAGGGGGAAGCCTCCAGTCGAGCAGAGCTCTATTACAATAATATCCAAGCTAGGGTTCTCATACCCTCGACTCCTATTTATACTAAATATGTCTATCAAAAGAACCATCTAGAGGAAGATCCTTCTAGAAGAGAAATATTCTATTAGGTCTTCTTACATTTGACTTATTCTACCTTATTGCAAGGACTTATTAATATTTACCTTTATTACATCTGCATATATTGTTCTACCTACGTGAGGGGTTAGGTCCCTAATATGTCCTCCCCCTTAAAAAAAACCTTGTCCTCAAGGCTTGAGATGTGGAAATTGTTGCAGAATGGTAGTTGGTTCCCAAGTGGCATCTGTTGGAGTTGTATCTTTCCACTGGACTAACACTTCCTTGATGGTTTGCTGACGCAAGCGACACTCATGCTAGTCCAAAAATTATTGTGGTTGTAGCCAAATGGATCCTTCTTCGTCCAACTCAGGAGGGTTGGTTTGAGTTTGGCACTTAGTTCCAATCACCTTCTTTAAGCATGAAACATGAAAAACAATATGTAGCTTAGAATGACTGGGAAAAGCTAACTGATAGGCCACATGTCCCACACACCTGAGAATGGTATAAGGACCATAAAATTTGGGCGCCAAATTCTGACATTGGTCGGCCTTGAGGGAATTTTTCTTGTAAGGTTGTAGTCGAAGAAACACCTAATCCCCTTCTGCAAATTGACGTTCAAAGCGACCTTGATCTACTTGTTGCTTCATGCGATTCTAGGCCATGAACAAATTCTCTTTGAGGGTACAAAGAATAGCCTCTCGAACTGTAAGTGTTTGATCAACCGCCTAGACCTTTGAGACTCTTGATAAATATGAGAGAAATGAAGGTGGCTTTTGTCCATATACCACTTCAAAAGGAGTCATGTGGGTAGCTGTATGGTATGAAGTATTGTACCACCATTCAAGTAGGGGTAACCATTGAGCCCACTGATTTTTCTTTTTCGATGCAAAACACCTCAAATATGTTTCCAAAAACTTGTTGATAACTTGAGTTTGACCATCAGTCTGGGGATGATAAGTCGCGATGAGATGCAATTGGGTGCCTTGTAGCTTGAACAATTCTTGCCAAAAATTGCTGGTGAAAGTTGGGTCATGATAAGAAACAATAGAATGCAGCATGCCATGTAGCTTGAAGACCTGATCCATGAAAAGTTGAGCCACTTTGGATGTTGTAAATGGGTGTTGAAGAGAACATAAATGAACATACTTAGATGATTGATTTATTTCTTGATTTAGGTAAGCTTGTAATAAAATCCATAAAGATATCCCTCCAAATAGTAGGTGGAATCGGAAGCGGTTTTAGTGTGCCAAGAGATTTGACTGTTTCTCCCTTGTTGCATTGACACACATCACATTCAGCTACAAAATTATGAACGTCTTGTTTCATACCATCCCCAAAAAAAGAACGTTTGACCCTATCATAGGTTTTGGTAAACCTGAAGTGCCCAACTTTGGGTGTAGCATGAAGCTCTGAAAGTACCATGGATTTAAGTTTTGACTGTTTACTTAAATACAAATGACCTTTGTATCTAAGCTCATCATGGAACCAAGAGTACCCTTGGGAAACTGGAGAATTGGACTACAATTGTTGTATCAGATGTGAAATTTTGGGATCGTGTAGCCATTCCTGGAGAACGACTTGGAGATAATCTGGTACAATGAAGGAGAGATAAAAAATGGATCCTTCATCTTCATATTTTCGGGAAAGTGCATCCGCAACCACATTGTCTTTGCCTTTCTTGTAAATTATCTCATAATCATATCCAAAGAGTTTAGTCACCCATTTTTTTTTCTCCAGAGAGGAAATGCGTTGTTCCATAAAATACTTGAGGCTTTGATGATCTGTCTTAATTTGGAAGCGTTTCCCAAATAGATAGGGGTGTCATAGATCAACAACATGAAAAATATCCAATATTTCCTTTTCATAGATTGATTTGCTCAAATTTCATTCAGATAGTTGTTTGTTGGTAAAGGCCAAAGGCTTACCCTCTTGCATAAGGACATCGCCAATTCCTTTCCATAAAGCATCACATTCCAGGACAAACGTCTTTGTGAAATCAGGAAGGGCCAGGACTGGAGTGGTGCACATGGCCATCTTCAAGGTTTGAAAATATTGAGAAACTATTGGAGTCCAAGTGAAAGAATTCTTTTTAACGAGTGTAGTGAGAGGTGTCACAATCTTTCCATAATTCTTAACAAACTTGCCACAATAACCTGTTAAGCCTAGAAATCCACACAAGCTTTTGAGAGTCTTTGGGTGAGGCCAGTCTTGCATAGCTTCAATATTTTTAGGATCCACCCTGACACCGTCCTTTCCAACAAGATGACCCAAGTACTTGACTTCTGAGGCGTCAAAAGCACATTTAGAATGTTTCAGGAAAAGTTGGTGCTGAGAGAGTAGATGGAGAACTCGATCCACATGAGAAAGATGGTATGTCCAGGTTTTTCTATAAATGAGGATATCATCAAAGAAAAATAAGACAAAATGATGAAGAAAAGGATGGAAGACATGATTCATGAGGATTTGGAAGGTGGAGGGGGAATTACACAAGCCAAAGGGCATGACCAAAAACTCATAGTGGCCCTCATGAGTTCTAAAGGAAGTCTTAGGAATGTCTGCCTCTTTCATACGTATCTGGTGGTATCTAGAACAAAGATCAAGTTTAGTAAAGAACTGGGCTCCACTCAATTCATCCAAGAGGTCATCAATGAAGGGAATGGGAAATTTGTCTTTAATGGTGAGTTTGTTGAGGGCGCAGAAGTCAGGAGACATGCACCAAGAACCTTCCTTCTTCAGGACCATGACCATAGGAGAAGAGTAGGGGCTCGTACTAGGGAGGATAATGCTTGCGTTAAGTAGTTCTTGAACCATTTTCTCAATTTCATTTTTTTGGGAAAAGGGGTGACGATAAGGATGTATATTGGGAGGAAGGGTTCCTGGTACAAGGGGAATGGAATGATCATGAACACCATGGGAAGGAGGGAGTCCCTGGGGAGTGGAAAAGACCACTTGATGTTTAGAGAGGATGGATTGGAGGTCTTGTGGCACATAGGGTGTCTTAGTTTCTTGTATGGCATGGAGTTGGGAAATAATGCCAGAATGACCTTTTTGAGCATCTTTTCCATGTGATGGGAACTAATGATCTTAGGTGAACCAATGGTAATGCCTTGGAACTTATATTGTTGGCCCTCCTCGTCGAATTTCATGCTTAATTCATCAAAATCCATGAGAATGGGACCCAAAGTCCTTAGCCAGTTTGCACCCAACACAATGTCACAACCTCCCATGTCAATAGCAAACATATGAGATTTCAGGTGATAGTCACCAATTTGGAGACACACATTTTCACAATGCCCTCCACATTTCATGGAGCTGCCATTGGCAATCATGATTTGGAAATTATTGACTGCATGGATATAGAAATGAGTTTCTTGGGAAATGTGACGATGAATAAAATTATGGGTGATTCCACTATCAACAAGAATGATGACCTTCCTATGCTTGATGTAGCCAATTAGCTTGAGGGTTTGGGGAGTAGAGAAGCCAATGAGAGCATTGAGGGAAATGACCGGTTCTACTTCGGGAGGGTCTGAGGGAGGGGTGATGTCAGTGGGTTTAGGTGACTCAGACACAAGGGGAGTTTCAACATCCTCTTCCAAAATATCCTCTGAGATGGCCATAAAAATATTTTGTTCCTTACACTTGTGGCTCGGAAAATAGTTTTCATCACAATTATAACAAAGGCCTTTGAGTTGGCATTAAACCATTTCAGCCCTGGTCAATTTTTGGATCTTTAGTGAAGTTGAAGGAGTAGTGGGATTTACTGGTTTAGTGTGAGGAATAAAGGAGGGTTTCTGGTTTTGAGAAGAGACAACCTGTTGTTATTCTTTAGCTCTTTTAGTAGCCTCTACCCAACTCTGAGGCCAAGCCATGAGGACATGGGCACAAATCTCATCCTTGAGGCCACTGATAAAACATTCTCGGAAAAAAGCATCAGACATGCCCTCTGTACGAAAATCCAGTTGCTCAAAAGAAGCTATAAAGTCTTCCACTGTTCTAGATTTTTTCAACTTTTTCAAATGAACTAAATGGTTGGTGTCAGTGTCAAAGTGTTCATAAAGCTCTGCCACAAAGTGTGTCCAAGCAACATACCCTTGACAGGCAATTTTTCTCCATTACCACCATTGCCAACGTTCTTGATCTAGATGGAGAACACCATACCAGAGTTTGTCCAAATCATCTGTAATGTCATACAAAGAGACATAATGTTCCATTTGAGTTAACTAACTAGTGGGATCTGAGCCATCAAATTTGGACACATCCACCCGCAAAAGGCGTAGGTCACACTGAAAGTGATGGGGCTGAAAATTATGGGAATGAGAGGAAGTTTCAACTTTGGTATGCAAAGGTGGGTCAGATAAAGGGGGATCTGTAGGGATATGTAGCTTGGTGCAGATCATCGAAATGACATATTCAAGCTGGGTAGTCATGTCTTGTTTGAGTTCTTGTTTGAGTTCGGTGATTGATGCAGCGATGGAGGAATGCATGTTTTGATTGATGGTGGAAATATTGGCACTGAGCTATCTCACTTCTTGTTGCATCTCTGTGAAATTAGATTGGAAGGTATTGAAGCGAGCTTCCAAGTCTTGGCTACGGGTATGGGCCATGATGATGAGGGAACTGAAAAGGGGGGGGTGGGGTAAAACATTTTGCTGAAAAATGATAGGTATGAATGTGATAAGAGAGAAGAGATAAATCCAATGGAGTAAGTCTCAAATAATGGTCCAAAAAATTCCATACTTTGTTTTTACACCTGCGGAGTTATACTCTAGTCTGAAGAATACTGCAATGATAAAATGCCCAAATGCTTAACCAGGAAGAAATGTGTAGTGATTTGGCAACTTGAACACAGTTGCACGACAATAGATTTTGTCTGTTTTATGGTTTGTGTCCATCCCCAAGGGTTAGGTATTCAAGGGTTCTACAGACAAGGGTTTTCCCTATGCTGTAGCTATCTGATATACGTTTGGGGTCCAACAGTCGTACTAGGCCCAATATATTAGGGCACCAACTAAGGAGGCTAGATTGTGCCCTTATCCGTACTATCGGACTACCTAGGTACTAGAGAGTATCTTCCCAAGTGTTGTTCTCGGTGACACTATAACAGTCAAGCGATTGATCGGTTTATCTAAAGAGGGCTTCAGGAAATCCAGGTTGATCCGTATACAGGTGTTGTTTGATGTGCTACCACTCGAAGGGGTACCAACAAGGGTTACAAGGGTGGCCAACAAATGTGCGCTTAAGTACCACTTGTATTTCCTGCGTGTATGAATACCTCAACTGCAGGTTTATGTGCGTAACGATATATCTTTGTAGCTTAAAGATGTCGGAATACGTCTCTACCCTGAAAAAAAATTAACCCACAATTTTTTGCAGAGGAAAGTGCTTTGATACCACTTGTAATATTCTAGATATAAAAAGTATGAAGAACATAAATAAATTTATATAAATGGAAGATAAACAACAATATAACCAGAACAACACCACAATAACAATAAAATGATATTAGAATAACACCAGAAAGAACACTTTGATTCTGAGAGCAATGTTCACTTGTCTCTTTGAGGGGGCAACCTCCAGTCAAGTAGAGCTCTATTACAATAATATCCAAGCTAGGGTTCTCATACCCTCAACTCCTATTTATACTAAATATGTCTATCAAAAGAACCATCTAGAGGAATATCCTTCTAGAAGCAGAAGATTCTATTAGGTCTTCTTACGTCTGACTTATTCTACCTTATTGCAAGGCCTTATTAATATTGACCTTTATTACATCAACATATATTGTTCTACCTATGTGAGGGGTTAGGTCCCTAACAAATACCACCGATCAACCATAAGTTTTCTTGTTAAGTGAACTGATGTGATATCAGAGGGGTTGTTGTTAACTCTTCCAATGAAATACCAAAAGTTCTTATATTAATCCTCGTCGACGAGTCGGGGATGAATACCTGAGGATTTTGTATTAACTCCTCCGAAAAGTCTAGGAAGAAAACATAATAACTCCACCAACTATGCACCAAAGACTATAATGGAAAATTCGTTGAGTATGTAATTTTCAAAAAAAATTGGCCAAGTGCTGGATGGGGAGGGCTCAACTTTTTCCAAGATTTGACACACAACTTTGGTTTGACAAGGGATTTACATCAATGTTCGATGCATGAAGTTCAATAGGGACTAGATGACTTAGAGTTGGGAAAGGGAGATTGTTAATGTTCGAACCAATTCCAGGGTAGACTATTGGTTAGGGTACCTCGCTTGGACAAGAAACAAGTTGCGTGATAAGGCATGTATGCGACATGATGAGTAGTCTAGTTGGGAAGACAAGGTAAAACCTATGGTCTGATGAGATGTGAAAATATTCAATGGATAGGGTACATGGGGGTTATGTGGAGGAGTTTGAAAAGTTAGGCAAGGTCGGGGTGCGGTTAGGGTTTCGTATAGAGATGAGGTAGACAGGGACATTGGTACTGAAGGAAACATTTGGGGTATGGATAACAGAGGATGAGTTTGAGGAGCCGACGAATAGGTCTAGTGATACCTGCTACTAAAGAAAAACCCTAACCCTAATTATGAAGAATGTAAAAACATGTAGAGTGGGGAGCTAGGGCTTACCTAGAAACTTATGACACATGGACAATTGTTGTGATGGAGGGTGAAAATTATCGCAAATGATGTAGCTCATAAATCAAAATCTAGGCACTCTCTTCTTTCTCGACAGTAAGAGAATAATGATCAAAAGGTGGAGGGGAGTGCCCTTTTATAGAAATGGAATGTGATTCAATACGATAGAAGGAGTTGGGATCTACGCTATGGGGGAGTGCCCCCCCCACTTGATCCTGTTCTAGAATATCTCTTTGAATGGGAGCATTCAGAGAGCGCGCTCCCAAGAGCACCTTCTGAACGCTCCCGTTCGAGAGTGTTTTTCGAGAGCGCGCTCCCTAGGGAAAAATTGTGCTCCTTGGTTTTTTAGGGAGTGCTCAGGGAGTTCCCAGGGAGAAAATGCTCCCTGGACACTCCCTACAATAAAAATGCTCCCTAAAAATGCTCCCCAGGGCCCATGTGCATGAGGAAGATTTAGGGAGATTTTTTTTTGGTTTTTTAATATAAATGAGGGAAGGGAAAGGTAGCCTAGGTTTGGGTAAGTAGTTTAAACATGCAGTCACTCCTTTTTGTCTCATTATATTTCTCATTTCATTCACTTCACTCATCTTTTCTAAGAGGGTTTTGAATTTGAGAGTGTTCTTACAACTTTCTAGTTCTTGAGGAGATTGAAGGATATTGAAGGGAGATTGAAGGGAGATTGAAAAGCTTGGAAGGGATTGAAGAGCTTGTAAGGAATATTGAAGGCTCCCATAAGGAGACTGGAGAGTTTGGAAGAGAGATTGGAGAGTTTGTAAGGGAGATTTTCATTGAACTTTAAAGGTTGCCATTTGTGAGATCTTGGAGAGAGATTGAAGGCTACCATAGTCATATTCAACCACCATTGGAGAGCTAAAGAGGTAGGCTCTTAAGCCCATTTTTATTTCTTGTTTTGTTTTTAAAAAAATGCATGTGTTGTAAACTAGTATATTATGGCATATACTATGTTGAATATTTGAATGTTTTCTTCTCCTACTCTTTCCGATTTATCCTCCATCATTCTATTGCAGGTAGCAAGTTATTATCAAGATTCAACATTCATGATGTTGATGTCAACGTGGTATGCCATTTTGGTTCCATTTTTTGTTATAATGATGGTGGTGGGAAGTTCACATCGAAAATACCCATGGTAGTGAGGATGAAATAGAAGTGGACATCACATACCAAGGAGAGGAAGAAGGAATGGAAGGGGATGAAGACAATSAAAATGACAATGATGATCATGATCCCCAAAAAGTTAAAGAGAGGAACACACCTCTGTGGAAGTATGTCACAAAGCTTATTGGAGGGAAAGGGGGTGGAACATGAAAATTTATATGCCACCATTATCATATAGAATACACAGGTTCCTATACCCATGTGAGAAAGCACCTATGTGGGAATATGTATTGGGATGAAGGTAAGAGTATAGGAATTGAAACCTGTGTGAAAGTGGATCCTGAAGAAAGACTCAAATACCAAAGGAAAGAGGAGGTAGCACAAAACAAAGCCAAAAAACCAAAGGTTGAACATTAGAATACACAAATAATGTTTAGTGGTTGAGCTGCATCCGCCCATGGTAGTGCATTCTCTCCTTTGCCTTCATGTAGAACACTATCAGATTTCCATGACCAAGGTTGTAGAGATGATGTGGATGCAAAAATTTTCAAGTTTATCTATGCATGTGGTATACCATTCAATGTTCTTCGCTCACCATATTGACATGAAATGGTCCAAACCATCAATGGATCCCCTAACATACATAGGAGCCCTGGGTATGACAAAGATAGAACCTTGGGACTTGACATGGAAAGAGCCAAAATCCAAGGTGCTCTAGGAAATTTTACAAATAATTGGAACCAACCGACATGGGGTATCAATTGTATCTGATGGTTGGACAAATATGAAAGGTAGGCCATTGATAAATATTCTTGGTGTGTCTTCTAGTGGTGTGATCTTCCTTTCATCCCATGACTACTCAGATCGCTACAAGACATGTATTAATATTGTAGAGGCCTTGATTAAAACCATTAGAGAAATAATTGATGATAGGTACCCCAATATATTTTGGTTGGGGTGTTTGGTTGACACAATGAACCTTTTGATGCATGATATCATTAAAATGAAGGACCATGATTATAGATGGATTGGTGCTTTATACAAGAGAGGGAAGAATATGATACGATTTATTACCAATCATAGCATGGCCCACTTCATTTTTCACAATCACTCCAAGTTGGAGTTACTAAAGATTGCAAAGACCAACTTTTCTAGCTATTATCTCACCTTCAGGCACCTATTGAAGGTAAGAGAGGAATTTTCTAGTATGGCCTTGAGTGATTCATGGTAGGATCTAAAAGACATGGTTACATATGCATCTGAGAGAAGTGACTTTCAGGAGGTGGAGAACACATTTCTTGATGGCCATTTTTGGCAACATGTTCAGTATATTTTGTAGTTCACCAAACCCATTTATAGTATGATTCTGTTTGCAAATATAGATCAACCAGTGATTGGAGAGGTGTATGAGCAGATGGAAAACATGCTAGGCTAAACAAAAGACATTGCTCAGCCAAGGGATGTGATCTTGTATGATCATATCCATAAACATGTGGTCAAAAGGTGGGATAATTTGAATGTTCCATTCCATGCCCTGGCATATGTACTTACCCCAAAATATTATTCTTCATCTTTGTTGTCCCAACCAACACCTAGGGGTGGGGAAAGGAGAAAACCACACACAGATCCAGCGGTAAAAAATGTATATATGCTTGCATTGGACAAGTTGGTACTCGATGAAGAGGAGTGTGCTCAAGTATGAAGCGAATTGAGAAAATACATCAGTGAGCATGGAGTCTTTGGTAACTTGCATGCAACCAAACATTGATATAGGATGGGTTCTATTGAATGGTGGAACATGTATGGCTCCTTTGCCAAAAATTTGCATAAATTGGTGGTAAAGGTGCTTTCTCAGGTTGTTAACACCTCTTCTGCAGAGAGGTGTTGGACCACCTATAGCTTCATCCATAGTGTAAAGAGAAACATGTTGAATGCAGACCGGGATGAAAGCTTGGTTTATGTGCATTACAACTTGAGGTTGTTGTCACATTATTGTGATGTAGGGGAGGAGAGTGCTTTATATAACTTTTAAAGAGATATGAATTGGGACAACAATCCAAAGGGGACTAATATGGAGGATGGAGCAATTGTTTTAGAATGCTTGGAAGAGGAACTTTTGGGTGATCGTGATGGTGATCATATTCTTGGAGGAGATATTCCACCCCCATCCACTAGCGGTGTTCCAAATTCAACAATTTTACCTTTATCTTCACAACGTCTATTGTCATGTGGGGGCCATTCAGCTATTGTTCGTGTTCCACGATCAATTCCACCTGTTCCTACTTCTCTTCAAAGATCATGGGATAAGAAACTAGAATTTTCTCGTGGTAAGATGAAAACTTAGAGAATAGTACTTAGTACTTGCTACTATATACTATATCTCTTTTTTTGTTTCCTGTTTAGAAGTAGTCTCTAGATTCTAGAACTTAGTACTTTGTCTTGAGTCTTGACTCTTTATTATGGCTTATTCTGTAAAAAATGAATTTATGAAGTTATGAAGTTTGAATTTGAACATTATATGACAATTTACCTTTGAATTTTGAAGTTTGAAATTTGAATTTTGAAGTTTTGAAGTTTGAAGTTTGAACTATTCAATGAATCTTACAACTCTTTGGTAATGAATATGATGCTCCAGAGTATAGAGTCTAGAGTCTAATTTTGTGGTTGATGTCTTTTACAATATATTCATGACAAATGTTTATGATTGATGTTATATGTGTACTAAATGGTTGACTGTTGATGCTTTAATGATCATGATTCATCACTAATCCATTAGTTAAGTGATCTTATATCTATGTTTTCATGTTTTTTGCAATTGATTCAACATTCTAGATGATTTTTTATATATATATATATGCATCATTTTTTATTTTTTTTATATGTATTATATAAAAAAATCTCCTTAAATGTTCCCGCTCTCGGAAATTTTTGAAAATTGAATCTCCCGCTCTTGCTTCCTGATTCCTCTCTCTGCTTCCAACAACCTTGGTTGGGATGAACTTGATCGACGTTAAAGGTATTACTCTACCTGAGCCAGAGTTTGGAAGTGGTTCGGTCATACCAGATGAGTTGGTGGAAAGATATCTGGTATGCACCAGAGGTGTTGAGAGGAAATCCTCCAGTGGCACAGTTTTGTATGATGACAAAATTGGTGGGAAATCCTCCAGTATGTACCAGAGCATATAATAGGAAGTCTACCAATAAATTTGTTTGTGTATAGAAGGAGATTAGGGGAACTCCTCTAGTCGCATCGGAGGAGTTATTATCAACTTGGTCGAGGATGGACTTTGAGTATCAACAAAATCCATAGGAATATCTCTGATGTATTGAAAGACTTTATAAGAAATCCTCTAGTATGTATCGAAGGAGTTAAGGAGAACTTCTATGGTCCAACCCAAAAACGATTCTTGAAAATTTTCTAAGTGTCAAACTGAATTAAACCAAACCATGCTTGAAAAATAAAGCAACTTGATCAGAGAGGGATGATAATATTTTAACAAAGATCAAGAAGTCAAGACATCTCCTTAGTAGGCCAAGAATCTCTCATGTCATAAAGGAGGGGTCCCATTTTCTTGAAGAAAACGCTTTATGAGCAAGCATGCAAGAAAACATAAGGTGTTGATCCCTGATACAACATAGCAAAAAGGTGATTTTTTCCCTATTGGAAATATTGTGGACAAATAAAAAACCTTCTAGTAGATTTAAGAACTTTTCCAAAGCATTGACATCTATCTGACCTTCAAATACAAGAATATCAAAATTAACTTGTACATTTAAGGGGCAAGCACCTCCAAAGTGGTCGCTTGATGAAGATGCATCTATTATTGTCGACAACTGTCAAATGATTAGGGAAAAATTATCCACCATCTTGTTCCTCTGTTGCGTGAGGGATTCCATGAGAAACAACTTGATAGGATGTCCTGTTCCCTCATATCTCATTTCTTCTGCCATGGGAGGCCTTTTGGGGTGGAGAGAGCGGTTGTTCTTAAGAGAAATTAGCTCAAGACACAACTCTCTACACCTTGACCTCTTTGGGGACATGAACTAAGAAATGACAAGGAAAAAAATTCTCTGATGCCACTGATCCATATTATGCTGAGAATGAATTGAAGGTAGATATGTAACAAATAAACACACAGAGATATTTCAAGAAACACATAGATAAAATAATACTCAATTTCTATTAAAGAATGAAATATGCAGAAACTGTAAAAATACAGAGTGAAATGAACTCACTAGAATGGTGGCAACTTATCTCTGAGAAGATATGTGACTGCTACACTCATTCACAAGAAGATGTTTACAATGAGGCTCTAAAGGAATTTTAAACATAAAACATTAATGAGAAAACCTTAAACATCCAAAACCCTAACCTCAGAAGATGAAATGCCAAAAGGTTTATGGGCCGTAATGGGGGTAGTTGATATGCCAACTTCTCGAGGGTGTACATTTTGCAAATGATCTCTATTTGGGGTGCTCGATATACCATCGAAAAGGTCTAGTCGAGAAGTACACATTTTTTTAAGCCTAACATCTATCTTTAGCTACATTCTAGGCGCTACTGTGCCAAAAAAACATCATTTAGGGACTCAAAATGGACCCGAAAGTTCAGGACTCGAAAAACCATAGGAAAAATATGAAGGTGGGAAACTATATTTTGAGCCAGTGGAATAGGTGGGTGGCCATCAATATCCACCTAGATCAGAGAAAAAAATCATGTGGTATGTTATGAGTCTAGAAAATTAAAAGAGCATGAGAAGAATTATACCACCCATGATCTAGAATTAGTAGCCATTATTCATGCATTAAAAATGTGGAGACATTACCTCATGGGGAGGAAATTTGAGCTAAGGACATACCACCGTGGTCTGAAACATTTGTTTGGACAACCCACATTAAACGCCAAACAAACTAGATAGATGGAATTTTCTTAGTGAATATGACTTTGAAATTGAACACATAAAAGGCAAGGAAAATCAGGTGGCTGATGCACTCAATAGAAGAGCTCATGAAATGCATATTGCAACCATTAGCATGTACAACAAAGATTTAAAAGATAAAATTTTAGGGGTTTCAGATTCAAATCAATCGTATTTGAAAATAAAAGAAACATTACAACAAGGTAATTTTCAGCACAAATTTTGAAAACTTTGAGCTAAAAGAAAATAGAATTCTCATGTTCTCATGTACAAAGACAAAGTATATGTGAAGAATTACAATGATATGAAAATTACAACGATGAGGGAAATGTACAATGTGCCATATGTTGGGCACCCATGATATCAGGAAACAATTGCAGCTGTAAGAAACCAATATTTTTGGCCTGAAATGAAGAAAGAAGTGGCTAATTACATAGCTAAATGTCTAGAGTGCCAGAAGGTGAAGACAAAACATAGACATCCAACAAGGTTGTTACAACCATTTCCCATTCTAGAATGGAAGTGGGAAGTAGTCACAATAGATTTTATTACTAAGCTACCCAGAACAATGAAGCAACATGATTCCATCATGGTAGTGTCAGATAAATTAATTAAGACAACACATTTTATTCTAGTAAAGACTACACACAAGGAAACAAACATTGTTGAGATCTACATGAAGGAAGTTTCCAGGTTACATGGAGTGCCGAAGATAATTGATTCAGATAGAGATCCCAAGTTTACATCAATTTTTTGGAAAGGCTTGTTCAAAGGGTTTGGAACAAATTTAAATCTCAATACAACGTATCACCAAGAGTTAGATGGGAAAATAGGGAGGACTAACATAATAATTGAGGACATGTTCAAAATGTATGTAATGGAACAACCATCAAAGTGGGAAGATTATATTCATTTAGTTGAATTTGCTTACAATAATGGGTATCAAGCTTCATTAAAAATGAGTCTGTTTGAATCATTGTATGGCAAGAAGTGTAACACACTAGTGTGTTGGGATAATCCAATGGATAGAGAAGTTATTGGGCCATATTTGTTGAAGGAAATGGAAGAGAAAATGACAAAGATCAAGTAGAATTTCAAGGCTTCTTAGGATAGGTAGAAAATTTATGTAGACAATAACATATTATTTAGATATTTTAAAGTGTGCGAGCATGTATTTTTGAAAGTGAAAGCGAATAGAAGTTCACTAATATTAGGAAGTTGCCCAAAGTTGGAAGAAAGCTATTGTGGACCTTTTGAGATCTTATAAAAGATAGGGCCAATTACATACATGTTAGCATCGTCTACATCCATGAGAGTGATTAATGTGTTTCATGTGTCATTATTAAATAAATATGTGCCAGACCCTAACCACATAATTGATTAGACTGTGATCCAGGTGGAACACAAAGGGGATTTTCGGGTGGAACCAATACGCATCATGGAATGAAAAGTCAAAGTGTTCAAGAATAAATCCATAGGGATGGTCAAGGTTCAATGGACCTGCTATGGTCCTGAAGACACAACATGGGATCAAAAAGAAAACAAGCAGGAGGAATACCCACATTTTTTTGTCAATTTTGAAGAAAACATAATGCAAAACTCCATTTTGAGCAAATAGAGTTCCATAACCACATCTCAAATTCCTAGTCAACCTACACTGGGGTTTTGACAAAATAATGGTACAACCTAATGAACTGAAAATAGTGAAGGGGCTACATTCCTTGGGTCAGCGTGTTGAGAAGAATAGGAGATTTTGGTTGGTACTACTTCCGGTGTTGTGAAATTGCAGAACTTTATTTCTAAGTATTTGTCTCTCTAAGAGAAGAAACTGCCCCCCCTTGAAATATTCCTACCGAAACCCTCTCCCCCTCTCTCTCGTGCAAGTGGCTAAGCCCAAATTTTTCCTCCCACTCTTCCCACCTTACCATTTGTAGTTTATCTTTAAATCACTTCGATATATCGATCCCCACTTCAACAAGTTCCCTCTTCCTTTGCCAATACATAACGTACCGATGAATGTGATGCAAGAGAATCACCATCAAAGCATATAGCGAAGGAAAGCTAGGCACACTAGAGCACATTTTTGAAGACATTTAAATTTTGAGGAATGCATATCACACAAATCTTTTGAAAAGAGTTGCAATTAAAGAACATATTTAAACGTTGAAGAGTTGGATAACTCATGAAGACATCGGAGAATGCATTTTCTTTTAATGTAGACAAATGCAGTACGGATTCAATGTGTTTGATCTGATCTGTTTGTCACAAATATTTATTGTAATAAATATTAAGTAGTTGATAGCTTTTAATTTGATAATATAGCTTTAGAATAGTTGGAGGGAAAGACTCGAAGAGCCCCCTTGTATAAAGCCTTATATTGTTACCCAGTAGAGGTTGTTGTTGATGGGTTGTTGAATATATTGTATATATTTCCATTGTAGCAGAGAGATGAGAGCTATTGAGAAGCAATGTATGAATGTATGTAATTTCCAGTTGAATGAATATAACAAAGGAACATTGTCCCAAATGTGTGGTGTTGATGCATCTATATGAATGAGTGAATGGTATACTTTCTTTTTTATTTTCAATTCTCTGTTATTTCTTGTTCTTGTATTTATGCATACATATACATGTCGAGATGTATGAATCTATGATGTTTAAGTAAGTTTCAATTGTTTGTCTTCTACGAGAAGTACAAGGAGTGCATAGTGTCTGCAAGGAGTGCGTTGACATAGTTTGTTTCGACTCATAGCTTAGAAGAGATAGCGTGAACTTATGTATGCAAGGTGTGCATAGGCGTCTACAAGGAGTGCGTGAAAGATTTTCAGACTCGTAAGCTCAGGAGGAGTAGCGTGACTTTAGTCATAGAGAAGCAGTTGGAGAACAATCGCAAGGAGTGTGAAATCATCCATAAAGAGAAGTTGAGTGTGGAAGACAACCTGTTGCAGGGCGTGCACAGGTTGTAATTTTGACTAAGTGTTAAAGGAGGTGTTTAGAAAGTTGAGGAAGACAAACTTAGGAGGGAGAGAAACGAGAAATATTCAAGGAGGAGAATCTTTAAGGTTTCAAAAAATTCATGAATGAGATCCATTCCGGAGGGAGGTGAATAATTCCAGGCTTCCAGATCTAGGAGAACTACACGGAGGTTAGCCGTAAGGTGTTTCGACACTTCATAGTTCGAGAGGTTTGGAGGTATTGTAAGGGCAGAGTCACGAACTCATGAAGTCATGAAGTAATCACAACCGTTGGTTGTGTAGAGGACACGCGGTAGTGGATTGGGAAATTCAGAAGTTGAAAGTATGGAGGCTTATGTGTAAGGAGAAAAAGAGTTTCGCGAAACCCAAAACATTGTTGGGTTATCAAATCCAAGAAGACACGCAACATAAATCCAAAAAATTGGAGAAGAGCACTTCAGGAAGAGATGAAAGTAGAGCTCATGATATTTCTGAAGCCCGAATTTGTGAAGGTTTGGCCCACGGTCATAGCCCTTGGTCACCTAAGAGGAAGGCCTAGCACTGAGTTAGTATTCACGAAGTTGGGTTTTGCCAGGAGCACCGAAAAGTGAAGGCACGGGTAGTTCGACCTTGCGGGTAACACAAAAGGGACCTGTGTATTGAGCAATCAGGGTCTGTTGAAGGCCCAAAGAGTCAATTCCATTCAGGAGTTTGAAGATCCAAGACTGGGAGGTCACGTAGTCCCAAGGAGGGAAGGGGGTCTACGCCAGAGTGGTATTAGAGTGGATACATAATTGATTTCTGTAGAAAGAGAAGTAGGCTGATATCGACGAGAGGTATCAGACACATTAGCACAATGCCGCCTAGAAGACTTTTAGAGCCATCCTTAGAAAACTGAGCTATGGAAAGAGAGATGAGAGAACTGCATGCAAGGATGGATGCCATGGAAACAACACAAAGGAGAGCACCTGATGTTGGAGACGTCAACAATGAAGAAATTGAAGAAGTGGAAGTCAAAGAAGCTGTAGCAGAGGATGCTGCGGAAGAATGCTTGTTGAAAGTGGTTGTCAAGTTGGGAGAAAAAGCGAATATAGATGTCCCGGTGTATGAGGGAATTTTGGACGTCGAAGAATTTATTGATTGGATATGAGCAATGGAAAAGTATTTCAACTATGAGGATGTCGATGAGGAGAAGAAGGTAAAACATGTTGTCACCAGGTTGAAAGGACATGCAACGCTGTGGTGGGACGAACTACAGGCTGATAGGAGAAGCAAAGGAAAACAAAATATTAAGAGTTGGGATCAAATGGTAGCCAAGCTAAAGGCGGAATTCATACCCAAGGATTACCAGATAAATCTATTCAAGAGATTGCAGAACTTGAGACAGAAAGGAATGATTGTGAAGGAGTACACATAGGAGTTCTACAGACTGAACATAAAGAGAGAGATGAGGAAAAAGTTTCCATGTACATTAACGACATGATATATGAAATCCAAAACGAGATCAACATGATGACAGTAAAGACAGTAGAGGATGCGTATCAAATTGCGCTGAAAGCAGAAGAGAAGTTGGCCAGGAAGCAGAGTCAACAAAACAAAGGTAGAATCTTAAACATAGGCAAAGGAGTTGCCCATGACAAGACACCAAAGCCCAAGGGTGAGACAAAGAAGCCACATAGTCACTCTGAGAGAGGAGGAAGTTCCTGAGGAAGGCAGAGTGGTGGTAGAAACTCTTTCCCTAGAGGAAGAGGAAGAGGTAGAGGAGGTGAGATAAAGTGTTATGCATGTGGAAAGGTAACACACATGTCTTGGGAATGTCTCGAGAGGAAGAAAGAAGGAGGTGAAGCTCATATTTAAGAAGCGTAAAAGCGGGATGTAGAGGCCTAAGGCACAGAAGATGGGAGATATTTGATGATGAAGAAAGTTCTCTTAAAGCCAAAGCCAAAGATTGAAAAGCCAATGCAGAGGAACAATTTATTCCGAACAACTTGCAAGACTAAGGACAAAGTTTGCAAGGTAATAATTGACAGTGGGAGCACTGATAACTTAGTATCCACAGAGATGGTGGAGAAGTTAGAGCTGGAGACAAATGCACATACGACGTCGTACAAAGTCTCATGGTTGCAGAAAGGTCACCAGGTAACATTAACTAAACAATGCCTGGTTGAATTTAAGATAGGAGGATATATAAATGAAATTCTATGTGATGTGATTCCCATGGATGCATGCCATATCTTGTTGGGAAGACCATGACAGTATGATAGGAATATCATTCAAGATGGGAGAAGAAATACTTATACCTTGGAGAAGAATGGTAGGACACACATGTTGCTTCCAATTGAAGAGAAGAGAGTGAAGAATGAAGCTAGCACGAGCATACTTCTCATGAGTGGGAAGGAACTCTTGAATGAAGTTAAGAAGGAACATGAGATGCAGTTTGTTGTAGTGAGGAAGATGAGAGTTATCCTTACGAGTACTTATGTGGAAGATTTTCCTGAGGAAATTTAGAAACTGTTAGAGAATTTTGCTGACATAGTAGTGGATGAGTTGCCAAACTCATTACCACCTATCAGAAGTATCAACCATCACATTGATTTGATACCAGGAGTAAGCCTGCCGAACAAAACAACGTACAGGTTGACACCTCAAGAGAATGAGGAGGTGAAAAGACAGGTTTGGGATCTGTTAGACAAAGGATTGGTCAGAGAAATCTTGAGTCCATGTGAAATACCAACTGTATTGATTATGAAGAAGGGTGGAGGATGGAGAATGTATAAAGACTCAAGAGCCATAAATAAAATCACCATTAGGTACATATTTCCATTGTATAAGATGGATGATTTGATGGATTTTTTGAGTGGAGTGAACTATTTTTCAAAGATAGATTTGAAAAGTGGATATCACCAGATAAGGATGAGAGAAGGTGATGAGTGGAAAACAACATTCAAGACAAATGAGGGGTTGTATGAATGGATTGTTATGCCGTTTGGCTTAAAAAATGCCCCGAGTACTTTTATGAGACCGATGAATGAAGTGTTGAAAGATTTCATTGGTAAGTTTGTGATTGTATATCTGGATGATATACTGGTCTTTAGCAATACTAAAGAGGAGCACTTGAGACATTTAACATTGGTGATGAGGAGGCTGCAACAAGAGAAATTGTTGATTAATTTGAAAAAGTCCCCTTTCATGAAGACATAACTCATATATTTGGGTTTTGTGATTTTTTCAAATGAATTGAAGATGGATCCCGAAAAGGTGAAAGCAATAAGAGAATGACCGTCACCGAGGAATGTCTTCGAAGTAAGAAGCTTCCATGGATTGGAATTTTTTTGTCGGAAGTTCATCAGAGATTTTAGCGGGATTAGTGCTCAAATGATGGACACAGTGAAGAAACGACACAAGTCTTTCAAATGGAAAGAAGAGGCCAAGAAGAGCTTCAACATATTGAAGGAGAAGATAACAGAGCAATCAATTCTAGTATTACCAGATTTCAGAAAGACATTTAAGGTAAGATGTGATTCGGGTGGAGTTGCAATTAGAATGGTCTTAAGACAAGATAATAGACCTGTTGTGTATTTCAATGAGAAGTTGAACAATGCTAAAATGAAGTACTCCACATATGATAAAGAGTTCTATGCCATAATTCAAGTCTTAAAGAAATTGAGGCACTATATCTTTCCAAAGGAGTTTGTTTTGTATAGCGATAATCAAGCTTTGCAATTCATAATGTTAGCATTGGAAGTCACTCCTAGATTGCAGCAGGAGTAGAGCCCAACACCCATCAGTTTTTGTCACGAATAATTTAATGGGGTGACCGAATGGATAGAGACTCAAGAGGAAATCATTCTAACTCAGAAAACCGGGCTTGATATGTAAAAAACAAAGGAGGTCTTAGCCTAACTTTTGTTAGTGAGTCGATTATAAAATGAGCAGATGGAAGACTTAGTGAGATGAGTGAGCAAGACTGCTTTGGGCATTAGGCCTTTCAGCAGCTTGAGGAGGAAAAACTCAGAATACAAGATCCTCTTGGTTCAGAGTTTCGGGGAACTGAAGGGTGACTTGACTGGATCTTCCAATTTCAAATCAATCCAACATTGAGAAAATACAAGAACTAATTAAAAACAATACAACTATTACAGTGATCCAACATGCATCATCCTATAACAGTTGCAACTCGATTGGATCCTCCAATTCCGAGCTGTTCTAATATAGTGTACACAGAGAGATGGAAAGAGGCTGACATTCATAAGGCAAGAAGTCTCAAATGCCAATACATAACCAGAGCAACCAGTGCTTCATCAAAACTTTACAATCGGGAGCCTAGCTCAACTATCGATCCCCCCAAAAATACAATAATTGAGAATATATATTCAGAGCAGTGCACTTCCCTTGGCGTCAATAGGGTAGTTGAGACATTAAAGTCCAACCTATTGTGTGCAGGTTCTTTGGCCGGACAAGAACATCAGATCGGCATGGGCCCTTCAGATCAACCTGCGCACCGGACGATCTTGGACAGACTGCCTACCAGAACCTCCATGCCTCACATTCATGGCTAGAACTCAAAGTTTCAGCTACTAGCCTACTTTTCATTAATCACTCCCTTCTATGGAGAGCGATCGAAACTTCAAACACAAGAAATGACCACGCACTTGCTTCCTGATCTTGGGGGATAGCTTCCATCGTTGTACCCCATGGTCATGACCTGGAGCCTTTTTCTAAGGAGCTTCGATCCTCCTCCTTTTGGGAAATTCCCTCATTCTAGCATCCAGGACCCTTGGTGACTAAAACCCATATGACCTTGCGCTGTGATCGTGGGCCTGCGCCCAAGGCGTTTTTCGCATCTCGCGTATCGCGAATGGGAGGGGGGAGACCCCTACATTCCAAAGTCATGATGTCCGAAGTTATGATACTGGGCGCCTTCGACACTTCGCTTTTCAGGGATCCTAGCTGTAGACAAAAGTGTTTCAAATTCACGATGAGCGAAGCTGTGACAGAGCTTAATCACGCACCACGTGCTCCTCCAGGATGGATGACCTGGATCATTTCTGCGAGATTGTGGGCCCCGATCCTGGACGCCTTCAGCACTTCGCGTCTCACGGCTAGGAGGAGGCTGGTCCTCATTCTTCAAAGTCACGATGCGCGAAGAGGCGACATGGCCCAATTGTGCGCCACGTGTCTCTCCTTGCGAAGTCCTGAGACGCGAGGGTCATCGATGGTTGACTTCCCTTTGGAAACTTCTCGTAACTCGCAATGTCGCAAGTTGGAGGGTAGAACCTTCGTGCTCCCCTTTTACAAAGTCCCGAGACGCGAGATGGTGCTACAGGTATAGCTCTTTTTATTGTCAGCGCCCTCCACATGTAACCGTTGGCCAGGGCTCAAGTACTAGCGCCTTTCGCAACTCGCGATCTCGCGAGTTGGAGTGTTGAACTTTGGCATTCTCCCCTCGCGAAGTCCCGAGATGCAATGACTCGTTTCCTTTCCACGATTCCCATGATTCGCGATCAACGACCCTCGTAACTGCCCGAGTGCCCCATGGAGAATTCCGACCGCTCACTTCTTCTAAAACTTTTGCGCTATACTTGGCACAATTCGACTGACTGCAATTACCCACCGACCACTAGTCTGCTCTGTCGATGAATTGTTGTCGTTGAAAACAAAATGCCTGCTCGCTTGATTTTAAGCCCAAAAAGGACTTCTTCTGTGTGCTGGGCTTGGCGCTCATGACTGCGCCCTTTGAATAAAAATTCCCTTGTTGGACTTTTAGACCTTCTTCTTCGCAACTCGGTCCACGAGCTCAAAGGAGAGAAAACAACCCACTCCTCTAATCAAGAATTAATGTTAACATTAGGCTCCATGGGGGATAAAGTCGTCCCTGTGATGCTCTAAGAAATCATTTGTAGCTTCAGTGCCTTTCTATTGGGCTATGGAGTCATTTACTAAGTTGAAAAATAAAAATAAACAAAAAACCAAAAGGACAATATTTACAAACAAAGGAGACATCCAAGGCTCAAACAAAACATTTCTTCAGAAAATGCCCATTTACTGGGCTGTTGAAAACCTCTTCACTCTCCAAATCCTGCAACCTGTACGTGTTATTTAAGAAAACCTCAAATATTTTGAAGGGCCCTATCCATAGGGAATCAAACCTACTATGTTTTCCCTTATCCTGTTGGGGTGCATCCGACTTAAGCACCAAATCCCTGATCGCAAACTCCTTTTTCCTGACCTTCCTATCAAAGGCTTGTTTGAACTTATGTTGATGATTATGAGTTGCGTCCAACACCTGTTCCCTGATCTGCTGTACTTCCACCATTTGATGAATCCTTCTGACCATATGATCCAGCTCTCCTTCATAATCTTGAAATAACTTTGCTACAGGTAAGCCGAGCTGAGTGGGAAAAACCGCCTCTGTTCCGTAAACTAGCTGAAAAGGCGAGGTGCCCAGGGACTTCTTCGTTGTCACTCGATTGGTCCATAGAGAAAATTTGAGCTTTGAATCCCAAGCCCTCTTATTGTCTTCCAATAATCTTTTAATGAGATTGATTAGGCTTTTATTGGAAGATTCTTCCAGTCCATTTCCTTGAGGATAATAGAGGGTGGAGTGAATTAGCAAGATCTCGAACTGCTCATAAAACTTAATCAAAGGCTCAGATTTGAACGAAGCAGCATTATCAATGACAATCCTGCTGAGACAACCAAATCTGGCTATGATATCTTCCAGGAAGATGATAATTACTTTGTGGGATGCACTTATGGTGGGGGCAGCTTCTATTCACTTGGTGAAATACTCTATTGCAGTTAGGATCCATTTGTGTTGGCCACTTGAGGGAGGATGGATTTCCTCGATGAAGTCTAGCCCCCACTGTTGAAAAGGTGTTGAAGCCACTATAGGCTTCAGTGGCAGTGGTCTAAGCTGCTTCTTTCCTGAGAACTTTTGGCATTTGATGAAGGCTCTGATTTCACTGTAGACATCAGTGAATAAAGTGGGCCAGTAGTACCCAGCTTTGAGAATTTTGTGAGCTGTGGTCTTCCAAAAATGATGTCCTCCACAAAAGTCGTTATGGAATTCAAATATAACCTTCTGGGATTCCTGTGGGTTCAAACACTTCAGAAACACCCCTAGAGGGTCTTTCCAGTACAAGACTTGGTCAATGAGGCAATATTTGACCACCTTGAGTTTTAAAGACCTTGCCTTACTTTTACCCATTCCATCAGGGGGCCTCAACTCCTGTAGAAAGTACAAGATGTCTTGATACCAGGCACATTCTGTTAGTGGTGAGTCATCCCAAGAACTTTGGCTGGGTGAATCAGCTTGCTAAGTTCCTGAGCAAGCATTGATGAAGCTGATCCCCAAGGCTTTGCAATTGGATTAAGCCAACAACTTGGCTAAACCCTGCCCCTTTATCAACTTGGTGGGCTTAATCTACAGATCAAACTCCAAGATTTTGGCAATCCATTTACCTCTTCTCCCATCTATGTCAGGTTGTACAAGGATGTCCTTCACAGAGGTCGAAGGAACGTATGCGGTCACTTTTGAGTGCAATACATAGACTCTGAAAACTTTGAGAGATTTCACCAAGGCATAGGCCTGTTTCTCCATGATTTCGTACCTGATTTCTGCATCTCTTAAGGATTTACTGAAGAAGGAAATGGGTTGCTCTCACCCTTCCTCATTTTTCTATAATAAGACCGCTGCTACTATATCAAAAGAAGTGAAAGAAAAGACTAGGAAATCTTTGGAATAGTCAGGACTGATCAACATAGGTGCTTCAGTCAATGCCCTTTTTATTCGGACAAAATATTCCCACAAATCATCAAACCCCACAAATCATCCCACAAAAGATGGGATGATTTGTGGGGTTTGATTCATCACTGACAATATAGGCTAGCTGGGCTTCTTTGTACAACCTCCTGTGTTCCCCTCCAAAGACTGGAATAGTAGCATATGTGAGATCCATCTGAGATCCGACAAAATTTTTGCTCAGTTGAATGGTTCATATTATTGGCAAGGTATGAGAGTAGAGGTGAAGAGGTTTGTGAACAAGTGTAAGATTTTTCAGTATGCCAAGGGAAAGAAGAAAAATAGTGGATTGTATCAACCATTGCCTATTCTAGAGAGGCCTTGGGATGTAATAAGCATGGATTTTGTGTTAGGAATTTCAAGAACACAAAGATGAAGTGATTCCATATTTGTGGTAGTTGACATATTTTCAAAGATGGCACACTTTATCTCATGCCAGAAGACTAGTGATGCAATGCATATTGCTAACTTGTTTTTCAAAGAGATTGTGAGACTCCATGGATTGCCTAGGAGTATAGTTTCAGACAGGGATACCAAATTTGTAGGTCTTTTCTGGAGGACATTGTGGAAGAAGTCGGGGACAAAACTGTCCTTTAGTTGTGCATATCATCCTCAAACAGATGGATAGACTGAGGTGGTGAATCGAAGTTTAGGAGATTTGCTGAGGAGTTTGGTCACTGAACACCATAGTCAGTGGGATCAAATTCTAGCACAAGAAGAATTTGCATACAATGACTTAGTGAACAGAAGCACTGGGAAAAGTCCATTTTAGATAGTGTATGGAATGAATCCGAGGGGAGTGTCAGAGTTGAGAGATCTGCAGCAGAGCGAATTTAGGAGCGCTGGAGCTGAAGACTTCGCTGCAGAAATGTAGGAACTTCATAATCAGATCAAGGAGCAGCTAAAGAAGAGCAACAATGAATACAAATGCAGAGATGATCAACACAGAAAGAAACTTGAATTTGAAGTTGGGGATCAAGTTCTAGCACATCTTAGAAATGAGAGGTGTCTGAGGGGAACATAAAACAAGTTGAAACTGAAAAAGATAAGATCGTGTAAAATCCTGAGAAGATTTGGGGAGAATGCTTATGAGATAGAGCTGCCAGAAGATGTAGGTAGATCACCCATATTCAACATTGCAGACCTGTATCCATACAAGGGGGATGGAGCCGGAGGATCTGAAGATCAAAATAAGATCCAGTGGGAGAAACAATTACCTGTAGCAGAGAACCCACAGATGGAGAATATCATAGATCAACGAATTGGTAAGAAGACCAGAAGGAAAACGTATTTTGAATATTTGGTGAAGTGGAAAGGACAACCAGTAGAAGATGCCAGTTGGATCGAAGAAGCGGATGTCTAGAAGCATGGAAATTCGGTGGAGGAGCTCATGGACAAGAGTCCATGAATTTTTTAGCCAAAGGAGTATGATGCAGGAGCATCGCCAACAAAGCATAAAGTGAAGGATAACTAGGCACACTAGCGCACATTTTTGAAGACATTTAAATTTTGAGTTATGCACATCACACAAATATTTTGAAAATAGTTGCAATTAAGGAACATATTTAAATGTTGAAGAGATGGATAACTCATGAAGACCAGAGAGAATGCATTTTCTTTTAATGTAGCCAAGTGCAGTACATATTCGATGTGTTCGATATGATCTGTCTATCACGAATATTTATTGTAATAAATATTAAGTAGTTGATAACTTTTAATTTGATAAGATATCTTTAGAATAGTTGGAGTACTGAAAGACTCGAAGAGCCCCCCTGTATAAAGATTTGTATTTTTACCCAGTAGAGGTTGTTGTTGATGGGCTGTTGAATCTATAGTATAGATTTCCATTGTAGCAGAGAGATGAGAGCTACCGAGAAGCAGTGTATGAATGTATGTAATTTCCAGTTGAATGAATATAACAGAGGAACATTGTCCCAAAAATGTGTGGTGTTGATGCGTCTATTTGAATGAGTGAATGGTAGACTTTCTGTTTTATTTTCAATTCTCTGTTATTTCTTGTTCTTATATTTATGCATACATTTACATGGTGAGATGTATGAATATGTGATGTTTAAGTAAGTTTCAATTGTTTCTCTTCTACGAGCAAGTGCAAGGAGTGCATAGTGTCCGCAAGGAGTGCGTTGATAGAGTCTGTTTCGAGTCATAACTCAGAATAGATAGCATGAACTTATGTATGCAAGGAATGCATAGGCATCTGCAAGGAGTGCGTGACAAAATTTCAGACTCGTAAGCTCAAGAGGAGTAGCGTGACTTTAGTTGCAGAGAAGCAGTTGGAGAACAATCACAAGGAGTGCGAAATCATCCACAAAGAGAAGTTGAGTGTGGAAGAGAACCTGTTGCAGGGCGTGCATAGATTGGAATTTCGAGTAAGTGTCGAAGGAAGCGTTTCGAGGGACGAAGAAAGATGAGGAAGACAAGCTCTGGAGGGAGAGCATCGAGAAATCTTCAAGGAGGAGAATCCTAAAGGTTTCACAAAATCCACGAACGAGATCTGCTCTGGAGGGAGGTGAATAATTCCAGAGCGCTAGATCTGGGAGAACTACGCGGAGGTTAGTCGTAAGTTGTTTCGGCACTTCGTAGTTCGAGAGGTTTGGAGGTATTGTAAGGGCAGAGTCACGAACTCGTGAAGTAATTGCAACCGTTGGCTGTGTAGAGGACACGTGGCAGCGGATTGGGAAATCTGGAAGTCGGAACTCTGGAGGCTTGTGTGTAAGGAGAACAAGAGTTTCGCGAAACCTGAAACATTGTTGGGCCATCTAATCCAAGAAGACACACGACATAAATGCGGAAATTCAGAGAAGAGAGCTTCGGGAAGAGCTGAAAGTAGAGCTCGTGATATTTCCGAAGCTTGAATTCGCAAAGGGTTGGCTCACGGTCATAGCCCTTGGTCACCTAAGAGGAAGGCCTAGCGATGAGTTAGTATTCACGAAGTTGGGTGTTGTCAGGAGCGCCGAAAAGAGAAGGAATAGGTAGTTCGACCCTGCAGGTAACACAAAAGGGACTTGTGTATTGAGCATTCGGGGTATGTTGAAGGCCTGAAGAGTCAATTCGACTCAGGAGTTTGAAGATCCAAGACCGGGAGGTTGTGTAGTCCCAAGGAGGGAAGGGGGTCTGTGCCAAAATGCATTTTTTCTCCCGCCTACACATTGGTGCACCAATGATTTCTTCACCGAC
The DNA here is from genome assembly GCA_009831015.1 of Picea engelmannii. Lineage (NCBI taxonomy): Eukaryota > Viridiplantae > Streptophyta > Pinopsida > Pinales > Pinaceae > Picea > Picea engelmannii. Next base: position 579,060 of record ML787966.1, read on the forward strand.
ACATTAGCCACTTTCCCTCGAACTCGACCAATGTGCCGACGTGTTTCCACTAAATCTCACCGACACACATCTTTATCACTAGTGAAGTTCGCGTGAGAAGCGCCGATACACCATAAATGTTCACGCAATTATCTTCGCCTAAATTGAGTTCTGTCAGTTCCTGTGCCATCTCTGGAACAACGAGAACGAGACCCAAATTTCCATTAAAAAATGCCTTTGAGCGCAACTTTTTTGTGTTTGTCAAAGTAAAATTTTCATCTTTTGAACAAACCGATTGTATGATTTTCACCTTTACGATTCCAACGTAACTCACGAAATCAAAATCCAACACCGAGAAGTGCCAAAAACAAATCGCCAAGAGTTTCTCTCCCGAACCGACCTCATCGGTTGTTACACAGGTGAAATGCTTGAATGACATGGACAATGGGCTCACCAAAGCGTCTCTTTGTGCTCTTCGCGGCTAAAAAAAAATGGTACCTACGATAAATTTATGAGTACTTAAAAGTTCCTCCGAGAGCCTTAGCACAATGATCTCTCACCTCCATGTACAATCGATCTTGGTAAAATACTTAAATTTAAATAACTTGAATTTATTTTAAGTATAAATTACAATTGACTGTAATAAAATGAGAGACGCTATTAAAGAGAGTTAAGTTTGATCTTGCATGTGCACCCGTTTACTTCTACGCGCAAACCGGAGCACTGGGTAACAACTACTCCGATGTTCACTGGAGGTGATGGAACAAACCACTCCGTTGCACTGGAGGTCATGAAATAAAAGGAACGAAGCCGGTATCAACCGACGAGGTTAGTAGGAAAGCCTCTGGTTCGCATCGACAAAGTTGAGAGGAACTCCCGTTCAACAGGGGCGGATAGGGGGAACCCCTCCGGTGTTAACCAGTGACCATAATGGGAAATGCTCCAGTTTCTCGTCAGTAAGACCGCGTGAAGAACACCATCGCTACTTGCAGAAAAGGAGAACTTGAGGGAACACCAAAATTTTTTGATGACACGACACCGAATCGGGAAAGATCTCATTGATGGGTAAAACTCTGCAACAATATTTTTTGAGGACCAGGCTGTGGAGAGACCTTGAGATGAAGAGCCCAGGTTAATGAAGAAGGAATACTTAAAATATTTAAGGTTGTACAAAGAAAGAAGTCGGATTGTATTCATTGAGAAACACCTTATGCGGTGGATCGATGGAAACAATACGAGATGGGTTTGCATGAATAAAGCAACATTTCATTAAGAGAACCGTAAAAAAGGACTTTACACCGCGTAATCCCAGTAAGGGTGAAGAAGTGAGAATATTAATGAAGGAGGGTTTTAATAGAGCCTGGTACTCTCATAACAAAAAATTTCCCCTTCCCAAAGTTGCAATAAAACCAGGTACCATCACTTGAAATCAAACCCAACACGTGACGATTCGATTCGAGTCCGCACACTGTATGACGATGATGCAAAGACATTGTCTAGACTCATATATTACAACTATCGCACCCGATGAAGTTCATAACTTGGCCTCCGGTTATAAGGAAGAAGCTTTTGCGATGAGCTTAGGTTCAAATCAGAGGAGTTCCCTCAAATTGCTCTGGTACACACTGGAGGAGTTCGTTTTTGACTCATGTGTCTATTTCGTGCGTTTCATATACTGTTGGAAAGGTATTTTGGAGATCTACATATTCCTGAAATTACTAATAAGTTGTATTCAGTTTTTAGGATTAAGATCTGACACCTCGTTGATAGCCCCAAAGAAGCCAACACCTCAATCATGAGCAAAGGAGCCATGAATCCAATTTAGGGAAGCTTATACCAAATTTCAATTAATTAATATTTCAATTATTTGGTAGCCCCAAAGAAGGCAACACCTCAACCATGAGCAAAGGAGCCATGGATCCAATTTAGGGAAGCTTATACCAAATTTCAATTAATTAATATTTCAATTATATGGGTTCAAATGCTAGGTTTTAATAGTTTATTTAATGTTACTTTGAGACCACTCATTCATTGTATGTTGAATGATGCTAGGTACCAATGTCGATAGAAGGTCGTATTCAACATTCTTGCGATGTAATCTACAACCAAGGACAATAGAGCATCAACGATGACATTAATTGTCACAACAACGAGAAACAACGAAAGGAATCAAACTTAGATGGATGAGGAAGGAGTTCGAACCCTACGATGATCAAATCTCCTAATGTCTAAGCCAATTGTTACGACGAGAAAGGCGCATTGTAGCTGATATCTAGGATGACTCGCTGGTGCCAAAAGACAAGTTCAAAATGTAACTACCATCTTTGTTCCCTCATCTCGACAAAGAGGATAAGGACAAACATTGGTAAATGAAAGGTCAAGAGTCATTTGAGCTTCAATAAATAATAGAATTGTATCCAAAGAAAGGGCTTTTTGGCTCTTCAAACATTGTACATTTCTGAACTATTTTGGGAATACAATGTTAACTAAAATTGAGAAGCCATTCCTTGGAGCTTTGATGTACTATTGTTGAAACTGTTAATATTGAGAAGCCCTTAGGGCCAACTTTGGATAGAGAGAAAAATTTGCATGTGTTGTTGTTTTGCTGCAAACTATTTCAAGGGGAATGTATGTTGTTTACATAGGCTGTAAGGACACATTTGCTAATAGACTCTTATGATGTAGTCTATGTTTCTCTTGTAGTACTATTATTCTTTCGTATATTATACGTCCTGAGCATATGAGTTGTTGATGTACACATATATATGACTTATAAATTTCTATTTATGTATGTGTATACATGTGTTTCTAACTTTGCATGTTCATGACAACTACTTGAGTGGGGTCTTAAGCAGAGTTTAGTTTCATTACAACTCATTCACTTATGATATTTCGCTTTTAGCTAGGATAGGATAGATTATACGTAGATTAGATTTCTTTCATGCATTTAAATAATCTTCATCTACATCTTTCATTTGCATAACCATCCATCATTCACCTTCATCGATGGACCGGGCCGTAACCAGTAAAACCAAAACTAGAAATGGTTGCCGAGTCAAAATACATATGTGTTCCCTATTCTAAATGGTGAGAGGTCTAATTGTGAATTTTTTTTAGGGGTAACCCTTGTTGTTGACGAAGGGAAATTTTTCTCGCGTTAATAGATACATAATTGGCGCTAGAAAGAGGGTCACATGGCAAGCCTTCCCATGTGGATTTATTTCACTTAACTCTTAAACAACCCATGGCTCCTCTCCATATCTTTGTATGGGATGTCCCTTTGAGTCTTCCAAGACCCACTGGAGGAATCCTAACCAAGACATTTGATCTCTTATCAAACCCCAAATTCAATGGTGAAGGGCATGTCTCAGCATTCACACATCTTAATCAATTTAACATCACTTGACATAATATTAATATTTTCCAGGACAATGAAATCTATTGATTGTTTATCCTCACATTTGAAGGGAAAATTAAAGCATGGTTTAGGACATTGCTAGGGAAATCGATTCATAGTTGGAAACAATTCATGGAAATATTTATCTTTGTTGCTCATGTAGGTTATGCTTATCATGAACTCTTTAATGAACTCATAGATATCCATAGGATTGGAAACGAGTCTGTGGATGATTTCTTTCGAAAAGTCATGCAGATTTATTGCAGATTTCCTGAAAGTGATAAACCCTCAGACCAATAAATATTTGATTGGTTTTCATTTGTCATCTATTCTCTTGAAGGGTGTGATCTGGGAACTCAAACCAACTCTCATTCATAAGATTCATATCTAACCATGAAGGATAGGGGATACACGATCTCTAACAATCACTCAGACACAACTTTGGGGGAATTCTTATCAGAAATCTTAAACCCCTTAGCCCTGGAGTGTGAATCATCTACTGTCTCCCCTTCAGAAAATCATGAATATACTTTGATCTGTGATGAATCTCCTATTGAAGAGATCCCGTCATTTTTCAGAATCTAAAGATATTCATTCTCTTGATACAAATGTGTTCGATGCTAATCATTCACATAAACATCCACCTATTTATCATCCAGTGCAATATTTACATTACCCTTACAATGAAACATTAAATGACAAACCATCATAAGAATATTTCCAAGATTTGACCGATCAAGATGTCATTCTTCATGATAGTCCATCCAGGATGCACAAAATTCCAAGTCCTTTTCCATTTACAAAACATGCTAAATCCCAGTATGATCATGATGACTCAGTTTTTGATGATCATTTTATTCTTCTGGAATTGAATGTGAACACTAACCTATCAATCATTGATCCTTTGTAATATGAAATTTCTAATTTTAATGCATAGATGTTAACGCCACAAAATATAAAGTATGGAGAGCACAATGATTTTGCCGATCCTTAGGAGGAAATCATAGAAAATGAATAGCCCATCACCATATAAAACTCAAGAAACATCGAGCTGGTCCAAGAAATGCCATCACCTAGGTCAGCTCTAGAATTTCCTGTTAATCCTCAGGGGCAGATGCATCACTCATCCTTGGATTCTATTTTAATTATCCAACACTCCTCGCATGATTTTGTTGATGTCATAGGAGAAATATTGGAGTCATATTTCACTCGATGTTTCCCTCGGACAATTAGATATCATTTTTCCTCTCAACATGTGGATTATGTAAAGTGTGGACTCAAGGAAACTTGCCTGGATAATGAAGTACTTTTCTTTCAACTGATGATTGTGTCAGGTCCTCATTTTCTGGCTTCGATTTCTGGAACAAATGATGCCATCCACTCCGAGACTCTCTCACAAGGTACATTGCATGCAAATTTAATTCATGGGTTTTGTCAGGTATGCCACTCACTTTCAAATTCCTTCCAACAGTCCTATAATGATCATTATAAATTCTATGATAGAATTGAGTTTTGGTTGGAAGAATCCTACATGTATACATGTATCATGAATCATAATGCCACCAAATTCAACTTGCTGGGTGAAGATTTGATTGAGTCAATCCTTTCCATCTTTTATCCCTTACTTCTCCATTCTCTGCGATTGATATTCGACAAACATGTGGTTGCAGGTTCGAAGTTACTTGATTGGTTGCACTGGCACTATTCTTACACCTAGCCTTCCTTCATCCAGTGTAGGATAGAGTAGGAATGGGAGTAGTATAATTACCTTTCTTTATTTTTCCCTGCATAGCTTAGATGTTTTCTTTTGTTTTCGTTTGAATAAGGTAGATTTTGGTTTGTCATGGTTTCTTCAATAAAGGGATTCTCCTTTCCATTTAACGCATTTCATTTTCTTGGCTCTCAAAACCAAGACCATTTTAAGGTGTCTTTTGAAGTTTGTAGGTGTCTCGACCATTCAACATGCTATATACATTCTTGCTCCTTTGTTTTCCTCCAGGAAAAACACTACGAATCAAGAATCTTAGCAACGACAATTGGTAAGACTGATGGTTTGATCTAAGACATCCATGCAAGTATGGTCCCCTATGTTTTCCAAAAGAATTATCTTTGATTTGGTGTCCCATACTAGCCCATATACAAACTTTAGGACTGATTTTGAAATCTCCACAAACATGTTTTTCCGGGAGAAATTTATCTTATTTGACATTTCTTTCAGTCAATTTTTTTGACGGGTCAAATAACGATGTTCAAAATCGACCAATAAAGAAGTTCAGATCACATGTCACTAGTTTCAGTTGGTGATATGTATTTTTCATCTGTGTGCAGATCCCTCTTGTGAAAGTTTGTACTCTCTTGAAGAAGAGGACATGATTTGAAGAAGACAAATGGATTAAGAAAATTTGAAATGACCATAGGACTCGACACCTGGGAACTCTATTCATGGATTGGTTTTTAGTTTCTGTTCTTGATCCTTCCCACATGTTTTTCTTAAGTGCTTTTATTTCTCAAAATTTTAAGTTGAAATCAATCCTATACCTTGAATGGTTTGTCCATGCAGGTACAAGTGCGTAGTTTGTATCATATGCTTGATTTGAACTAGTGGAAATATGAGCATGTTGGCAACAGGATAAGTTTTTGAGTTGGGAGACGTAGAGAGTCAAAACCAAAAATTCCTTCAAATTCTCGCCCCCCAGAGCCCAAGGCTAGAGAGATGAGATGATTGATTTTATAAAATCATGATAGAATATGCAACTCTCAGTCGGTGCTAGCACCAAAGCTCATCTGAATGAAATAGTACATGGATTAACATTTTATCACGGGTTAGTCTTCTCAAGAGGATGAAAACTTCTTGCTGGTTGGAATGCATCGACATGATCCTTAAAGATGTTGGGAATACTCATGTGTCCTAGTCTCTTTTTCAATTTATTTTCTTTGTTGATTACATATATTTGGTCATCATTTATCCAAGATTTCTTTTTCAATTGTAGCAGGGTCTTGGGATGAGTTCATCAATAATACTGAATGTGTTTCCTCTTCTCTTTTTTTCCTCATCATCTTTTCCTTTGGAGACATCCCTATTAGTCTCATAATTCCTACTTGAATTTAATGACATATAGACCTCTCACCTCGGTTTGTCTTTCACAGGAAGCACCTTCGCACTAGAAATGAGCACAGATCAACTTACGTCTCTTTCCTAGCTCATGAGTTGAATTAGGGGTCTCTGTTTGAACATGAATTAGAACTATCTGGGAATGTTGTGACAATAGTTAAACCATGAATTAACATAGTGGTTAATCAATGACCATCCTTGCATATTGGCTGGTGAGCAGATCCAATGTAATGGGGGAACCATCCACGCACTAAGTAGCTACTCACATGAAGGGTGAAGTATCAAAGTCTAAAGGCTGAAAATCAAAAGGGATAACTTTATGTTGCCAGGTGCAATAAACACTCAAATAAATCTCAACAGTTGGCAGTCTTCCCTTATCAGGATAAAAAACCACCACTTTCCCCATCCACCGAATGCCAAGCATGCACTAAATAAATTGGAAAGGAATGGAAATGAAAGTTTGACCAAACCAGAGGACATGCAGATATCTCCGCTGGGGCTCTGGACGCTTGCTGGAAATGGAGCAAGATATGTGACACCATGGTGACTCCATCGTGGCTATCAACCCTCATGGGTAGTGGAGCAACACCTACGAGATATCTATATACACACCTGGTGAAAAATATTTATTTATCCCAAACATATATCAACCTCATGATGAAAATACCAACCCGAATAGTCGATGTAGCTTAAGGAAATAAATCTGATCATAATTCACCCTATATTTACAACAGACGAGCTCCACTAGCTAACATACAAGCATCACCAGTGAGCCCACCACAATGGAATCTTTCAGGTAACTATTGCACATTACTTCAAGAATTTCTGATCTTAAAAGTAATTTTACGACCCTCTACATTTTCTTCTTATCAGTTAGGAAAGACTAGCATAGATTTTGGCTTCTCCCAGTGTGTCACCATTTGTTGTGCACGCACAACAACGTCCCAATTTACCATGTCTCTAAGAGAATAAATTCCCCCCCCCCTTCAAATCTTCCTACTGAAACCCTTGCCCCTTCTCTCTCGTGCAAGTGGCTAAGCCCAATTTTTTCATCCCGCTCTTCCTACCTTACCATTTATAGTTTTTCTTCAGATCAATTTGACTCGTTGATCTGCACTTCAACAATTTCCCTCTTCCTTTGCAAATACATAGTGTATCAATGAATGCATTCTTTCTCCCGCCTACACATTGGTGCACTAATGATTTCTTCACTGATACATCAACCACTTTTCCCTGAACTCGATCGATGCACCGACGTGTTTCCACTAAATCTCACCATTACACATCTTTATCATTGGTGAAGTTCACGTGATCAACGCCGGTACACCGAAAATTTTCATGCAATTATCTTCATCGCTCGCATGTGTTTCACCAACCGACTTCCTTTCACCTTCACCGATACATTTCATATCGACAACGTTCGTCCCTTTCTCTCCGTCACACTGCATAGCAATGAGGTTCATCTCTCCCTCGTCAACTCACTACTTACTTATGAGCTCTCCTCTTTGGTCGTCGATGTGCTAGTAGAAGGATGTCGACTCCTCATTGGCACTGAACATACCGACAATGATGTTCTTCCTCTCACCAACATTGAACTGATCAATAAGGCCCGACTTCATCTTGAGTCCTATCTTATCCTCCTCCTAGCTCAGATCCTTCTTGTTGTGCCATCAGTCGGTCTCCTACCATTTCTGATGACTCAAATTCCTATGCCTAATTAGATAACAGATAATTGATACTTATCGCACCTGATTTCCTTCATGGTCACAATCATAATCAAACCGGTTTGTGTTGCTGGTAGCTTGCATTCATGTACCACATCAGTTTTTTTACTTTGTGCTCTATGATTAAACCGTGATCGTGAAAGTGTCATTTAGAATGAGATGGGTTAACCACAACACCTATTGGTCTTATGCTAACACTGAATCAGACCTCGAAATAAATTTGGTACTTCCAACTTCGAAACTGCATTAAATGCCCCAAATGTCAATTTTCAGTTTTTGCAGATTTATAATTTTGTGCTACTAACACATCACCTCAACTACAATGGATGAACTAAGATCCTTTATAGCACAAATGGCACAAGAACTAACAAAACTCAATTTAGGCAAAGAAATAATGAAAACGGGACCCAAAATTCCATTTAAAAATGCCTTTGAGCACAATTTTTCAGTGTTCATCAAAGTATATGTTTAATTGTCGGAACAAGCTGATTGTATGATTTTCGCCATTTTGATTCCAACAAAACTCACGGAATCAAAATCCGACACATGGAAGTGCCAAAATGAATCGCCAAGGGTTTATTGCCCGAACTGGCCTCATCGGTTGTTACACAGGGGGAATGCTTGAATGGCATGGACGGTGGGCTTGCTTGAAGCACCTCTCGGTGCTCTTTGTGGCAAAAAAAATAGTACCCAAATCGAAAGTCGTACGAGAACGAGAAAGTTATGAGTACTTAAAAGTTCCTCCAAGAGCCTTAGCATAGATCTACATCTCTCACCTCCATGTAAAATCAATCTTGGTAAAATAATTATGTTTATAAGTCATTTTCACAGCTTAATATTTTAAATTTAAATAACTTAAATATATTTTAAGTATAAACTATGACAAAGGCAAAGAGCACACACCAGAGCACTTAAAAACTTGGTCATTGATCTCACACCGGAGCTATTGCTTAGAAGTATTTCGAAGTGCTCCGGTAAAATCAACGAGGAACCGGCCCGAAGAATCTACGAACAACTTGGCTGGTGATAGTCCAAAGTGTTTGAGAGGAACTTTCCCGGTCCATACCAACATTAATGTGAGGAAATCGTCTGATTTAACCGAAGATGATGCTTGAACTCACCGACGAACATAATGGAAACTACTCCGGTGCCCGCTTTCAGCCACAAAAGAAGCAACAACCCAAAGAAGATGTTGGTGATGGGTAAAACTATGCAACGATATTCACTACAAGACGAGAGTATGAACTTGAAGGTGAATGAGAAAACAACAGACCTAAGAAGTTAAACAACTTGTAGACATGAGACAACTCTACTTTATATGATATACTACTATTAAGGGGTGACACTCTTCAACGTCTCACAAAGCTTGGCCCGAAGGTGATATCACTTATGAAAGGGTTAGGAGAAAATGCACATCTCGAACACAAGCTAGTATCATGCATACATAGGGTTAACTTGATCAAAGTCAAGAAAAAGTTGTTTAACAATAGTTGACAAATTTGGATACCTTTTACATAACATATGAAGGAAATTTAAAGTCAAGGGTCTTGTAAAATATTTGAAGAGCCCACGTTAATGAAGAAGGAATATTTAAGGTTGTAAAAGGAAAGATGTTGTATTGAATTCATCGAAGTGGGTTTGGATCAATGCCAAATAGTTTTGGGGTATTTTAAAATGTAGAGCTACTCGTCTAAAATGGGAATAGACAAGGAAAAAATTGGTCCTCTATAATAAACTTTCAAGCAAGCCTCTTTTGCAAAGGTGTAACAACAACAGGACTAAAGACAACAATGATTATGCCTTGTACAGTCCCACATCCACATCTCTCACATGGTCACCTGACCTGTATGTGCAAGAGTTATTAAATTCCAAGAGGAGATTGAAGGTTTTGGAAGTCAAAGGGCATGAAATAGACCTTCAAATCCAACTATTGACAGTAGAAAATCGGGACTTAGCAGAAAACAATAAAGTTTTAACAGATCAAGTGACACTGTTGCAAGAAGCCCTTTTGGAAGCAAAGGCTGAATGGCAAGGCTTGAAGGATAATGGAAAAATAAGGGAAGATTCTGCTGTGGAAATTAGAGAGGTGATGAACTCTAAAACACCCAAAGTTGAAGGGAAAACAAGGGAACAATCATACACCCATGGAGTGAAAGCAAGGGATGAAGAGAAAATAGATTTTACAAGAAATTCCAAAACTTGGGCACAAGTCATTAGCAATTATGCTCATATGGAAAAAGAATCACACAACTAGGGGGACAACATGCAAGGTAGAGAAAACAAGGAAATTCAAGGCAAATAAACAAACATAATGATCAAAGGTGTGAGAGAGTATCGAAAAAATGAGTGTACTCTCGATCTTGCAAGTGAATTTTTGAAGGACAAGTTGCTTTGGCAAGGCTGAATTTTCCAAGCATGGAGGGTGGGTAAGCCTAGTGGCGAGAGAGCTTGTCCCATAAAATTCACCATGTCAAGCATACATGACAAGCGAATTCTCCTAGGCAATAAGCAACTCTTGAGAGGCTCTCGCTTTTTTCTAGATGAAGATTTAACTATTAGACATCAAGAGGAAAGAATGGAAGGGTTGTCAAAGGTTAGGGTAGCAAGAGATGAGGGAAAAAGGGCATGGTTGTTCAAAGGAAAAGATGTGTAATATTCCAGATATAAAAAGTATGCAGAACAGAAATAAATAGCTAGAAATGGCAAATGAACAACAATATAACCAGAACAACACCGCGATAATACCATAATGATAACAAAATAACACCAGAAATAACACTTTGATTACCGAGAGCCATGTTCACTTGCCTCTTCGAGGAGGAAACCTCCAGCAGGGCAGAGCTCTATTACAATAATATCCAAGACAAAACTTCTCATACCTTCGACTCTTATTTATACTAAATATGTCTATCAAAAGAACAATCTAGAGGAAGATCCTTCTAGAAGAAGTAGTTTCTATTAGGTCTTCTTACATTGGACTTATTCTTCCTTATTGCTAGGCCTTATTAATATTGACCTTTATTACATGGAAATATATTATTCTACCTACGTGAGGGGTTAGGTCCCTAACATGTCCTCCCCCTTAAAAACAACCTTGTCCTCAAGGCTTGAGATGAGGAAATTGCTGCAGAATAGTAGTTGGTTCCCAAGTGGCATCTGTTGGAGTTGTATCTTTCCACTAGACTAACACTTCCTTGATGGTTCAGTGACGCAAACGATTCTCACACTGGTCCAAAAATTCTTGTGTTTGTAGCCAAATGGAGCCTTCTTCGTCCAACTTGGGAAGGTCAGTTTGAGTTTGGCACTTAGTTCCAATCACCTTCTTTAACCATGAAACATGAAAAACATGATGGAGCTTAGAATGATTGGGCAAAGATAACTGATAGGCCACCTGTCCCACACACTTGAGAAATGTATAAGGACCATAAAATTTGGGCACCAGTTTCTGACAATGGTCAGCCTTGAGGGAAGTTTGCTTGTAAGGTTGTAGTCGAAGAAACACCTCATCCCCTTCTGCAAATTGACATTCAGAGCGACCTTGATCTGCTTGTTGCTTCATACGATTATGGGCCATGACCAAATTCTCTTTGAGGGTACGAAGAATAGCCTCTTGAATTGTAAGCATTTGGTCAACTTCCTGGACCTTTGAGACACCTGGAAAATATGAGAGAACCGAAGGTGGATTTTTTTCATATACCGCTTCAAAAGGAGTCATGCGGGTAGTTGTATGGTAAGAAGTGTTGTACCACCATTCAACTAGTGGTAACCATTGATCCCATTGATTTTTCCTCTTCGATGCAAAACACCTCAAATATGTTTCCAAACACTTGTTGACCACTTCAGTTTGACCATCAGTCAGGGGATGATAAGCTGTGCTGAGATGCAATTGGGTGCCTTGGAGCTTGAACAGTTCTTGCCAAAAATTGCTGGTGAAAGTTGGGTCACGATCCGAAACAATGGAATGCGACATTTTATGAAGCTTGAAGACCTGGTCCATGAAAATTTGAGCCATAGTGGAGTTTGTATATGGGTGTTGAAGAGCATATAAATGAGAATACTTGGAAAGACGAACAACTACCACCATGATGACTGATTTATTTCCTAATTTAGGTAAGTCTATAATAAAATCCATAGAGATATCCCGCCAAATAGTAGGTGGAATCAGAAGCAGTTGTAGTGTGCCAATAGATTTGACTGTTTATCCCTTGTTGCATTGACACAAATCACATTAAACCACAAATTTACGAACATCCCATTTCATACCATCCCAGAAAAAAGAACGTTTGAACCAGTCATAGGTTTTGGTAAACCCTAAGTGCTCCGCTATGGGTGTAGCATAAAGCTCAGAAAGTACCATGGATTTAAGTTTTGACTGGGTACTTAAATACAAACAACCTTTGTATCAAAGCTCATTATTGATCCAAGAGTACCCTGAGGAGACTGGAGAATTGGACTGCAATTGTTGTATAAGATGCTAACTTTTGGAATCTTGTAGCCATTCTTGGAGAACAACTTGGAGCCAATCTGGTACAATGAATGAGAGAGAAAAGAGGGACCCTTCATCTTCATATTTTCTGGAGAGTGCATTAGCAACCACATTGTATTTTCATTTCTTGTAAATGATCTCATAATCATATCCAAAGAGCTTAGTCACTCATTTTTGTTGCTTGGGGGAGGAAAGGCCTTGTTCCAGAAAATACTCAAGACTTTGATGATATGTCTTAATTTGGAAGCATTTCCCCAATAGATAAGGGCGCCAAAGATCCATGGCATGCAGAATAACCAACATTTCCTTTTCATAGATTGATTTTCCCAAATTTCGCTCTGACAGTTGTTTGCTGGTAAAGGCCAAAGGTTGACCCTCTTGCATAAGGACAATGCCAATTCCTTTCCTGGAAGCATCACATTCCAGGACAAAGGTCTTTGTGAAATCAGGAAGGGCCAGGACTAGAGTGGTGCACATATCCATATTCAAGGTTTGAAAATCCCGAGCAGCTGCTGAAGTCCAAGTGAAAGAATTCCTTTTAAGGAGAGTAGTGAGAGGTGCCGAAATCTTTCCATAATTCTTAACAAACTTGCAATAATAACTTGTTAAACCAAGAAATCCACACAATCTTTTGAGAGTCTTTGGGTGAGGTCAATCTTGCATAGCTTCAATCTTTTTAGGATCCACCCTGACACTAGCCTTTCCAACAATGTGACCCAAGTACTCGACTTCCGAGGCGCCAAAATCACATTTTTATTGTTTGAGGAAAAGTTGGTGCTGTGAGAGTAGATGGAGAATTTGATCCACATGGGAAAGATGAGATTGCCAAGTTTTACTACAGATGAGAATATCATCAAAGAAAACTAAGACAAAATGACAGAGAAAAGGACAGAAGACATGATTCATGAGGCTTTGTGTTAAGGTCCTAACCCACACATAGGTAGATCAATGTACTCGGATGTAATAAAGGTCAATATTAATAAGGCCTTTCAATAAAATAGAATAAGGTGGATGTAAGAAGACCTAGTAGAAGCTTCCGCTTCTAGAAGGATCTTCCTCTAGATGCTTCTCTTAATAGACATATTTAGTATAAATAAGGG
>ML787966.1:594733-624942 GCA_009831015.1 Picea engelmannii
GATCATTCCATTCCCCTTGTCCCAGGAAGCCTTCCCCCCAATATATGTCCATATCGCCACCCCTTTGCACAAAAAAATGAAATTGAAAAAATGGTCCAGGAACTCCTTACTGCCGGAGTCATCCATCCTAGTACGAGCCCTTATTCCTCTCCGGTCGTTATGGTACTGAATAAAGAAGTTTCTTGGAGAATGTGTCCTGACTTTCGTGCTCTCAACAAACTAACCATCAAAGACAAATTTCCCATTCCTATCATTGATGACCTCCTGGATGAATTGAGTGGCGCCCAATTCTTCACCAAACTTGATCTTTGCTCAGGCTACCACCAGATACGTATGAAAGAGTCTGATATTCCCAAGATGGCCTTTCACACTCATGAGGGCCACTACGAGTTTTTGGTCATGCCCTTTGGTTTGTGTAACGCCCCCTCCACCTTCCAGAGCCTCATGAACCATGTCTTCCATCCTTTTCTCCGTCATTTTGTCTTTTTTTTCTTTGATGATATCCTCATATATAGCAAGACCTGGACATACCATCTTACTCATGTGGATCAAGTTCTCAGCCTACTCTCTCAGCACCAACTTTTCCTGAAACAGTCCAAATGTGATTTTGGTGCCTCCAAAGTAGAATACTTGGGTCATCTGGTGGGAAAGGATGGTGTCAGGGTGGACCCAAAAAAGATTGAAGCTATGCAAGACTGGAAGCACCCAAAGACTCTCAAAAGCTTGCGTGGATTTTTGGGCCTCACAGGGTATTATCGCAAGTTAGTTAAGAACTATGGAAAGATTGCAGCACCTCTCATAGCTCTCCTAAAAAAGAACTCTTTCACTTGGACCCCAGCAGCTGCGCAAGCTTTTCAAACCTTGAAGACGACCATGTGCACCACTCCGGTTCTGGCCCTTCCCGACTTCACAAAGACCTTTTTGTTGGAATGTGATGCCTCAGGGAAAGGAATTGGCGCTGTCCTTATGCAAGAGGTTCGACCTTTGGCCTTCACTAGCAAGCAACTGTCTGTCTAAAAAGAATCTGGGCAAACCCATTTATGAAAAAGAAATTTTGGCGATTCTGCATGCCGTTGAGTTGTGGCGTCCGTATCTCTTGGGGCAACGCTTCCAAATTAAGACAGACCATCAAAGCCTCAAGTACTTTATGGAACAACACATTTCTTCCCAGGAACAACAAAAATGGGTGACTAAGCTCTTTGGATATGATTATAAGATCATTTACAAGAAGGGCAAAGACAATGTCGTGGCGGATGCACTGTCCCGGAAATATGAAGACGAAGGATCCCTTTTTTCTCTTTCCTTCATTGTACCTGATTAGCTCCAAGATGTGCGCCAGGAATGGCTTCAAGATCCCAAAAGTTCACATCTAATACAGCTACTGCAGAACAAGGATCCAGCTCCCCTAGGGTACTCCTAGCTCCAGGATGAGCTTCGATACAAAGGTCTCTTGTATTTAAGTAAACAATCCAAGCTCAAATCCACGGTGCTTTCTGAGCTTCATGCTACACCCACAGCGGGGCACTCAGGGTTCACCAAAACATATGACCGAGTCAAACGTTCTTTTTCTGGGATGGTATGAAACAGGACATCTGTAAGTTTGTTGCTAAATGTGAGGTGTGTCAACGCAACAAGGGAGAAACAGTCAAATCGCCAGGCACCCTCCAACCGCTTCTGATTCCCCCTACCATTTGGAAGGATATCTCTATGGACTTTATCACAGGCTTACCCAAATCGGGGAATAAATCAGTCATAATGGTGGTGGTGGATCGCCTTTCCAAGTATGCTCATTTTTACGCTCTGCCCCACCCATTTACTGCATCCATGGTGGCTCAAGTTTTCATGGACCAGGTCTTCAAGCTGCATGGCATGCCACACTCTATTGTTTCTGATCGAGACCCAACTTTCACAAGAAATTTTTGGAAAGAATTGTTTAAGCTACAAGACACACAATTGCATCTCAACTCAGCTTATCATCCCCAAACGGATGGTCAAACGGAAGTTGTCAATAAGTGTTTGGAAACATATCTGAGGTGTTTTGCCTCTGAAAAACAACACCAATGGGCTCAATGGTTACCCCTCGTCGAATGGTGGTACAACACTACATACCATACAACCACTCGCATGAATCCTTTTGAAGAAGTATATGGACAGAAGCCACCTTCAGTTCTCTCCTACTTACCGGGTACCTCGAAGGTCCAGGTGGTTGACCAAACACTTACAGTCCGAGAGGATATCCTTTGTACCCTTAAAGAGAACTTGGTCATGGCACATAATAGAATGAAGCAGCAAGCAGATCAAGGTCACTCGGAACGTCAATTTGCAGAAGGGGACCAGGTGTTTCTGAGAGTGCAACCATATAAGCAAACTTCCCTCAAGGCCGAGCAGTGTCAGAAGCTAGCACCCAAATTCTATGGCCCTTACACAGTTCTCAAGAGTGTGGGACAAGTTGCATATCAGTTAGCTCTTCCCAGTCAGTCGAAGCTACATCCTGTTTTTCATGTTTCGTGCTTGAAGAAGGTGATTGGAACCAAGTTCCAAATTCAAACCAACCTTCCAGAGTTAGCTGAAGAAGGATCCATTTGGCTACAGCCAGAAGCATTTTTGGACCAGCGTGAGCGTCACCTGCGTCAGAGAACCATCAAGGAAGTGCTAGTACAGTGGAAAGATATGACTCCAGCAGATGCCACTTGGGAACCAACTACCATTCTACAACAGTTTCCACATCTCAAGCCTTGAGGACAAGGCTGTTTTTAAGAGGGCGGACATGTTAAGGTCCTAACCCGTACATAGGTAGATCAATGTATTCGAATGTAATAAAGGCCAATATTAATAAGGCCTTTCAATAAAATAGAATAAGGCGGATGTAAGAAGACCTAATAGAAGCTTCCGCTTCTAGAAGGATCTTCCTCTAGATGCTTCTCTTAATAGACATATTTAGTATAAATAAGGGGCGAGGGTATGTGAACCCTAGCTTGGAGATTATTGTAACAGAGCGCTGCTCGACTGGAGGTTGCCCCCTCGAAGAGGCCTGTGAACATTGATTTCTGAATGAAAGTGCTTTTCTATTTCTATTTCGTATATCATTTCTATGTATTGTGAAGATTATGCTGGATATTTTACTGTTATTTTTCCATTTCTAGCATTTTATTTGTGTTCTGCATATTTTATATATCTGGTATCTTTCACTTTGGAAGGTGGAGGGGGAATTACACAGGCCAAAGGGCATGACCAAAAAATCATAGTGACCCTCGTGAGTTCGAAAGACAGTCTTGGGTATGTCAGCTTCTTGTATACGTATCTGGTGGTAGCCAGAATGCAAATCAAGTTTAGTGAAGTACTGAGAACCACTCAACTCATCCAAGAGATCATCAATGATAGGAATGGGGAACTTGTCCTTGGTGAGTTTATTGAGGGCACAAAATTCGGGACACGTGTGCCAAGTACCTTATTTCTTAAGTACCATGACCACAGGGGAAGAATAAGGGCTGGTACTGGGGAAGATAACACCCGCTTGGAGCAATTCCTGCACTATTTCTCAATTTCATTGTTTTGGGAAAAGGGGTGGCGATAAGGGTGCACATTGGGAGGAAGACTGCCAGGAACAATGGGAATGGAATTATCATGAACACCATGAGAAGGAGGAAGGCCCCGAGGGGTGGAAAAACCAACTTGATGTTTGGAAATGATGGCTTGGAGGTCAGGATGGACAGAGGGTGTCTCAATGATTTGAATAGAATGGAGTTGAGCAATGATACCAGAGTGGCCTTTCTTGAGGATATTTTCCATACGATGGGAACTAATGATCTCAGGAGAACCAACTGTGAGGCCTTGGAATTGATACTTTTGTCCTTCCTGTTGGAATTGCATGGTTAATTCCTTAAAATCCATAAGAATGGGACCCAAAGTGCGTAACCATTCAACACCTAGCACAATGTCACAACCTCCCATGTCAATGGAAAACATATGAGATTTCAGTTGGTAATGTCCAATTTGAAGATGAACATTTTCACATCGCCCACCACATTTCATGGACCCACCATTGGCTATCATGATTTGAAAATTATTGGCAGCACAAATATAGCAATTGGTTTCCTGGGTAATGCGACGATGAATAAAATTGTGGGTGCTACCACTGTCAACAAGGATGATGACCTTCATGTGCTTAATGTAGCCAATGAGCTTTAGCATTTTGGGGGCCGAGAAGCCAGTGAGGGCATGCAAGGAAATAAGTGAGTCAACTTCAGGTGGGTAAGCAGACTCTTGGGTGGCATTGGGAAGGGAGGGTTCTTCACCAAAGGGAGCTGTCACATCCTCTTCAGGAACATCTTCTGAGATGATCATAAATAGTTTTTGTTCCTTACACTTGTGCCCCGGAAAATATTTTTCATCACAATTATAACAAAGGCCCTTCAGTTGGCGTTCAACCATTTCAACCCTAGTTAGTTTATAGACCTTGAGGGGAGTAATAGGGGGGTTAGGATTAGTGGGTCAAGGGAGAGGAACAAAAGGGGTTTTTTTGTTCTCAAACAAAACAATTTGTTGGGCCTCTTTAGCACATTGAGTAGATTCCAACCAAGTGGGAGGGCAGTGTTAGAAACAATTCTTGTCTTGGGCCTGAGAGCATCCAGAGCTACAAGTTGCATGAAGAACGCCCAAGCGTAGCACGTAAAGCCCCATTTCAGGCTAAAAATCAAGTGAGCGGGCGAAATTACGTTGTCAACGGCCCAAATTCATCTATAAAAGCAGATCGACGGTCGGCGGGAAATCACGGTTAACGAAGTTGCACCGAGGTTAGCGCAATGGATAGCGCCCATATTATGTGCAGGGAAATATAGCAGCCATCCATCGAGAAGACACGTGGCACGAGATCTAGTCGCGTCGGCGTTTCGACATTCGGGGATTCGAAGGGTGAAGGTTCCTTGTTGTCCTATGTCTCGAAACCCCGAACCCTGAAAGCACCAAAGGCGCCCAAAGTCGGGCCCGTAGTATTACGGGGCAATCTCAGTCGTCCACCCACAAGAGACACCTGGCACGCGATTAGATTCCTCGTCGTTTCACCCATCGTGATTCCAAGGCTCAAGGTACAACATCATCGGGAGATTTCAGAACCGTCAGATCTAGAGGGACGCGTGGCGCCAGATTAAGCCGTTTCAGCGTTTCTCTCATCGCAATTTCAAGAAGTAGGGATCAGCCCCTTCCTATTCGCGAACGCTGAAAGCACCTTTGAGAGTAAACACAGGGTCACAGCCTGTGGTCACTGGGGAAAGAAAGAGTTGCACAAAAGGGGCCAAAGGCGTCGGGTTTCAGTCACAGAGAGGCCCGTCACGACCTCCAGTTTCCATCGGGCCTGACCTCGATCCTGGTCTGCACTTGGAGTAAATGAAGGCAAGAAGGGGTGGTTGAAACCTCTCCTCATTCATTAAGTTTAAGGTATGGAGGGTCTGGCAAGTGGTCTACTCGAGGGGATCCTGTGTACCCATTTTTCCAGAGAATTCATGCTAAGTTCTCAACTAGCTGGAGGAGGTCTGCACACGCTAGCTCAGTTTTTAATGGTTCAGCTACTCCCCTTACAGGAGCCATGCGTAGTTAAAGTGGCATTTGAAGAAGGATATCAGTACGAGTTTGACTGAAGGGACACCAAGCCTTGGGTGACTGGGCACACCTCTGTTAGGTGAATTTCTCTGAGTATATAAACTTAGTATTTGTATTTTGTAATGGATGGATGGTTGAGCAAAGCTCCCGATTGTAAAGTTTTGATGAAGCGCTGGTCTCTCTGGTTAATGTATAAGGCATTTGAGACTTCTTACTTTATGGATGTCAGCCTATTTTCCATCTCTTGGTTTACTGTGTTAGAACATCTCGGAATTGGAGGATCCAATCGAGTTGTAGATGTTATAGGATGATGTAGGTTGGATCACTGTAACAGTTACATGGTTTCTAATCGATTCCTATGATTTTCTTAGCACTGAATGACTTGGAATTGAAGGATTCAATTGAGTCACCCCTCAGCTCCTTGAAGCTTTGGACCAAGAGGATCTTGGCTTCTGAGTTTTTCATCCTCAAGCTTCCGAAGGCCTGTCGCCCGAGGTAGTCTTTCTCACCCTTCTCACAAGTCTTCCATCTACCACTCTTTAATCCATTTACTGACGGAAGTTGGATCAAGACCTCCCTTTCTTTCTACATACCAGGTCTGGTTTCCTTATTTAAAGCTATATCTTCTTGAGTTCTCATCCATTCGATCACCCCATTAAAAACTATCGTGACATAAAACTGATGGGTGTTGGCCTTATCTCCTGCAAGCAATCTAGGAGTGACTTCCGACGCTAATAGGTAGGACATGAGAACCTGGGATCAGATTTCATCCTTGAGACCACTGATAAAGAATTCACGGAAGAACACATCTGACATGCCCTCTGTTCGAAAGGCCAAATGCTCAAAATCAGTGACGAAGTCTTCCATTGTGCCTGACTGTTTCAACTTGGTCAAACAACCTAGATAGTGGGTATCAGTATCAAAGCGGGCATAGATCTCAACAAAAATCTGGGTCTAGGTAATATACCCTTGATTTGAATTTTTGCGCCATTGCCACCATTGCCAGCGTTCATGATCGAGATAGAGGACAATACAGAGAAGCTTGGCCAACTCGTCAGTAATACCATGTAGAGAAAAGTAATGCTCCATTTGAGTGACCCAACTTGTAGGATTGGAGCCATCAAATTTATCGACGTCTATGTAGGGAAGACGAGGTTCACGATGAAAGGAGTTGGAGTGAAAATGTGGAGACTGAGAGGAATCAACAACATCGGGTTGTGATGATGAAGAAGGATCCATAGGGCGACTCAACAATTGATTGACAAAAGACTGGAGGGAGGTCAATTGGGTTGTGCGGTTGGATTCCAAGGTGTCAATGCAGGAATTGGTGGAATCCAGTTGAAATGTTCAATGTTCAATGGAGACATGGGCTTGATTGACATAATTTTGGAGATCTTGGTTGTAAGTGGTGGCCATTTGGAGAGGAGAAGTGCGGGTAAGGAAAACATGGGTGGGTGGGACCATAAAAAAAAATACTTAGAAGTGATAGGTACCACGATGATCAGTGTTTGCAGGGTAATATAATGGGTTATGCAGAAAAATAGGGAAACTGGGAAGGGGTCGGGTCCACTAAAACAAAAAGGATTAAAAATGAAGGGTATGACTGTGATCAGGGAGAAAAGGGGAATCCAATGGAATAGGTCCCAAATAAGTGTGTCGGTGGGACCACCATACTCGGTTTTTGTTTTTTTTACTCCTGTGGAGTTATACTTCAGCCTAAAGAATACCATAGTGATGAAATTCCCAAATTCTTAACAGGAAGAAATGTGTAGTAATTTTGCAACTAGAATGTAGAAGACAATGTAGCACAACAACAGATCTTGTTGGTTCTATTTATGTTTCCTTCCAAGGGTTAGGGTATTCAAGGGTTCTACAGACAAGGGTTTTCCTTGTGCTATAACTCTCTGATATATGTGTGGAGTCCATCAGTAGTACTCAACCCAATATCTCAGGGAACCAACTAAGGAGGCTAGACTGTACCCTTAGCCATACTACCCGACTACCCAGGTACTAGAGAGTATCTTCCCGAGTGTTGTTCTTAGTGTCACTATAGAAGTTAGGTGGACGATTGGTTTATCTACGGAGGGCTTCAGGAGATCTAGGCCGATTCGTATACAGGTGTTGTATGATGCGCTACCACTCGAAGGGGTACCAACATGGGTTACAAGGGTGGCCAACAGATGTGCGCTTAAGTACCACTTGTATTTCCTGTGTGTATGAATCCATGACTGTGGGTTTATGCACATAACGATAGATATTTGTAGCTTAAAGATGTCAGAATACGTCTCTACCCTGAAAAAAAATTAACCCACAATTTTCTACCGAGGAAGGTGCTCTGATACCACTTGTAATATTCTAGATATAAAAAGTATGCAGAACAAAAATAAATAGCTAGAAATGGAAGATGAACACCAATATAATGAGAACAACACCACGATAATACCAGAATGATAACAAAATAACACCAGAAATAACACTTTGATTACCGAGAGAAATGTTCACTTGCCTCTTCAAGGGGGAAACCTCCAACAGAGTAGAGCTCTATTACAATAATATCCAAGACACAACT
Organism: Picea engelmannii; assembly: GCA_009831015.1. Taxonomy (NCBI): domain Eukaryota; kingdom Viridiplantae; phylum Streptophyta; class Pinopsida; order Pinales; family Pinaceae; genus Picea; species Picea engelmannii. Next base: position 602,898 of record ML787966.1, read on the forward strand.
TCTCATACCCTCGACTCCTATTTATACTAAATATGTCTATCAAAAGAACAATCTAGAGGAAGATCCTTCTAGAAGAGAAAGCTTCTATTAGGTCTTCTTACATTGGACTTATTCTTCCTTATTGCTAGGCCTTATTAATATTGACCTTTATTACATGAAAATATATTATTCTACCTACGTGAGGGCTTAGGTCCCTAACAAGTTGTTATTGCCTTTTTCGGTCCTAATTCTAAAACAAGACAAAAAGTTGGTAGCCAAGAAGAGACAACAATTTCATTAGTAGGAAAACATGCAACAAGGCCAATATGGACAAATAGGGGTGAAGACTCAACTTTGAGTCTTATAGGACAAAACAAGTAGCAATCAAATTATTCCCAGTTTTCCTTAATATTAGTTTGTTGGAATTGTAGAGGTTATCCTTGGAGGTGGGGACCTGGGTTAGGACCTATCGTGAAAGATAGAGACATAATTTGTCTATTGGAAACACATGAGCATGAAGGGTGCAAGACACCTCTGTTTGAAGAGTATGTGAAGATGGCAGTGTGGAACAAAGTAACTGATAATGGTAAAGGACATGAGGGTATCATGGTCCTTAGTGAGGAAAAAAAAGGTCGTCTCATTTAGTTAAAAAGAGAAGACTCAAATAAACAATTCATTTGGTTTAAAATATTAGAAAATGGTAACATCATCAGAATTGCAACATGTTATTTTGCCCCACAAGTTTCAAAAACTTACAAAAGTAGGGGGCTTGACCACAAAGACCCCTTTTCAGCCTTAAAAAACAATATTGCAACGTACTCTCGACTAAGTGAAGTCCTTATAGTGGGTGATTTCAATGCTAGGACAAACATGTGAACAAGCTAGTATTCTTTGTTGTAAGGAAGACTGCAACCCCATTTGGCTTACAGAAGAAAGAAATCATCAGTTGGAAAGAGTTTCAGAGGACAACAAAAGCTGCAATTTTTTTGGGGAACAACTGCTTACTTTATGTGGGGCATTTGACTTAGTCATTTGTAATGGGTTGGCTAGATGGGTGAATTCTAGCAATTTCACCTGCAATACCTACAATGGAGCAAGTGTAGTAGGCTATGAAATTTTCTCACATGGTTTGTGTGAGAAAATGGAGGAAGTTTTGATTGGTGAACAACTATGGGAGTTGAAATTTGATCATAAACCTATCTATTTAAGTCTCACTTGGGATGAACAACAACATCATGGGACTAAAAATCAGCACATTTAAGAACCTCCTTCAAAGGGCATAATTCTGTTGACTCAAAAAAACCATAACACCTTCAAGATAGCACTAAAGAGGATGTTTAACAAGGAGAAAATTCCATCCCAGGGCCTTCATAGACATGAGCTAACAAATTTAATCCAAAGCACACTTACTGAATGCAAAAGAGCAAAAAATAGGAAATCTGAAACAAATTACTTTCCAGTTAATGTTTGGTTTGATGAGGAATGAAAAACAACAAGGAAAACTTTGAAAGAGTCAAGCCAACAATAAATAAACATAAAATCCTACAAAAAAATTGTAAGAAAGAAAAAATTTGATTTCATGATCTCAAGGAGGGAGGAACTAATCTTCTTGGGGAAAAATAACCCCAAGTTATTTTGGAAGGAGCTTCAAATGAGAAAGAAACAAACTGAAAATAATATCATAGCTTATCAATGGTTCGAGTATGTAAAACAACTTTATGAGAAAGATCCTAAGGTGGACCCCCCTCCCTTGGTCAACACTTCTACTAAGCTCTTCACCATGCAAGAAATCGAGGTGGGTATAAAAAAGTTGGGTGTTTGAAAAACAAAAGATTTAGTTGAACTCCAAGCAGAATATCTAAAGAGGGGTTCAAAAACTCTTGCACCTCACATTATGAAATTTTTCAACAACATCATTCAGTAGGGATTCCCTAAAGATTGGACAACGAGCCTAAAAATACCTCTTTTCAAGAGTGGGGATGTCAACAATCCCTCCAACTATAGGACCATAATGATAAACCCCTTGTTTGAAAAGTTATTTGGAAGTATGTTAGAAAATATAATCAACAAGTGGGCGGAAGAAGGAGATAAGCATGCTAAAGGGAATAAGGTTTCAGACCTAAACACTCAACGATTGATCACGGTATAACTCTAAGGCACATCATTGAAAAAGTGTGGGAGAAAAAAGAGGAAGCCTTTTGTTGCTTTGTCGATTTCAAAAAATCTTTTGACACAGTCCCTAGAGATAAGCTTTGGAATAGAATGGAGGAACTTGGGGTTCCTATACATATTAGAGAATCCATCCATAGGCTATATGAGAAAGTTAAAGTCAAAATCAGAACGTCAGCTGGTATCTCTGAAAGTTTTAGGAGTGATATCGGGGTCAAGCAAGGGTGCTCATTGTCCCCTACCCTTTTTGGTTTATATATAAACAAACTTGAAGAGAACTTACAGGAGGGTGATGGTGCTCTTTTGGGTGATTTTGTGATAAGGCTTCTTTTGTATGAAAATGACCTTATTCAGATTGCTAAATCCGCTCTTGGATTGCAAGAACACTTAATTTCCCTTGAGTACTTCTATAGTACAATGGGGATGAAAGTCAATACTAGCAAGACGAAAGTGGTAATTTTTTCTAGCAAAAGAAAACATAAGAAACATAAGTTCTACTTTGAAGGCAAAACTCTTGAAGAAGTGGCAGATTACAAATACCTCAGAATTGACTTCAACAAAAATCTAAGTTGGGAAGGTTGTAGAAAGAAAAGAACTTTGGGAGGTTGGAAAATGTTCTATGCTTTTCAAAATAGGTGCAGAGAGGCAAAGATATGGGATTGGAAGACTATGAAAACTCTCTTTGGGATTTTAGTGATCCCGACGGTTCTATATGGTTGTGAAGTGTGGGCCGGCAACACATCTGACTTACAGTGGAAGAAAATTGAGAAGATTAAAAAACGCTTGATTACAAACAAGTTTAAAATTAAAAGTTCGGTCCCTTATGATATCATGCTGAGTGAAATGGGGGTTTCTCCTATTGAAGCAATTACTATGGTGTGTCTCATAAGATATTTAAAAAAAATTGAGCAAATGGAAGACGGTCGGTGGCCTAAGGTCGTCTTCAATGACATATTGTGCAAAAGAAAGAGGACATGGACACAACAAAATACTAAATGGATTAGTAAATGGGATATCCACTTGAACAGGTGCCCTACGAACAATAAATAGATAAAGACTTTTGTTATTGATAGGTTCCACAAGTGAACTTGGGATAAAGGGATTAGGAGAAAGAAAGAGTATTATATTGAAGAGTTTAACCCCACATACAATCATCGTCAAAAAGCGTACATAGGGGACAATATATCTTGGAGAGCCAAAGTACTTATTGCCCAATTAAGAACCAATTCCCATCAACTCTGTTGTGAAATTGGGCATTGGAAAAAGCCAAAAGAAGCTTGGGAAGAAAGGGTGTGTATGTTCTACACCTCCGGAAAAGTGGAAACAGAAAAAAAAATTCATTTTAGAGTGTGAAGCCTTCAAAGATAGTAGGGACAAATATATAAGTATCTTGACAACTAGCTCTTGGAATAATTTATTCAACGAGGGGACATTGGAGAAATTGGGGGAGCTCATCATCAAGTTGAATAGGAAAAGGGTTGAACTGCAGAAATCAGTGTGTGAAGCAGTTTGTCCCATAGGATATTGTTAGCCTCGTGGACGTTAAAATCATTTTCTTTATTTCTTTCGAGAAACACCACATGCGGTGGATCGACGCTTAATTGATTGGGAAACAATACGAGATGGGTCTGCACAAATAAAGCAACATTTCATTAAGATAACCATAAAAAAGGATTGTACACCACGTAATCCCAGTAAGGGTGAAGAAGTGAGAATATTAACGGAGGAGGGTTTTAATAGATCTTGGTACTCTCATAACAAATATTTTCCCCTTCCTAAATTTGCAATCAAACTATGTACCATCACGTAAAATCAAGCCCAACATGTGACGATTTGAGCCAAGTCCCCACACTGCATGCAAATGATGCAAAGACATTGTCTAGACTCATATATTACAACAATATTACCCGACGAAGTTCATAACTTGTCCTCCAGTTGTACTGGAGAAGTTTGTGCGATGAACTCTGGTTCAAACCGGAGGAGTACCCACCCACAAATTGCTTCGGTACACAGTGGAGGAGTTCGTGCAAACTGCTCCGAAATAGTGACAGGACCCTACAAGAATGTCTTCCGTATTTTAGCCATAACATTTGACTCGGGTGTCAATTTTGTGTGTTCCTTATACCGTTGGAAATATATTTCATATATATACAACTTCCTAGTTATATAATTTAAGAAATTCCTAATCATTTGTCTTCCATTTTCAGGATTAATATCTGACACCTCATTGACAACTACGAAGAACGCAACACCTCAACCATGAGCAAAGGAACTAGGGATCGAATTCAGGGAAGATTAAATGAGATTTCAATTAATTAATATTTCCTTTATATGAGTTTGAATGCTTGGTTTTAATAGTTTATTTAAGGTTACTCCGAGGCCAATCATCCATTGTATGTTGAATGATGCTAGGTACCAATGTCGAGAGGAGGTAGTATTCAACATTCTCATGATGTGATCTATAACCAAGGATAATAAAGCATCAACAATGAAATCAATTGTCTTAGAAACTAGAAACAATAAATGGAATCAAACTCAAATGGATGAGGAAGGAGTCTAAACCCTACGATGATCATATCTCCCAATGTCCAATCCTGTCGTTATGATGGGAAAGGAACACGGTAGCCGAGATCTAGGATGACCCACCGATGCTAAAAGACAAATTCGAAATGTAACTGCCATCTTTGTCCCCTCATCTCCATAAAGAGGATAAGGACAAACATTGGTAAATGAAAGGTCACAAAACAAGACAGAAGGCCAAGAGTCATTTTGAGCTTCAATAAATACTAGAATTGTATCCAAAGAAAGGGATTTTTGGCTCTTCAAACATTTTACATTTCTGAACTATTTTGGGAATATAATGTTAACTAGAATTGAGAAGCCATTCCTTGAAGCTTTGATGTACTATTGCTGAAAATTTTAATATTCAGAAGCCCTCAGGGCCAACTTTGGATAGAGAGAAAAACTTTCATGTGTTGTTGTTTTGTTGTGAACTATTTCAAGCGGATTGTATGTTGTTCACATGGGCTGTAAGGACACATTTGCTAATACATTTTTCTGATGCAATCTATGTTCCTCTTGTAGTACTATTATTCTTTCTTATATTATACATCTTGATCATTTGATTTGTTGATGTATTCATATATATGATTTAGATTTTTCTGGTTATGTATGTGTATACATGTGTTTCTAACTTTGCACCTTCATGACAACTACCTTAGTGGGGTCCTAAGAAGAGTTTAGTTTCATTACATCCCATTCACTTACGATAATTCACTCCTAGCTAGGATAGGATAGATTAGAAGTAGATTATATTTCCTTCATGCATTTACATAGTCTTCATCTACATCTTTCGTTTGCACAACCATCCATCATTCACCTTCATTGGTGGACCGGGCCACAACCAGTAAAACCAAAACCAGAAATGGCTACTGGGCCAGAAAATGGATGGGTTCCCTATTCTAAACAGTGAGAGGTCTAATTGGGACTTCTTATTGGGGGTAACCCCTGCTGTTGACAAACGGTGATTTTTCGCACGTTAACACATCCTCGCTATAATCCCTAGTTTAATTAATGCTTAATGTAGATATAATGTGTGGATACGACCACGAGTTGTAATATGCAAATTGTATTTCTGAATTTTAATAAATAAAATGTGATTCCAGTTGCTAGGGGACATGGAAAAATATGGGGGTTGATTAATCCACAAGAGAAGGGAGGGTCTAGGAGGATGTCTAAGAGGGGTCCAAGGGGGAATTACCCATGTCTATTGATTCAACACACTTCCTAAAATTTGTATTGGTATATGAACCTTCTAATTTCTAATTGAGTGTCCCCAAATCCAATCATTGAATGCATGTAAGAGGGTGGGTGTGAGAAGTCACATCCCATAGTTATTGCGAGCATGGGGGCTAAGTAAAATTAGCTTGGGGAAGTGTGTAAGTCAAGCAAGTAAAAAAAGAGAGGAAATTCATATGGGCAGTGACAACGTTTTATATAGTCAATATTTTTCCATGAACAACAAGCAAAGAGCAGGAAAGAAGAGCTTGGAGCTGGAGAAACCATGGAGGGAAAATTCTAGAGCGTATTTGGAGAAAAATAATGAAGATCTAGGTTGTCAGGCCTAAAGGGTGAACCCCTATGTGATTTTCACTATAACAACAAGTGATTGATTTTTTTTCCTGGAAGTTTTCCTAGTAGTGAGCTCCCTTGAGTTTCACAGTAGTGATATTTCTGGTTACCTGTGCTAGAGAAACCCTGATAAACAAATGGGATGCCCAATGGACTGAGAGTAGTGAAGGGGTATGTTCCTTGGGTTGGACAAATTGAGAGGAAGAGATTTGGTGGAAAATCATGATAGTTATAAGAGAATACCAATGGCTTGTTGGATTTGTGAGCTGTGAGTAGACAATGAGAGACCACCCTCTTTTGTGGATTGCTAGCCCCAACTCAGGGGTGACTTGATATTGAGACTTGTAAAAACAAGTCTATGGTTGGGTGGAACATCTGTCCCAAGCAGCTGGTTGTGCAACCATTTTTAAAAGATAAGTGTTTTATGTTGTTATGTGTTGCATTATGAGTTTAATTGATGTGTATTAACTCTATGTTTGAGAACAATTCATATGTTGTTGTATTTGAGTTATTAGTTGATTTTTATGTCTATTTTAGAATGTTGTGCATGCATCTAGTTCATGGTAGGATAATAGTTAAATATCATTGTAATTCCTAGCTGGTAAACTATAGAAAATTAGTTAGCAATTTTTTTTTGTTTATGTGTTTTTTCATGTAGTAATGATCCTTCGTTCATCTAGGGGGTCGTTATAGATGTCTCTGGTGTTGGACCCTCTGGAATTATTGAAAAAAAAAGATATTGAAAAAGAGAAAAAGTGAATTAGAGGATGCCCCCAGTCTTAAGTTGTTATTTGCTTAACCACTATATGTCATAGCTCTATATCCAACTCCACAAGATACACTAGGCATGACATCTAGGGCCAGGAAAGATTCCAATTTGTTAAGTGGCATAAGGATGTATGTCTAGAAAACAAAAACAAATGACTCAATATAATCTTAGAGGCATGGGAAGTCAACACTATCTTGAGGAATTTGGAACAAAGAATTGCTTCTTTTATGGAATATCTACAACAAGATTTATAAAATGATGAGTTTTTCAATAAAAACGCTCTAAGTACATTTGTGGCATGAGTGACAAGTGTGAGTGACTTCACTAGGAAACAACAAGACTTTCCCTCACATAATAGAATAGAGGAAGTAAAGGCTGGATGGTTGGCAAAAATATAAATCTTGCGGGAATTAATTACAAGTTGTAAAAGTGTTGATGAAAAAATAAGTGATTCACTTTTGAAATCAATTTAAATAGTTAAGAAACTTGAGGGCCCACAATTGGTTAGAGTATCCAAGTTATTAACCAAGGAGCAATTGGAAATGGATTTAAACATACTCAAAAAATTTTGGGCTAGTGAGTTTGATAATCTCACTAATTTTCTGGAGGATGAGATTAAACGATTAATTTTGTGAATGATAATGAAGACCATTTGTCATCAATTAAAAAATTATACTCTGAGTTCCAAGCAATGCAAGATGATATATTCTCGCTCCGGGTGAAGTAGAAAATAAAAATCTCACCGTTAAAATAGTATATAGAAGAGTGGCTCAAGAGTTCATTGAAACATATAATTGATCCAAGAAGAAGTTTAACTAAAATGATCCAGGTGGATATTCGTGGCCACCCACCTATTCCAACTGGCTCCTCGTGTCTGTTTTCATTCAGCACATCCTTTTGTACTGCTTTATAATTGTGAGTTCTACACTTCTGGGGCTGTCTGAAGCCCCACACATTTTCTAGGTGGATACGGGTGGCCTCTCGCCTAATCCAACTGACTTATTTTGTATGTTTTCATGTCAACACATCTTGTTGTACTTCCAGGGCTATTTTGGGGCCCTAAACATTGTTTTTTTGGCTCACCAGAGTCAGACTATAGATGAAGTCATATTCTGACGTTGAAATGTGTAGTTCTCTAAAAGACCTTTCCAACGGGCCATCACGCCCCTAAAACGGAGGTCATATGCAAAATTTACGACCCTAGAAAGTTGAGGTACCAAATTACACCAACTTACCCATAGGGCCCACATGACTTTTGGCGTTTCACCTTCTAGGGTTAGGTTTCTGGATGTCTAGTGTTACACATTATTTTCATCACCCTTATGACCGTTAATGATGTAAACTTATCATTTGTCTTTAGAAGGATCAATGGCCCGGATTCCTGAAGAAAGAAGGGATAAGAACTTTACCTGAGAGAAGAAGTTGTCTTTTCCTTTGTAAAAAACCTATTAAGGAGGATCACCACACACTACCTAATGTCAGAGGTGCGACAATCCCAGACCGTCACTTGTTGTACTAAACTTGGCCTGCGACATCGTCACACTCTTCTTAGTTATAGGGGTGCGACGATTTTGGTACGTGGGAAAAACAAACATCTTCTTGATGCTTCTAGAAGGAGAATATTCTCTGGTGAGGTGGCCTCCGATCGGTTTGTATATTACTCACTTTTATGATTTAGTGGGATCATCCTAACCTCCTCACCTTATCCTCTTCATCTTATAAAAGGAGAGGAGCTCTCATGGAGAAAGTTAGATTGGGAATTTGGCTTGAGATTGTTAGCTTGGTTAGAGTGGCTTTGAGTTCTACTTTGTCAAGATAGATTGTTGATCTTAGAATCCGTGGAGAATAAGTGTGTGGGAAGAAATGAACTATTGGAAGGGACCTTGCAACATCAAGGCTTTGGTTGTAATCTTTGCTTTCATTTTAATATGATACAGTGATATGTTTCTTTCCCATAAGACTTGTCTTGTTTTATTGTATGATTCCTTGATCACATACATAGGTTCTTGTTGAGTTCATTGTATTGCTTTCACTTTGGTTGGATTGTGTTCCCTTGCAGATCCAATATCATAGGAGCATCGGAGTGGAGCTAGGATGGAAATGGTAGGAGGAAGAGACATTTAAATGGTATGTTGTCTATCTATTGTTAACTAGTAAAATCAATAGTTATATCTTAGAGAAAGTGTCATATTTTGTTCTGTTTTGTTCTTGATCCAGGTGGATTTAGGGAGATCTATTTATGTTTGCATTTACCGATTAATCCCATAACAAAATTGGCGACCATATTGGGGAACGATTTGTTTTCCTAGTTTTTCTTGCTCTCTTGCTTTGATTTCTTGGGTTCTATTTTCTGAGTCACTGGGAGATCCAGATGAACTCTTTGACTGTTTAAATTCACTGGAAAAACCTTCTTACCTTTTATTTTTTCTATTTTTCCTTTGATCATCGCACCCTGCTTTGAGGGGTAGTGCGACGATCTAGGATTGATGCACCCTACCTTTTGACACAGTGCGACGTCGTCACATTGTACTTGTTCTCTAGCCTATGACGATCAAGGATCATCACACTGTGTTAGTCTACAACCTGCGACGATTGTGAAAAAAATGATTTTTGATGGTTTTTCTTTCCCAGATCTTAGATATGGTTTTGGGGTGATTTGTTGGGTCTGATTACAGTTTGATTGACAACTTTGAATATGATTTTAGCTATCTTTGAAACAAAAAATGTTAATTTCTTTCTTTGCATTGGGGGCATCCTTGTATTTGAAGTAGCGAAATTGCATGGTTTTTGGCATTTTTTGGTCTTGAATTCTTAAAAAATTTCCTCCTCATGGTCCCGGGGGGGGGGGAAGAATCGTGTATTGGTGTACAATCTCTTTGGCTCATTTCTTGAATTTCTTGATATTGATGAGTTTAATAAAATTTTGGGACATTTTGCATCTGGAACTGATGAACATTTTCTCCTTCTTGTAATATAGCTTTCATCGAAGTGAAATATTTGCATTGTTTAGAGTTGGTCAAAACATCATTTAGTCCACACCATTTTCCTCTTGAGTAACAACAACCTAAAAATAAAGCTCTTATAAAAATTGATTAGAATTTTTTATATTTTGTGGTGGCCCCTACATGGGATTCCTTTCGAGACGTGATTAAAGAACGATACTACCCTATTGGAAACTATGAGGACCAGTACACCATATGGACAACCCTATGTCAAGAAAGGGACCAGACAGTACCGAACTTCACCAATATTTTCCATACCCTACGCACCAAATTGGGTATCAAAGATTTTGAGCGTCATCTGGTTATCATATACCGCGGTTTTTTTCATAGATTATCCAGGTGGATATCAGTGGCCACCCACCTCTTCCAACTGGCTCAAAATAGTTTTCTGACAATTTTGGCAATTTACTATTTTTAGTAGTTTTAATTTTCGGGGCCATTTTGAGGGCCTAAATGAAAGTTTTTCGGGATTTAGCTTCTCAATAATAGCCAAAGGTATCATTGAGACTCCAAAATGAATCTCCTCAACGATACCTTTCCAACGGGCTATCATACGCCTAAAACGAAGATTGTATGCAAAAGTTACGACACCGGGAAGTTCATGTACTAACTTACCCAAACGGGGCCCACATGACTTTTGGCGCTTCATCTCCTAGGGTTAGGTTTTTGGATGTCTAGGGTTTTTGGAATTCCTGTTTATTATAAAAATTCCTTCAGAGCCTCATTGTATTCATCTTCTTGTGAATGAGCACAACTGTCACATCTCTTCTCAGAGATAAACCGCCACCATTCCAACAAGCTTGTTTCCGCTGCATTTTACAGTTTCAACTTATTTCCTTATTGAATAGAAAACCAGTTTTACTGTATCTCTGTTATTTTCTTTAAGCACCTGTTAATAATCTGTAGTCATTTTGTTCTACTCATAAAATCAGGATTAGTGGTATCAGAGCAGTCTTCTCCTTGTCGTCTTAATGCATGTCCCTAACGAGGTCGAAGTACAAAGAGTTGGGTCTTGAGCTTGTTTCTATTGAGGAAAAAATCTCTCGCACACCCAAGCGACCTCTCATGGAAGGAGAAAAGAAATATGATAGGACAAGAGATCCTTTCAAACTGTTGATTGAGGAATCCCTCATGCAACAAAGGAACGTGATGATGGGTAGTTTCGCGCAAATCCTTCGACGACTACCAATAGGGGACACATTTTCTTCGAGTGGAGGCGCCATCCCATTCAAGGTAGAAATAAACTTTGATATTCCTATATTTGAAGGTCAGATAGACACAAATGTTGTAGATAAGTGGTTGAATCTACTACAAGGGTATTTTTATGTCCATAACTTTTCGAATAGAGAAAAGATTACTTTTGCACTCCTCAAATCCATTCCCCATGTCAAAGATTGGTGGGAAACTTTTTGTGAGCAAAATGAAACAAAGGAACCCTCATTATTTATAGTCACGACCACCTGGGATTCCTTCAGGGATGCTATTAAGGAACAATACTACCCTGTTGGAAGTTACGATGACTTGTATACCAAATGGACCACACTGTGGCAAGAAAGAGACCAAGCAGTGCCAGATTTCATGAATATATTTCATACCTTACGCAGCAAGTTGGGTACCAAATATTCAGAGCGACATCTGGTGCTCAAGTATCGTGACGCTTTGCATAGATAAATCCAAACCAAAATGGAATTTTCGGACATCTCATCCTTGGGCACGACCTACCGATATGCCATCAAAATTGAGAATAATATCAAACAAAAGACGCGACAATTTGGGCCTGGGAACCCCGCACAACAAACTCCAGGAAAGGGCAGCCCCAACCCACATAAAAAATATGGAAAACATCAAGACAACCAGTCCAAGCCACAAGCAAAGAAGGAAACCAGAAAGACAAAGAAATATACTGAGAAATGGTGTGACTTCCATAAGAGCCCTTGGCATAACACTGCTGACTGCCACTCAAAGTAGTCGTTGGTGGCCAATGTGAAAGCCTCTGAATCATATGAAGAGTCAGACTCTGAGCTAGAACCAGAAAGAGGAAGACGAATCATTGACGTGGAACCTAGTGCCACTATTTCTTCCACCAAGCTCTAGCCTGGTGAACTAGACGAGCTAGAAGAAGGAGAATGCCTCTTCCATTCATATATGTGGGTAAAAGGCACCCCACTGCACTTCATCATGGATAGTAGTAGCCAGAAGAACCTCATCTCAGCAGAGGTCGTCAAGCGGCTGGCCATGCCAACAACATCGCACCCACAACCCTACACCATTGGATGGCTCCGACAAGGAAGTGATCTCCGCGCCAGCGAATAGTGCCGACTGTCGTACGACATCAAGCCCTTCAAAGATGAGGTATTGTGTGACGTTTCTCCTCTCAAAGTTTGTGATGTTCTTTTGGGCCAAATTTATTTATGGAAATGTCATGCTGTATATGAATCTAGGCCTTGTAGTGTTATTATTACTTTGAACAGGAAATTGTACATGATACCCAAGGCAGTCCCACCTAGTGCTATTTCCTTGATCTCTACTAAGCAATGCAGGAAGGTCATCTCTCAGATGGGGAAGTTTGTCTTCTTCGTGATTCTCTCTCAGAATAAGTGAAATATCACAACCACATCGAGGGTCTCTGCGGCCGAAATCTCCACACAGCAGAAGCAAGTAGATAAGGTCATGGAAGAATACTTAGATATCTTCTCCTCACCTACTGGGGTACCTATGCACTAGCAGGTCAAGCACCCCATCGATCTTACCCCTGGTTCACCACTGCCCAATGGGCCAGTCTATCACCGCTCTTTGTTAGAGAATGAGGAGATCAAGCGATAGATCCAAGAACTTCTCCACAAGGGGCACATCCATCCCAGATCATCACCTTATAGGAGCCCAATCGTGCTGGTACAGAAGAAATATGGAACTTGGCGACTCTACATTGATTACCGAGCTCTGAATAAAATCACAGTCAGAAAATGGTACCTGATTCCCCGAATCGACGACCTCCTTGATAAACTCATTGGGAAAAAATACTTCAGTAAGATTAATTTGAAGTCTGGCTACCACCAGATCCCGATAAAACAGACAAATGTATGGAAAATTGCCTTCAAGTCAAGGGAAGGCCTTTTTAAATGGTTGTTCATGCCCTTTGGTTTGAAAAATGCTCCAACCACTTTCATGAGGATGATGGACGATATCTTGTGACCATTCACCAATACTTTTTTAGTGGTGTATCTGGATGACATTCTCATTTACAACAAGACTTGGGCTGAACACTTGCAACATATTTAGGAGGTTCTACACACCCTGCGAAAACACAAGCTATTATCCAACTTGGAAAAATTCTCCTTTGGCATGGAGAGGGTCCATTACCTGGGATACATAATTGATCATCATGGCGTACATGTGGATCCATCCAAGATATAAGTCATCTGTGACTGGCCAGCCCCAACCACACTCACTAAGCTTCAAAGATTCTTGGGCCTTGCCAATTTCTACCATAGGTTCGTGTTGGGATTCTCCCATATTGCATGGGCCCTTAGCCAGATAACCAGGGGTGGTGGTAAGGAAAAATTTGTGTGGGGCCGGTCCCAACAACAAGCGTTCAATTATTTGAAGTAGCACTTGTGCTCAGCCCCAGTACTTTCACTACCAGAACTGCAACAACCCTTTGAGATCGAGACAGATGCTTCAGAATATGCAGTGGGTGTCGTTCTCACTCAACAAAGCCACCCCGTGGCCTATCATAGTGAGACACTATCAGATGCTATCCGTAAGTACCCTAATTATGACAATTAAATGTACTCCATTGTGAAAGCCTACCGCTAGTGGAGACATTATATTCTTGGGTAGGAGACAGTAATCCACTCTGATCATAAGCCATTGTAGTTCATGCAGACACAAGGAAAATTGCAGAATGATCACCATCAAAAGTGGTCCACATACTTGCAGCAATTCCACCTCAACATCAAGTATAAAATAGGAAGCACCAATCGCGTCACTGATTTCCTCAGCAGACCGTCAGTCGTGTCACTCACCACGGTGCTAGACTGCTGCAACCATGATACCTTTGGATGGCCCCAACTCTATGAGATAGACCCGATCTTCGCCACCACCTACCAAATGTTGGGTGAAAACGTAGTTGTCAATAATTTCCATCTTTAGGATGGGTTGTTGTGTCATCTGGGCCATATCTTTGTTCCATCAAGCGAGTGAGTGAAGTTGATCTAGGAAGCCCACTATAGTCGGGTGGCAGGACACTTCGACATCGAAAAGACAGTGGCGATGCTGCAAAAACATTTATATTTTCCAAAACTTCGATAGGAGGTCAACAAGTATATCAGGTCCTGCACTGCTTGCGCTATTTCCAAACCAACCACTAAGAAACAGGGCCTGTAGACCCCTCTTCCTACTCCTGACAGGCCGTGGGAATCCATCTCAATGGAATACATGTCGGGCCTCCTGTCCACCAAGAGGGGAAATGACTTTGTTTTTGTGGTTATTGGTCGCTTTTCTAAGATGGGGATTCTGGTTGCCTGCAAGAAGAATATCAGAACAGAGGCCACTGCCAAGCTCTTCTTTAAACGAGTCTGGGTACATTTTGGAATACCACAAACCATTGTCTCAGATCGAGATAGTTGATTTCTCAACACATTCTGGTTGAGCCTATGGTCACTGCTGGACACTAAGCTCACCAAATCCATGACCTTCCACCCCTAGATAGATGGCCAAACTGAGGTCATCAATCGAATTATTGTGCATATCCTTCGCATGTATAATTCAAAGCACCCTCACACATGGGATGCAAGCCTTCCTTATCTCCAACATAGCTACAATCAAGCCCTGCATAGCTCAACAAGCCACAACTCCTTTCAGGTGGGTTTGGGATTCCAACCATTGGGTCCCATAGATGTTGCACTTCCCCTTGCGGTCACCTCGATTGACTCATCTCCTACTCCAACTGAAGCTGAAAAATCCACCCAGTTCATTGAGCAGATCCATCACATCTGCCAACAAATTCAAGATATCCTACAAAAGTCCAATGAAAAGTACAAGCAACGCCATGATCAACATTGGGTGCCACATAAGTTTCAGGTGGGTGACAAAGTTTGGTTGCACTTGTAGAAAGAACGACTTACATGACCTCATAAAAAGCTATGCCCACTCCATTATGGGCCGTACACCATCACCAAGGCCATGGGGGATAATTCTTTTGAGCTCAACATTCGTCCTTTCCTTGGCCTGCACCCAGTGTTCAACGTGGATCTCCTTCGCCCTTATTTCCCACCATTATTGGACACCTCAGACGTAGCAGAGAAGCTAACACCAACAGAGCTCAACCCTGAATACATACAATAGGCATCCAACGATCACATTGTGGACACACAGATCAAGGGCACTCGATGACAAAGGATCCAACTTTATCGAGTCATTAAAGCGGGGCAACTCCTGCACAAAGGAAAGTGGCTCACCCGGAGCCAATTCAACAGAAATTTCCTCATCTAATGGGGGAAATCAAAGCAATGGAGACCATTGCTTCCTAAGGAGGGAGGATTGATCTAGGTGGATATTGGTGGCCACCCACCTCTTCTAACTAGCTCAAAACAATTTTCTGACAATTTTCGCAATTTACTATTTTTAGCAGTTCTAACTTCCGGGGCCATTTTGAGGGCCTAAATGAAGGTATTTTAGGATTGAGATTTTCAATTATATCCAAATGTACCATTAATCCTCCAAAATGAATCTCCCCAATCAACGACTTTTGGCGCTTCATCTCCTAGGGTTAGGTTTTTTAATGTCTAGGGTTTTTGGAATTCCTTTTTATTGTAAAAAGGCCTTCAGAGCCTCATTGTAATCATCTTCTTGCGAATGAGCGCATCCGTCACATCTCTTCTCAGAGATAAACCGCCACCATTCCAACAAGCTTGTTTCCACTACATTTTACAGTTTTAGCTTATTTCCTTATTGGATAGAAAGCCAATTTTACTATATCTCTGTTATTTTCTGTTAAGCACCTGTTAATAATCTGTAGTCATTTCATTCTACTCATAAAATTGAGATCAATAGATACATTCAAAACAAAATGGAGTTCCTGGACATCGCCTCATTAGGCATGACCTATAGATACGCTGTCAAGATAGAGCATAAATTTAAGCAAAAACGATGAGAGTTTGGATATGCAAACCCCTCACAGCCAAAGCAGGGAAAAGGAAACCCCAACCCACATAGAAAGGGACCAAGTCGAGATGGCATCCCTCAGGAGAATCCGTCCAAGCCGCAACACAAGAAGGGCAACGAGAAGACAAAGAAGGACATAGGAAAATGGTGTGAGTACCATAAAAGTCCTTGGCACAACACCGACGAATGTTGCTCCAAGAATTCCCTCGTGGCTGAGCTGAAGGCTACTGAGTTAGAGGCCGATTATGATTCTAAGTCAAATCTTGAAGGAGGGAAGCAAATTATCGATGTTGAACCCAGTTCCACAGTCGCTACCACCAAATTTCGGCCAAGCGAACCAGAAGAACAAGAGGAAGGGTAACACCTCTTTCACTTGCATATGTGGGTCAAGGGGGCTCCAATTCATTTCATTGTCGACAACAGTAGTAAGAAGAGACTAATTTCAGAAGAGGTTGTCAAGCAGCTGGACCTGCCAACGACACCACACCCACAACCCTACACCATCGAATGGCTTCATCAAGGAAGAGATCTCTATGTCAGGAAACAATGTCGTCTGCACTATGACATCAAGCCTTTCAAAGATGAGGTACTGTGTGATATTTCTCCCTTTGAAGTTTGTGATGTTATTTTAGGAAAACCATATTTGTGGAAGTGACATGTTGTGTATGAGTCTAGGCCTTGCAGTGTTATTATTACTTTGGGTAGACAATTGTACCATATCCCAGAGGTGGCACCGCCTATTGTTATTTCTTTAATCTTTGCTAAGTAATGTAGTAAGGTCATTTCACATACTGGGAAGTTTGTCTTCTTTGTGATCTATGCTCATAGTAAGTAGAAGGTCATTGACACATCTGTGGCCTCTACACAACAACTCTCTTTGCAGCAGAAACAAGTGGAAGGGATCCTGGAAGAATACAAATTCATATTTGCCTCACCTGCAGGGGTACCGACACACTACCAAGTCAAGCATCCAATTGATATGAACCCCAATGCACCTCTACCTAACAGACAATTCTATCGACGCTCGCTGATGGAGAATGATGAAATCAGGTGTCAGATCCAAGAGCTTCGTCAAAAGTGGCACATTAGACCCAACTCTTCCCCTTGTGGAAGCCCAATTGTACTAGTGCAGAAGAAGGACGGGACTTGGTGACTCTGCATTGATTACAGAGCCTTAAACAAAATCATAGTCAGGAACTGCTACCCCATTCCCAGGATTGATGACCTTCTTGACCAACTCAAGGGGGAAAAGTTCTTCAGCAAGATTGACTTGAAGTTTGGATACCACTAGGTTCTCATCGAACCAAGTGATGTCTGGAAAAAAACCTTCAAGTCTAAAGAAGGTCTCTATGAATGGCTAGTCATGCCCTTTGGCTTAACAAATGCACCATCCACTTTCATGAGGTTGATGGATGATGTATTGAGACCCTTCACCAACTCCTTTGTTTGGATGACATTCTCATCTTCAGTAGAATGTGGGAGGAGCACATGCAACATATTCAACAAGTTTTGAGCACTCTACGGTAGCACAAGATTTATGCCAACTTGGAAAAATGATCTTTTGGTATGAACAAGGTCCAATACCTAGGATACATTGTTGATGAGAATGGGGTACATGTTGATCCAAATAATATCCAAGTCATCCATGACTGGCCAGCCCCGACCACACTGACCGAGTGAGCTTCAGAGCTTCTTGGGACTAGCCAATTTCTACCAAAGTTTCATGTTGGGATTCTCCCATATTGCATGGGCCCTCAACCAGGTGACCAAGGGAAGTGGTAGGGCCAATTTCATGTGGGGGATGGAGCAGTAATGAGCATTTGATGATATGAAACATCACTTGTTCTCAGCTCTAGTACTCTCCTTGCCCAATCTGCAACAACCATTTGATATTGAGACTGATGCATCTGACTATGATGTGGGCACAATTTTCACTCAGCACGGGCATCATGTGGCATACCATAGTGAGACACTCTTCGATATTGTCCAAAAATACCCCACCTATGACACATAAATGTATTCCATTGTACAATCCTGTCATCAATGGAAACATTATATTATGGGGAAAGAGACGATCATACACACTGATCACAAGCCTCTGCAGTTCATACAGACACAGGGGAAATTACAGAATGATCGCCATCAGAAGTGGTCCACCTACCTGCAACAGTTCCATTTCAAAATAAAGTATAAGACTGGTATCTCCAATCATGTTGTTGAATGCCTTCGTTGGCCTCCTGTGGCTGCACTCACCACTGTGATCAAGTGGACATGAAGCATCGGAGTGGCCCCAAATTTATCAGCAATATCCAGACTTCACCACCACATATCAACTCTTGGGTACAGGCGCCACTGTCATTAATTTTCACATTCAATATGGAATCTTATGCCACTTGGGAAATATCTGTGTTCCTAAAAGCTAGCATTCCAATATGATTTAAGAATCCCACTACAGTCAGGTGGCAGGACATTTTTGTGTAGAGAAAACTGTGGCCGTTCTTAAGAAACATTTTTGTTGGCCAAAACTTCGACAGGACATCAGCAAGTATATCAGATCTTGCACTTCTTGCACCATTTCCAAGCCAACCATCAAGAAGCAAGGCTTATACGCCCCTCTTCCTATTCCCGAGAATCCATGGGAATCCATCTCAATGGATTACATGTCTGGTTTGTCATCCACTAAGCACATAAATGACTACGTGTTTGTGGTCATTGATCGGTTTTCGAAGATGGCCATCCTCACAGCTTATAAGAAGAATGTCACAGTGATAGATACTGCCAAGATATTCTTTGAATGTGTTTGGGTCCACTTTGGGATACCATAGACCGTCATCTCCGACTGAGACAACAGGTTCCTCAACACCTTTTGGTCGAGTCTCTGGTCTCTGTTGGACACCAAGCTCACAAAATCCACTTTTTTCCACCCCTAAACTAATGGCAAAACTGAGGTCGTCAATCGGATGATTGTGCACATCTTGCGCATGTACAATTCTAATAATCTTCGTACATGGGATGAGATTCTCCCATATGTCCAACACAATTACAACAGGGCCCTCCATAGTTCCGCCGACCATAGCCCATTTAAGGTGGGTCTGGGATTCCAACCCTTGGGACCCATTGATGTTTCACTTCCTCTTGCCACTGGCCAAATAGAATCTTCCCCTGATCATTCTGTGATCTACAAAGACACCAGATTCATTGAGAGGATTCATCACATCCGCCAACAGGTCCAAGATATTTTGTAGAAATCCAATGCTAAGTACAAGCAGCGCCATGATCAACACAGGGTACCACACTAGTTTCAGGTTGGCGACAAAGTCTAGTTACATTTGCATAAGGAGCATCTTAGTGGGCCCCATCGGAAGCTTCACCCACTTCGTTATGAGCCATACACTCTCACCAAGGTTGTGGGTAGCAATGATTTTGAGCTCAACACTCCAACCTTCCTTGGTCTGCATCCAATATTCAATGTGGACCTCTTTCAACCATATTTTCCACCATTATTGGACACCTTTGAGATCGTCGACCAACTGACACAAAGAGATATCAACCCTGACTGCATGGAACAAGCATCCACCAATCAGATAGTGGACACATAGGTCAAGGGAAATTGCCAATAGAAGGTCTAGGTTTATTGGGTTATCAAGGCAGGAAAACTCCTACACCAAGGCAAGTGGCTCACCTGGGTCCAAATCCAATATAATTTTCCTCATCTAATGGGGAAATTCAATGTAATGGAGACCATTGCTTCCTAACAGGGGAGGATTGATCCAAGTGGATATTGGTGGCCACCCACCTATTCCAACTGGCTCCTCGTGTTCGGTTTTGTTCAACACATCCTCCTGTACTACTTTATAATTGTGAGTTCTACACTTATGGGGCTGTCTGAAGCCCCACACATTCTCTAGGTGGATACAGGTGGCCTATCGCCTAATCCAACTGGCATATTTTATATGTTTCTATGTCAACACCTCTTCCTACACTTCCAGGGCTGTTTTGGGTCCCTAAACGTTGTTTTTTTGGCTGGCCACAATTAGACTGTAGACGGAGTCAGATTCTGATGGTGAAATGTGTAGTTCTTTGAAATACCTTTACAATGGGGCTATCACACACCTAAAACAAAGGTCATATGAAAATGTTACGACCCTAGGAAGTTGAGGTACCAAATTACACCAACTTACCCATAGGGCCCACATGACTTTTGGCATTTCACCTTCTAGGGTTAGGTTTTTGGATGTCTAGGGTTTTGACATTCATGAGTAATATGAAAAGGGCCCATGGAGCCTCATTGTAATAGATTATGCTTAGACAGATGCGCGTAGCAGCCACATATCTTCTCAGAGATAGCTACCACCATTCGAGCAAGTTTCAGTTCTGCAGTTTTACATTTTCAACCTATTTCATTATTTAATAGAAGATATTGTTCATTGGATATTTTTTTTTCTTCCTATCTCTATGTTTATTGTATTCAGTCTGTTAATTAGTTCGTTTCGCTCCTAATCCGGATCATGGTCACACTTTTGCAGAAGGAATCCACCACACCACTTGGCTTCCAGAAGGCAGTGGGCCTTGCTCTATGAGGTACAAGTCAGTATTATGGTGAGAATCATTTAAATATTTAATCCATTTGATTATGTTGTATCTTAGATTGCTCTAGATTTCATAATATATGCTTGGACATTATGCCTTTTTCCCTACTTCACCTTGGTGGTTAACATTGTTCCCTAGTAAGTGGTTTTCCTTGGGGATGGGTTTGTAATTGGGAACTCTCTTAATAAACCATCGCACCCTTCTCGACCATACTTACTACTTTCCATCATTACTCCCCTCCATTTCTGTATCTCTTGGGATTTTAGGGTGTATTGACCCAAGAAGGGGTTGTCCCTCATTCTATGGGAAGAAGGGGTTGAAGGCCCATAGGGGTTTATGTTGGGTAAAAGATAAAAGCCTTATATAAACCTTCTATATGCTTCACCTAGGGATCACCTGAGAAAGTAATGAAATGCCTATCTTTGAGTAAAGGGGACCCACACTATAACAAATAATTCTTAAAATGTTAGTTGAAGGATAAGAGGTCTTATCACGAGTGTTCGTGCTTGAATCATCGTCGGGTGAGCAAAAATGGGAGCACAAGGGTGGATGGTTTTAATATTATTCCGCCCTTGGCTTTTGTTGTTGTTGCCCCCTTGGGGGTTTTGGTATCCTGGGTGTTGGTTGCCCCAAGCCGGTTGATTTTGTTGGGGTTGATTCCCGCCTTGACCTAGGTTGTTGGTGTTCCAGTTCCATCCTTGCTTGGCATTATTTGATGGATGGGTTGGGTTGGTTGTATTCATTTGTTCAAAATTCTGGTATTGTTGAGCGGCGGAAGGTTGAACAAAATTTACCCCTGCATGAGGATGGGGGGGAGCCATGGGTTGAGGAGGACCAGGAAAGGGGAAGTATGGATTTTGTGATGGTACTGATGCATAAGGTACGTAGGAAGGTGTCACGCTTTCACTAGTACTATAAGCTGCTGTTGAGGGAGTACTACTGCTTGTGGCAATAGGTGGATGTATGGGAGGTGCTGGTGGAGGTCCACTGATGGGTGGAGGTATAGCAACAGGTTGTGGCTGTTGATAAGCGGGTGGGGGGTAGTAAGGAGTGCCCCCATAAACCGGCAGGTATTGAGGTGTGCCATACATCGATGATGGTTGGGGTTGTGGACCATGGTGTGTGGTGGCACCTATTAGTCCGTCTGCTGAATGAGACATCCCAGGTTTGTCTTGGCCAAATGGTGTAGGTTTGGGAAGATCAGGAAGCATAGTGTATAAGTATCCTGACTGTGCATAGA
>ML787967.1:0-16231 GCA_009831015.1 Picea engelmannii
GCGTATGACAGGGGAGCAGAGGACAGATTTGATTGAGGCAGACTGACAGCCCATCCTGATAGAGAAGCTCCTCAACGTCAAGCATTGAATTCATGATATGATCGCGCCTTCAGCGCCTGAGTCAGTTCCAAGTATATGTAGGCGTTTTCGCCATTTTGTAAAGGATCGATGGTTGAGCAGAGCTCCCTATTGTAATGTTTAGAAGCTATTTCAGTTTCCAGCTTATGTAGCTGTATATGAGATTTCTTGTTCTATGACAGACAGATCTTCTTTACCCGTCTAGTTTTTCATCTTATGCTAGGAAAGTTTGTGATTGACTGAGTCGCGTGAATTGTTGCATTTATGTTATGATAAATGATTTATCGTGGCATTATTGTATTTTCTGGTGCTTTGTATTTAAATGCAGGAAGATCTTGTGTTTGGATGCCTTCTTCTATAGTCTGTTAGGAACCTGCTGTTTATAACAGACCTTCACACTATTCTCCATAAGTCTTCCGCCTGTTCACCCTTTACTACAACTCATTGTCTGAAATTTACGCAAGACCTCACTTGCTCATGCATACCTGGCCTATTTTCAGAGTTGGAACACTACTGTTTCGAGTTTCCTTCCATTTGATCACCCATCTATGAACAATCGTGACATAAAACTGATGGGTGTCGGGCTCTGCTCTTACTAGCAGTCTAGGAGTGACTTCCGTCGCCAACACTAGGTGCATTAAATGAGCATCTACCAAAGAACACAAATATATTGTTTCCTAAGTTTCATTCAAACAAGTGAGGACCTCTGAAAGATCACATCAGAAAATTTATCCAAGTTATTCGATTAATTAATGTGAGACACAAATATGCAATATGTCACTACCTCTTATTTTCTTATACATTTGAGAATAAAGCATCTACATGGTATTATAACTTGGTTGTTGGCTCTATCACAAGTTAGACATGTTTCAAAACCTTGTTTACATAATTATGTTTGGTGATAAAAGAACCCTTGTTGCTCTATTCCTACAATTGTTAAGAATGAAGATGGAGACAAAGGAAAGGATAAAATATTTTAATTAGAGATTCACCTCTTTGCAAAATAAAATTTCACAACTTCAAAGTTAACTGAAGATACACCAATATAGTTCTATTCCACTACTATCTCATTGTCTATTGCTATGTTTTTCAAGAAAGAAGGAAAGGATACATTGGCAGCTACTTTTGAACAAGCTCACAAAGTGGAGAAGGAAATGGCAAGTTTGAAGGGAAACCTAGATTTGGGAGAAAGGAAGAATGCTCCCACTGCAAATCCAAAAAAAATCTTGTTATTGACAAAGCCAAATACAAAGTCTAGGGACAAGGATTAAAGTATGGACATGGAAAATTTGCAATGAGGGATTCAAAAAATGTAAAATGAAATTATCGATTTGAAGAAGAAAATGGGAGAAAAAACTTTAGGGGAAAAGACTTTCAAGCCTTTTATAAATTAACAATAGTTGTGTCTGAACCACTACAAATATCTACAGTGAACAACCGTGTAAAAGTAAAAGACATAGCAATGGATCATTTGTGTCACATCCATCAAACATACCATTTAGAGAATGCTTGTCTAGAATTCACAAATGTCATTGGTGACATCTTCAATGAAGGTACACAAAGATGTTGCAACTAGAAGCTGTAAAATAATAAGTTGAGGAAGAAAGTGAATTAGCAATGGTGCTATGGGACATGATTTCAAAAATGATATAGAGGTTGATGAAGAAGAAGAGATTCTAGAATAAAGTTACACTACACAGACTATAGAGAAATATTGTCCTCTTAAAAGGAATCAAAACATGGCATCTATTAATTCACCTTCTTCTCCTATAGTGGTGGAAACAACCACTACTGCTCCTTCAACACCTTCAACCAACACTTTTTCAACTTCATTTATGGAGTATAACATTGTTGATGACAATAAGAAGATAAAAGAAGATATCTCTCTACATGATTTATTAAGTATTGGCCAACATCATAAATTATTACTAAAGATATTGAATGATCCTATTATTGCAAAGAAGGACGCATTAGTAAATGTTGCCAAATCTGAAACCCCACCTTTCTTTTGACCTTTGAGATTTTTAACCATAACATGCATAATTGCTTGGTTGATTTAGGGGCACCATCTAACATCATGATGTACTGGATGTGTAAAATGTTGAATGCAAAACCCCTTAAGTCTTCCATGCATATCATTCAACTCGATCATTTAAAGGTAAAGGTAGCATGTGAGTTAAAAGATGTATTAATTAGAGTTGTTTCTAATACCCACATTCACCAAGTTGTAGACATTGTCATGCTTGATATTCTTGAAGTTTGCAATCTTTTGTTAAGTACAGACTGGTCACATAATTGCGGGGATACTTCGCAACTCACTAGTATTATTTGTGGCTACCTTCAAAGTGAAAACCTAATTAGATCATAATAGATCGGGAAATGCACATGAAATTGATGGTCATGGAACCTGAGAGAAATAATGAACACATTGTGTTTTTGGAAGCTAGCTTTGGATACTATTTCTAGATTCACCCTATCCATCAAATAAACAGTGTGATCTCCTTTATACAACTCAAACTAATGTTTCTCATTGTAACATAGTATAATTAGATGATGTTAAGAATAGATGTAAGTACTAACATTTGGAATTTGTATTCTGGTGGTTCTAAATTGTAGGAACACGTGGGTGCCAATTATTTTCTTGTTAGTTCGAAGGGTAGGCACACCTTGATTTCCTATAGGCTTGAGTTTGATTACACCAATAATACTACCAAGTATGAGTCCTTGGTCTTAGAACTCAAGAAGGTCCTTGACCTTAATGTTAAATGCGTGGAGGTATTTGGTGATTCAAAAATCATTGTGATGTAGGTAAGAAATTCTATTCATTTCCATTCACCTCATTTGAAAGGTTACTAGCAGGAGGTACAAAATTTAATTTCCAAGTTTGAAGCTTTTAACATAAATTATGTTTCGTGTAGAGAGAATGCAAATGTTGATGCATTAGCTAATGTTGCTTCTCATTTATCCCCATTCGAAGATATCTTAACTAAAAAATTCTTTGTTGAACTTGTTTTCAGACTTTTGGTACTGGATAATGTTACAAGCTAGAAGGTGTTTAATGAAGATCAACATATCATTGAGTTTTTGGCCAATGAGAGCACATTTATGGACACCATTGTTGATGATAAAGAACATGTGAAATATTTGGGTGAACAAAGATGGGATGATCAATCTAAAGACACATAAGATGCTCAAGAATGCAATAACACTTGAGAAGTTGTTTAACCTATAATACCAATTCAAAAAATTTGCAAATGTAAGACAAACAACTCATCCATGCAATATGAGGTGGTTAATCTTGGGACCGAAGAGGATTTGCAAACTATCAATCTAGGTTATCGTTGTACATAAGTTGAAAGACAAACTTATAATAAGTTATTCAAGTAATAAAAAGATGTATTTTCTTGGGCATATTAATACTTGAAGGTGTACGATACAAGAATTACTCAACATGTGATATCCTTGAAGCAAGAGACTAAGTCCTTTCATTAGAAACTGTGAAAGAATCATCAGTCACTAGAACCATTTACACAAAAGGAGTTGAAGAAGTTACTAGATACAAATATTATCTTTCCAATGCGACACTCATCATGGACTGCGAACCTTGTTCATGTTAGAAAGAAAAGTGTTGAAATAAGGCTATGTGTGGATTTTAGAAACCTTTATCATGCATTAAAAAAAAAGGTAACTACCATGTTCCACCTATGGAGCATATTTTATAGCTTGTAACGGGTTATGAAATGCTCTTCCTCCTAGATGGATTTTCAAGGTACAATCAAGTTCTTGTTTTGGATGAAGATATATTGAAAACTACTTTCAAGAACAAATGGGGTACTTATGCATATAGAGAATGCCTTTTGGATTGATGAATGTTGGTACCACTTTCCAATGTGTGTTGAATATAGCTTTTAGGGGCTTATAAATCAAAGTGTGGTTGTCCATATGGATGATATCACAATATACTTAAAGAGGTGATCTACTCATCTGCAAAATCTAAAACAAATTCTTGATAGATGCATAAAATATAGTATAGCATTGAATCCCAAGAACAACATTTTCATAGTTATAGAAGGAAAGTTACTTGAGCATATCATTTTGAAAGACATGGTACTAGTAGATCCATAAGGAATGGAAACCATAAAACAAATCACATTTCCACGCAATGATAAATCTATGTAATCATTTTTTGGGAAGATCAATTTTAGAAGGTGAATCACCTTTGATTTTGATGAAATCATTAAACCCTTACAAATGAAAGTCTTCCAATGGATTGAGGTTGGGAAAGAAACCTTTGAAAAATTCAAGGTGGCCATTTTTGTTGCTCTAGTCTCAAGCAATCCATATTTCAATAAATATTTTTACCACTATAGTTTGCATCCAATCACTCCCTCGTTGTCATGCTCACTAAAAGGATGAAGAGGGGAGTGAATTTATAATCTCATTACATAGGAATACAAGGTGCTAAACTAAACTATCCTATGATTGAAAAGCAAGCATATGCCATAGTTGAAGATTTGAAAATGTTTAGACCTTGCAAACTGAAGAGCCACACTAACATCATTATCCCACATTCAATTGTTAGTTCTCTATTTATCCGGAAGGAACTTGGCAAAAGGTGCACAAACTATATGACTATTATCTAAGAACACACACACACACACACACACACATATTTATTTGTTTATTTCCAGGTTACAAAGCCCAGGGAAAACCCTCGAGTACTTCCCCTCATTTCAAGGATGGTATCAAGGGTAAACCCTAGAATCTTCAGGGCACAAGGTAGATCAACAACAAGGCTCAAAGCCATTACAACAATATACTTGTTAATATCTCAATATGCCACTTACGTGAATTGAATCTGGGTGAGGAGGATAACAATAATTCCTCCCAACCACTCAAGCTAAACCTAATTGACAATTATGTGTGTCTGTGTTGACAATTGTCTGTGTGTGTGTGTGCACACACACACACACATACACATACATCCAAGTTACAAATATCAGGGAAAACCCCCAAGTGTTTCCCCTTATTTTGAGGATGGTACCGAAGGTAAACCCTAGAGTCTTCAAGGCACAAGGTCGGTCAACAACAGGGCTTGAAGCCATTACAATAATATCCTCGTTCAAACCTCAACATGTCACTTGTGGGAATTGAACCTAGGTGGGGAGCATAACAATCATTCCTCCCAACCACCCAGATTAAACCCAATTCACACACACACACACACACACACACACACACATTGTTGTTGTGTGTGTGTGTACACATACATATATGTTTTGTATTAAAATTAGTTGTAGTTAGTTGCAACATAATCATACAGTGTGTCAATACAACAATAGGGAGGCAAAGCTTCAAATATTGTTTCTAAAAGCAACAAAACTGCAAATTTAACTATTTTCTTGGATGCTCCTTGAATACTACAACTATTTCCGAAAGTCTTTACAAGAGTATTGCCTAACACATTGATTTAACATTAATAAAAACTTACAAAATATATCAAACTATCAATAAAATTTAAGCTTCATCGTCCCACTTGGGGTTTCCTTCTAGACATTGACCTAGGAAATTGCAAGCTTGTTTACTCTGTCAAATTCCATGATACCTCCCAATGCACATTCCTACTAGACCGTTGTTTCCTCCATGCCAATGTCAGGCTCATTTTGAAATGAGCCAACATATTGGCTAGGTGGAGATACTCTTAATTATATGAGTCTCTTTATCGCTTTCTTATTATCTATTAGATGCAACAACATGCCATGTAGTGCCTCTAATCTGCACTCAAGATCTTCATTTTTTTGTTTCTCCTCTTCATGGCTACTTCTATGCCTTTTTCTTTTTCCTTAGTTCTTTCAAATTGTAGGGAAGTTCCAATAATATGCCCACTAGATTGTTGGGCCTCAATATCAACTTCGTATTCCCATTCCTCATGCCATTTGTCCCACTATCTAATCATCATTACCGAGGCATCCTGAATCTCTGTTATCTATCACAAATTTCTTTTAACCCCCCTCCTTAACTCTACCATCTTGCATCGTGAGCATAGGTTCGAATTCTGGTTATAGTTTGGCATTCTTCATCTAGTGTTGATACAGACATGATAATTCCTTTTCGATCGCCCAGAGGTGGAATTCTAGCTCACTAGATTTGGTCTATCTCAACCTTCCAACGTTGCCTCTCTCACTGAGGCCATAGAAAACAACTATACTAGAGAACCTACTCCCAAGGATGTGAAATAATTATGCCAAAGTGAAAATCCTGCTATCCTGATCATGAATTATACCAAATTCAAATTCCCTTCCCATCACTTCAGAGTTGTTACTGTGACACAGTTCCTAGGTCAACCATGGTATCGTTGCTCGCTTGAGCTTTATGAGCATTCTTGTCTCAGCTTAAGCGTCATGCCATTTTTCCATCCACCTCGATTATATGTGATTAAGAGTTGATTTGGTCAAAGCCTCTAAGCATATGTTCATGGGAGATAAGATACATAATCCCCCCCAACCTTTTATGCTTAGCATTGCCTCACTTAATCTCATAGCTTCATTGGCTTGACGATCTACCTAAGAATTCTAAGCTCTAAGAACATGAAAAAACTCAATCTCCCTTAGTCCTTCAACTATTTCTTAAGATCTTTGGATTAATCTTCTTAACCTAATATTTCTAGGGATTGATCTATAACACATATGTCTAACAACTATTGCTAAATCCCCAATCACAATGAATTGGCCGATCCCTTTATTAAGTATCAATGTTAATCCTTGGAGGAGGACCAATGCCTTTGCCTCATTGTTCATTGATTTACCCATACCCCAAGAGAAGGTTAGTTCTTCATTTCCCCCAAGGTTTATAAGGACCCCCCTGCACCTAACTCCTTGAATGTGACCTAGATATTAAGCCCACAACCTACTAGAATTTCTTAAAAAATGGCTTTTAATGCAAATTTAGAAATTCCACCTTGACCTCGAGGTTTCTCATATCTATTTTATATGTATTTTTAGTGTTAGTGTTCAATTAGAAATATAAATTATAACAATATATATTTCACTTATGTCCAACCAATTACACAAAGTAACCCAAGAAAATAAACATTGAACAAATGTACTTCAAGGGAAATATTTTTTCAGCACTTAGGACACTGCTCCTAACATACAACATATTTGAAAATTACTTATTATAGTACATTTATTATAGCTATAAATTTTTCCACTCAACATATATATGTTTGTTAGATCGCTCAACAAAATATGTTCTTTGTTATGTTAAATCAACGTACATAACTAACACTATAAACTACTCAATTATCACGAGAACATAAATTGAAAATCATATTTACAAGTGCAGTTTGAACACTTGAGAGCAGTTCTCACACACACACATAAAATTACTAAACACAAGCAAAATGTTACTTTTAACATTGAATACTTTTAATGGTCAAAGATAAATAAATAATAATGTCAACATTACATTTATCTTCAATTAAGTTTCTTACTTTTTAGATTGTCTTGTATCTCTGATCACTCTATGCATACCACACAAATATAATTTATTTCAGTTTTTTCCTTTACAACACTTTTATTAATTTCTTTATTATAGTCAAAATTCTTATTAGATGGTATTTTTTTAAATCTAAAGTCTAAGTATCAATGCCAAATTTCTTAGTGAAAACCTTTCTTGAGAAGCAGCGAAAGAAGAAAGGAGATTTTATATTCGTAGAAGTTACTCCAAGATGCCACGAGATAGGTGTATCCCACCGCTCACATTCTTGTTATTATTCATGCACAGATGCACACAAGTCATACGGAAGATAGAAGGAAAGACCGAGCAAACAAACATAATCACCTTACAACCAATCAACCATTATATTAGTAGAAGTGTCAAATAGTTATCAAATTTGAAGCGTTGGTCGTAACTTCAATTTGGAGGGTAATATAATCATCCAATCCTTCAAATATTAAAAGTTGATAAAAACCCGCACTTCATTTGATAACATCAAACTAACTACACACTTCATAAAAAACAATTGCTAAATAAAATACTATCCTTCTAACTTCTAGAAAATTGATAATTAACCAATCAAGAGATTCGTGGTAAATATAGATTTATACCCGTATTTATTGTTATGTATGATTCTAAAAAACTTAGTTTTTATAGATAGTAATGACATCAATTCGTGATAAATATAGATTTATACTAGTATTTATTGTTATGTATGATTCTAAAAAACTTAGTTTTTATAGATAGTAATGACATCACGATATTATTAATCTTGCAAGGCCTTTTGAAAATCTTAAGCTATTTTATATCATTCGTAATTCATATTGAAATGAACACAACCAAGACTTTTAAGAATGCTTAACAAAAGAATTTAGGTTACATTGACACTGCTATGAGAATACTTTCACAATTGCTAGAAATAACAATTTAATTTATTTTTCATATAATTTACCACATAATTCATTTCATCAATATATGAAAAAACAAAATAATTTTTGCTTCAAATTACATGCAACAACACGCGAAGAAACCAAATAAACCTAACGTCCAAACAACCAAATCACAATACTTGACATATCAAGCAAATGAACCCACGGTCTCTGATGATCTACCACTTAATACATGACTTCCTCCTTGATGATCTACCACTTAATACATGACTTCCTCCTGTTATGGATTTTAGGTTATTTATGGGCCTTGGAATATTTTAAGTTATTATTATTTGAACAATTTACAAATTCTTGATATATATTTTTATGTGTTAAAGGCTAATATTAACATGATCTACCACTTACCACTTAATACATGACTTCCTCCTGTTATGGACTTTAGGTTATTTTTGGGCCTTGGAATATTTTAAGTTATTATTATTTAGACAATTTACAAACTCTTGATATAGGCTTCCTCTTGTTATGGACTTTAGGTTATTTATGGGTTTTGGAATATTTTAAGTTATTATTATTTAGACAATTTACAAACCCTTGATATATATTTTTATGTGTTAAAGGCTAATATTAAGAGAGTGAGTGTTTTGGGATGGTGAATCATTTTTTTAATCAAAATCTTATATTGCATCTTTGCTTATATATTTATAGTTAAAGGAAACTTTTTATTAAAAAAATCTAATAATATTAATCGTTATCAAAATTTAAATGTGATCAATATTGAGCTAATAACAACTTTTAAAACTTTTGATTACATATTAACCTAAAACATTATTAAACTAATATTGCTTCGAATACATAATCATTAACCCAAATAATATTGATCATTAGATTTTAAAGCTCTAATAATATAACCAATATCTCTCCCATTCTCATTAACCCATTCCTTACTAACCATTTAATCTTAATTGATCACGCTTATATTCAACTTTCCATTATATAAAAAACAACCTCAATTGTGTAACTAAACGAAAAATGGTTCATAAGCATGACACAACATATTAAAAGGATTTATTGAGGATTCAAGGTAGAGCACCTTCTAGCGAAAATGAAGAAATGTGAAGGAATAATTCATACTTATGATATGATGAAATTATGTTCATGAAAGTAGACTTATTCTAGAAGTCTACGTATGATGAGAGATGAGGACAATAAGTGAAGTTAGGGATAGAGATCACATAGAGATTTATGGAGATATTGTGGAGATTGTTATGCTATATTGGACATCTCGTTATGAGCACCTCAATGCTATATTATGAGGCCTCACATATGTATTGAAGTGTAAGAGAGTGATGTATCATTATTGTACATTAATACAATGTGATTATTGAGGATATTTGTTGTTCTTATGTGACTTTTATATGTGTATTATTTATTTCCTATTGCTCTTGAAACCAACATTTGGTATCAGAGCACGTGGTTGTGGTCCATGGCATTCTTGGTAGTGTGTATGAAGAAGTGTACGTGTGTACATAATGAGGCTAAGATAAAAGAGAAGAGTCTCTACTCAAAAAGCCGAAATGTTATTAAGATAAAAGAGAAGTGTCTCTACTCAAAACACCTTTTGTGCAGAAAGTGTATGCGTGTGCATGTTTGCTAAGATAAGTGCTCATATTCACCGTGTTCAATTTTGTTGAATGTTGAGTTTAATTGACGTGCATTTCACTCTGAAGTTTTATCTTATTTATTGTCAATCGTTGTGAGTGAATGTTGCATTTGAACTTGTGTTTTATGTGATTGAATGCCACATCGTGTGTGCTTAATTATTAATGCGCATGCTCAAACGATTGCAATTGTGTTTTTAGTTATTATAGACAATTGCATGAGCTTGCATGACATGTTGTTTATTTCTTCGCGTTTAATTTGGTATTCAAATTGTAGTTAGTCATTTTTAGTAATAACGAGACCCAACCCACGTTAATTTCTCTAAAATCAACTAACTAAGCAAACACATCGGATCTAAATACTTTGCTGAAATTATTAACTCTTGCATGCAGTGGAAAACGGGAAAAGCGATCACACATGTACACAATTTTTCTACTCTTTAAGATCAGTTTTTCATTCAAATAACTTTGGAACCTACAAGAGCTCCCCTCACAGGGAAAATGGCTCTGCGAAATAAAACTACAAACCAAATCTGCAAACCTGTATCCACGGTGTTGTCTCAATTTGTGTGTTGTTGAATCTCCGAGATTGTCCGTACGAACTTGTAGGATTTGTACAATTTTTTTGTTCTTGTAATAAATGCAACTTCCTTGGGAAGCATGCGACCTACTGCAATTAATGCATGTTGTTGCCCATACGTGCGACCTATGCTGTATGGATTTGTTGTCTTAGGATGCGTGCAACCTCCTTGGGAAGCATGTTGCCTCCTTGGGATGTGTGCGACATGTTCTTCTTTCTCGCCAATGTTAGAAATATCAAATGTGATTTTTCCTCTCCTTCATCTCATGTGGCTTGTGAAAATAAATTATCCTCGCGTCTTTTTCCTTTGCCCTCTCTGTCTTTTGTATTTTTGACTTGAGCCATTTACCTAATCTCAATGATCAATATTAGATCATGAGATCAACAACTCTCTTTTAATTAAATCATTAGGTGACTTTAGCTTAGTCACTTTAATAAAAAGATGTTCACTTTATTAATAAATTAACAAAGTGAACTCTAGGAAAGGTATAAGATACATTTAATGAGGATTTCCCCAAGTAGACACCCTTAAGGAAATACTTGTATGAGATACAAACAATAATACTCCCTCTTAGCAAGGAATGTATTCTCCACCATTCCAAGCTTGTCTCAAAAGAAGACAAACTTTCCCTTGACCAAGGCCTTGGTGAAAATGTCTACCAACTACTCCTTTGTCAAAATGCACTGGAGCTTGACTGCACCCTTCAAGATCTTGTCTCTGATGAAGTGGTATTTGATCTCAATGTGCTCTGACCTATCATGAAACAATCGATTCTCCAAGAGTTTTATGCAACTCTGGTTGTCACAGTGAATCATTATCAGCTCTAACTCCTCATCAAATAGTCGTGTGAGTAGCTTGCAAAGCTAAATGGCTTCACAACTAGCTAGGCTTGCTACCATGTACTCAAATTTTGTTGAACCAAGTGCTACTGAGGCCTGTTTCCTGCTGAACCAGGAAATCACTGCTGACCTCGAGCTAAAACAACACCTTGAGGTGCTCTTTTGATCTGTATCACTCCTTGCCCAATCTGAATCTGAGTATCCCTACAACTTCACCCCATCTCGGCCAAGGTACCTCAAGCCATATCCAACTATGCCTTGCAAATATCTGATCATGTGCTTTGCTCCTATCTAATGAACCTACCTCAAATCCGCCATGTACTGACTCAAGGTGTTAACAACAAAGAAAATGTCTAGTCGAGTGTTGACTAGATACATCAATGAGTTAATCAACTGCCTATACTACCTGGAATTTGCCAACTTTGAATATGAAGAATCCACCTTCTTCAAGTTGTTCACCATTGGAGTGGCCATAGGTCTACTATCCTCCATCATGAATCTCTTCAGGATCTATAAGGTGTGCTTCCCGTGTCCAAGGAAGATCTTAACCAACCTTTGCCATACCTCTAGTCCCAAAAAGT
Organism: Picea engelmannii; assembly: GCA_009831015.1. NCBI lineage: Eukaryota > Viridiplantae > Streptophyta > Pinopsida > Pinales > Pinaceae > Picea > Picea engelmannii. Next base: position 12,125 of record ML787967.1, read on the forward strand.
AGTGCATCAACCCAATGTCCTTCATCTCAAATTTTGACGCCAAGTCTGACTTGCATCCTGCAGTCAGCTTCTCTGCCCCTATTAGAATAAGATCATCCACATAGAGCACCAAGATGAGGGGCTTTGATCCAACAAGTAAGAAATACAAGTTGAGATCTACCTCACTCTTGGTGAAGCCCATGCTCTGCAAATAGCTGTCGATCATGGAGTACCAATCCCTTAGCGCATGTTTGAGTCCATACAAGGCTTTCTTAATCCTGCATACATATGACTATCTGTCATGAACCTCAAACCCATGTGGCTACTTGATGTAGACCTCTTCCTTAATGATCCCGTTGAGGAAGGTTGTCTTCACATCCATTTGGTGGATCCTCCATCCCATCTCTGAAGCAATAGAAATCATTGCTCAGATAGAGGAGTATATGGATATAGGTGCAAAAGTCTCCTTGTAGTCTACTCCCTCTTTCCGAGAGAATCCTCGAGCCACGAATCTCACCTTGTACTTCTCCACACTGCCATCTGCTGCATGCTTGATCTTGTACAACTATCTGGAGGTCACCGCTGACTTTCCCACTGGTCTCGATAGAATCTCCCATAAATCATTCTTCATAATGGATTTATGCTCTTCCACCATGGCATCTCTCCAAACTTGTTGGTTGGATGTTTCCTCAAAGATGGAAGGCTTTGAGTCTAAGATGTTGACCATCAAAGCCATATAAGTCGAAAACTTTCATAGAGGTTTGCTCTCCTTGAATGTGGTCTTGGGAGCCTTAACATGCTCCTGAGCATCTCTCAAAGTTTGCTCAAACCACCCGAGCTTCCTGGCTGACTTTGAGGGAACCAACTGCTCCTCCTCCCCTAAAGGCTCCCCCCGCACTAGAAGTCTCTCCGCTCTGCTCATCCTTAGGATCCACTTGCTGTGTATCCTCTACAATTGTAGGAATCTCATGAGATTTCCTTGATGCCAAGATTTCCTTTGATACCATGTTAATTTCTCTAAAATAAGCTAACTAAGCAAACATATTAGATCTAAATACTTTGTTGAAATTATCAACACTTGCATGCAATGGAAAACGAGAAAAGCAATCACACACAATACACAATTTTTCTGCTCTTCAAGATCAATTCTTCATTCAAATAACTTAGGAACATACAAGAGCTCCCCTCACAGGGAAAATGGCTATGCAAAATAAAACCACAAACCAAATATGCAAGCATGTCACCACAACACTGCCTCGATTCACGTGTTGTTGAATTTATGAGGCTGTCCGTATGGATTTGTACAGACCTGTACAAATATGTATGGATTTTTTTGTTGTTGTAATAAATGCAACTGCCTTGGGAAGCATGCTACCTACTGCAATTAATGCAGCCTACTGCCCACACATGGGACCTATGTTGTATGGATTTGTTGCCTTGGGAAGTGTACTCCTCCTTGGGATGCGTGCAACCTAATCTTCTTTCTTGCCAATGTTGGAAAAATCAGATCTGATTTTTCCTCTCCTTCAGCTCACGTGACTTGTGAAAAGGAATTCTCCTCGTGTCTTTTTCTTTTACCCTCTCTGTCTTTTGTTTTTTTGACTTGAGCCATTTGCCTAATCTCAACGGTCAAGATTAGATCGTGAGATCAACAACTCTCTTTTAATTAAATCATTAAGTGACTTCAGCTAGTCACTTTATTAATTAAAAGTCACTTTGATAAAAATACATTCACTTTATTAATAAATTAATAAATGAACTCTAAGAAAGGTATAAGATACATTTAATGACGATTTCCCTAAGTAGACACCCTTGAGGAAATACCTGTCTGAGCTACAAACACTAACAACCTGGAGGCTGGGCACACTACACTATGATGGCCATTTTGTATAATGTTTTATGATAGGATATGACATTAATTTCATATCTTACCAATTTGTATTTGAATTTGTTCTTATGGGTTTGTACACATTTTGTCTTAGTTTTAATGGCAAATAATTGTGGTCATTGCATATGATTCATGACACTTTTGTATATGAAATAAAACAAATATAATACAAAAATAAACACCATTCAAATGAGAAATGAATAAGCCAACCTATACTATTGACATTGCGAAAAGAAACATACATCCTCCTTGAATTCTTGCATGAAGTTTTCCTCAGAAGGCCTTCAAACTCCATATTTCCCAAAACAAGGAGACAAAAGAGGTGGAAAATAAAACAATAGAGTTGACAGTGTTTACAAGGAAGAAGTTTGAGATTTAGTCACTTGGATCAAGGGTAAACAAATCTTATCCTCCACTCATCTCCAGAAAAAACCTTTGTATTACCTATTGTGACTCTAGATGATCCAAAGGGTAAACAAATCTTATCCTCCATTCATCTCGAGAAAAAACCTCCATATTACCTATTGTGACTCTAGATGATCCAAAGACAACAATGGTACTGAGTATGTGTGTTGTTGTCAAAATTGACAATGGAAGTGTCTAGTAATGATCAATATGATGTTGATGGATAAAGGAGTTGATAAAAAATGGTTTATTTTTAACTTTTATAATATTTATTTATCTTCTTTACCTACAAATAAATTTAAAATTTAATTTAATTTTTTTAACATTACCATTATAACATTACCTCGGATGGGGTGTTAGTGACGCGATAGGGGAACATCCGAGTGCCTCCGAGATCCACGCCAGTAGGAACATGGCTGGCATCGTGCTAACTAACCCTGCGTGGTCGCATGTCATTAAATTTGGAAATGAAGGTAGGTTCGTGTGACAACTCTCGGTGGATTTGGGATCATCACTATGTCTTGAATCCTTTGTACTTCACAACTATGGTGGATATGACTAGACCTAATGGTAATCAATCCGGTGTGAGGGTGGCCAATTTCATAATGGAGTATTCAGTGGGAGGACAACATTCTCATTCGACGTGAATTATGACTCTGAGTGGAAGGGATTTCTCATTGCTGTGTTATAGAGGTAAGGAAAAACATACCTACGCTCTTCTCTATAGTGGCCTTGGTATCATCCATAGTGCGTCACTTCAGTTCTTGTGTTTTAATTTGAAGTTATGCCTCCAACCTGTGGATACTTGCATGGGTACAGGTGGGGTCACCGACATCCCCCAGACCCCTCTTCTTCCAACAACATAAGCCCATAGCCTCCCAGCCCGAGAGTTATGCTCTCGACTCAGGAAGCTGCTAGAGAATTTTGACAAGGAACCCCCCCTGGATTCAGGAGAATCTAAAGATAGTGGAGGCAAAAGTTAGACAAGAACAAACTTCCCTCCATGACTGGGAGGTGGATGCAAAGATATGTGATTTGGTTCCAGACATGGGGGCATCAAGAGCATAGATAGAGAGTATCTTAAAACCGTTGATATTTATTGGCACATTAAAACGTTCTTGGGCATAATTCTTCTAAACAATGAAGACGAACAAGAAGCTATGCAAGAGAAAATTAACGAGATGCAATTTCAAATCCAGGACCTCAGAACTCGCCTAGACGCTTAGGACCGCCTAACTGTCAATCAACAAGGCGACGCTTCTCAACTGCAGGATCTGGATCGACAAGAGGGGGCAAGTGGCCTGTCTCCCACCTAGTCTGGCTTGAATGCTTTTCATTTTGGGTTTTTTAGAAAGCCCTTTTTACAGTCGAGGAAAAGATAATGCCAGGATAGTTAAAACTTTGGTCTCATTTCATGGTTTTGCAAGTTTGTTTCTGTCAAAAAACTTGGAGCAGACAATATGGACTGATAGTCTTTTACACTGCTAGTAGTCTAGTTTTCCTAGTGACAAACCAACAACATTGTGGTTTTTGTGTACATCTTAATTAGATATATTAAATAATTTGCTTTGTTTGCGAATAGAAAAAAACATTACCATTAAAACATTAATTTGAACATATTGAAATAACCAAAATGATTCAATTTTCATGATTACATTGTCAAGTTGGAAGGGGAGGGAATTGAAGTAGCACTTGCAAGGGAAATTGAACTACCATTCAAGATGGGTTTGAACATATTGAAAACATCGGGACGGGTTGGATTTTCATTAGTGCAATGCCAAGTTGCGAGAATAGACTACTTTTTTATTACCACCATAGGAAAGAGTACTTTTTGT
>ML787967.1:16331-33769 GCA_009831015.1 Picea engelmannii
TCAAAAAGATAGCCAATGAGCAGTAGAACAGTAATATAGGTTCACAAGTAAATTTCAGCGGTGGAAAAGTGAGTAATAGATAAAAGAAAATGAGTTTTTCTGCAGCCCTAATGGCTGTAGCATTTAGTTAATTGCAGCAAGAGAATTACTAGGCTAAGCTAGACGCCCTTAGGGCACAAGCAAGTTTATGACACTAAGAAAATATTCCGACTTGAACAAATACAATATCTTTCAATTTCATGTATACCAATGCAATGATTTTATTTCTCCAACGAAATTTAAAATTAGTGTCTTGTCAATGGGTTATGGAGTTCTTGTGTAGGGTTAGATCTACTACTTCTCTAGGGGTGTAAGCCCTTTTACTCCCTAGAGCAAGCAAATCCAACAAAGGTAAATCTAGAAGGGTGTAAGCCCTTTTACTCCTCCTAGCAACCTTTGCAAATAGCTTATCCACTTAACAATAATGATAGACTTGGGTGTATGCCCTTATACTCCTCCAACGGTCTAGGCAAGAACAACCATGAAACAAGAAAGAAAAACCAACAACATGCAGAAATTCCTTACCAATTCCAAGAGATATGCAAGATAAACCCTTATCTACCAAGTATATTCCATCACCATAGCAAAAGACAAGCATCCAAGAGATAGTGCACCACTTTAGCTCCACAAGACAAGTATCAAGCACCAAATAGCATCAAAGAGAGAGACATGTGATTTCCCAAGACAAACGAAAATTTCAGCCATGTAAATGTAATTCTCAAGTGAGATTCTTGTGTTAAAATGAAATGAAATTACCTTTATTTATACAAGGTCAACTACACAAAGTTTGTCCACTTATCTTTAGGGTAAAACACAATTAGGGAGGCCGACCTCCTCTAGTTGCCCCTTTACAAGTTTAAATTCAAAATAACAAAAAGTAAAAGCCCTAGATGATGACGCCATGCCCTAAAGGGGTAATGTTTTGGCATTTTTGGCAAGTCGTTGAGCAAGTTGAGGAAGTCGTTGGGCGTCCAAAGGCCTAGTATCCATGGTGCAAGGGTCTTCCTCCATTACAACATGCCAAGTCATGGTCAATCATCACCACCATCACCAAAACCCTAGCCCCAAGTGTGACGTCATGCCCTCAAAAGTGACGTTTTGGCCCTCTGGGGTCAAACGTTGGGCAAGGGGGGGCTAGCTCTGCTTCTCCAAGGTGTCCTCTCATGCCTACAAAGGCAACGTCTATCATCCAACTGTCCAAGGAGAGGGGGCACAACATCCATCCTGTGGGCTTCATGCCCCAAGTGAAAGTCCAAGTGACCTTGTGCCTTCACGAAATGTCTTCCACCTGTCAAGACCCTGCAAAGACAAGCAAATTCGCCCTCCAAGGGCTCACAAGTTACAAGCATCGTGTCAAGTAAGCCATATATAATAAAAGAACCACCTAAACATGCGCATCAAATCCCCCCTCTCAAAATAAACAAATGATAAAGACCCTATGCAACTTGCCAAGTTTAGGTATGGGAGGGTTGTCATGGTGACCTATTGGGTGAATCATTCCCCAAGTTAAGGAGTGTTTTCCAGGTGGACCCTCTCTAAATCATGTAAAGTGTATGAAGTGGATGGGGGGTAAAACTTATGGGCATGGGGTTCATGACATACAAGGGTTCATATTATCTCATTTATGGGTGCCTTTGTATAGGGTGTGTTGCACCTTCGTTTTCAATGCAACCTTTTTCCAAGCCCATTTATTGCCATTAATTAATTAAAGTCCAAAACAATTGGGTACTATAAGACATGGAAAGAAAAGACTACCGCAACGTCACATGAAGCTAGAGGTACACAGAGTGCCATATGCATGGAAAGAAAGGGACACCGCATAAGTGTACACACCTAAACAAGTGGGAAATCTATATAATGTGAGTTTGCTTGTAATGTCCCTTTCCAAATGAGTCCTCTAGGAGATTGACAAAATAGCCAAGTAATTCTTGTGGGATATAGTCAATATGAAGACTACAGGATGCTATTATACGGACATGGGACATGGAGGATGCGGTCCCAAAGACAAAAACTTTCTCCAAACCATTCATTCCCCAAAAGAACAAAGATAAGAAGCCCTTTCAGAAAGAAGGAATGGGTAAAGAGAAGATGGATGAGGCAACTCATAATGAGTTAAGGAGGAAGAAGCTTTGCTTCAACTGCAAGGACCCATGGGAACCTGGGCACAGATGTATGGGCAAGGGCAAAGCACATTACATAGAAGTGATTTCAGACAGTGAGGAGGACGAAGCAAAGCATGCACAGGATTTTGAGCAGGACAAATCAATTGAGGAGCAGCCACATGAGGATGCCAAGAGTAAAGCTATCGCCACTCTATCGAGTGTCCCTAGATTTCACACCTTCAGGATCAAGGGTGTTGTACAAGGTCAGCGAGTCACGGTACTGATTGATGGTGGGGCAACCCACAACTTTAACGACTCAGCCTGGGTGGCTAAGAGAGGCATCCCTACTGTGGATTTTGAGGAGTTTGATGTAGCAGTAGTTGGTGGGCGCATTATGCCTTGCACACAAAAGATCCCACAGTTACGAATTGTGTTGGGCAACCACACAGTCATCGATGACTTCTATGTAATGAAATTGCTAGACACCAATGTCATATTGGGAGTCCAATGGCTTGTTTCCAAAGGCAAACACTCGGTGGATTACCAAGATATGGAGTTGGAATTCAAGGCAGCAGATGGTAAGAAGGTAGTTTTGAGGGGCATGTCAAATGATGCTCCCAGTATCGTCTCAGCTAAACGGATGGAGGGTATTTTCAGACATGGGGATGTCACCTATGCAACAAAGTGTTTGATTACTACTGAGAAACCTTCAAACAACAGCCATCGGTATCGTACAAACATACAGACATTGTTGAGTAAACTTGACCAAGTCTTTGGGCAAATACCCCCAGGGAGACCACCCGATAGGGGATTCAAGCACACTATTGAATTGGAGGAGGGAGCCAAACCAGTGATCACCACTCCCTACAGACATCCTAAGAAATTTAAGGATGAGATCGAAAAGGCCATTAAGGAGTTGTAGAAGATGGGGCATATTAGACAGAGTTCGAGTCCATTCGCTTCTTCTGTAGTGTTGGTGAAGAAGAAGGATGGTACAATACAAATGTGCATTGATTACAGGGCATTGAATAAGAAGACGATAAAAAACAGGTACCCAATCCCCAGGATAGATGAGCTACTGGATGAGTTACACGGGGCAGTATATTTTTCAAAGATTGATCTTCGATCGGGATACCACCAGATCTGAGTCAAAGAGCAGGACATTCCAAAAACTGCTTTCATATGCCATTATAGGCGTTACGAATTTTTGGTCATGCAATTTGGTCTAACCAACGCACCAGCTACTTTCCAATCCTGCAAGAATCACATCTTCAAAAAGCAGCTGAGGAAGTTTCTAATGGTATTTTTTGATCATCTCCTGATATATAACCGGATATGGGAGGAACACTTGGCACATTTGGAGGAGATCATGAGCATTATGGAGGAACAGTCGTTGTATGCCAAAGAATTGAAGTGTGAATTTGGCATGACATAAATCTTATACTTGGGACACGTGGTCAATGCTCATGGAGTACAAGTGCATAGGGAAAAGATACAAGCTATACTGGATTGGCCACCACCCAAAAATATTTAACACTTACGCGGGTTCTTCGGGATTTGCAGCTACTACAGGCGATTTGTTAAGGGATTTTCACAGTTGCCGCACCACTCACAGATCTAACAAAGAAAGGGACATTCAAGTGGACCGAAGAGGCTCAAAAGACGTTCGATCAAATGAAGGAAGTGATGAGCACTTGCCCAGTTTTAGCACTTCATGACTTCACTCAACCCTTTCTGCTTGAGTGTGATGCATCGGGTGAGGGGATAGGAGTAGTATTGATGCAACAGAGGCATCCGATAGCATACGAGAGCAGAAAGCTCACAGAGTCGGAGAGACTCTACTCCATCTACGACAAGGAAATGCTCGCTATCATGCATGCCTTGGCAAAGTTTAGGCAATACCTGGTATGTGGAAAATTTGTGGTTAAGATAGACCACAACAACTTGAGGCACTTTCTAGGGCAGAAGGACTTGAATGAAAGGCAACAAAAATGGGTTAGCAAACTACAGGCCTATGATTTCGACATTGAGTATGTAAAGGGAAAGAAGAATGCGGTTGCAGATGCTCTCTCCAGAAAACCAGAGGTGTTTTCACTTGCAGAGGATTCGGCTGATTGGAAATCTCATCTCTTGGTGGAATATTCCAAGAACAAATTTGCTTGTGAGGTGATGGACCGCAGTGTACAAGAAGACAGTTACAAAGTGGTGGATGACATCATCTACTACAAAGACGGTATATACTTAGTCCCAGAATCTACACTAAAGGAGAAGATCATGGTGGCTATGCATGATGCACCACTGACAGGGCATCCGAGATACTTCAAAACCTACAGGAAGATTAGGGAGATGTACTGAAGCACATGAGAGAGTGTGTGACTTGTCAGGAGAACGAGTCAGAGCAGACCCATCCTACTGGATTATTACAGCCATTGCCCATTCCAAAGCAGAAGTGGGAAAGCATATCTATGGACTTTATCATTGGTTTACCGAAGATCCAAGGTAGAGACTGTATATATGTAGTGGTCGACAGATTGACCAAATTTGCACATTTCTTTTCCATATCCTCTGAGTATAAGGCAACACAGGTAGCGGAGTTGTTTTTCAGAGAAGTATTCAAACTCCACGAGTTGTCGAGGTATACTATGAGTGACAGTGACAGTAGGTTTCTTAGTGCATTCTGGCAAGAGCTGTTCAGACTGGCTAGCACAGAATTGACTCCCAGCACTAGTTACCACCCTCAAACGGATGGACAAATAAAGATTGTGAACAAATGGCTAGTAGGGTACTTACATAACTATGTGTCCGAGCAGCAGAAAGCATGGGTTAAGTGGTTGCATTTGGGGGAACACTGCTATAACACCACTTATCATATGTCCATTGGCATGGCACCATTCCGAGCATTATATGGTTATAATCCTCCTCCTTTTGTTGACCTGGCGTTTGGGGATAGAAAGGCTCCCAAAGCAAAGGACTGGATCCAGGAGAGCCAAGAAATACTCAAAGCTCTCAAGGACAATCTACAAACAGCCCAGAATCAGCAGAAGGTATATGCAAACAGGCACAGGGTCAAGCGCACTTTCGAAGTGGGGGATTGGTATTCTTGAGGCTACAGCCATATAGACAGTCTTCCCTGAAGAAAAGTAGAGCAAAGAAGCTTAAGCCACATTTTTATGGACCTTACAAGGTGATTCGAAGAGTTGGCAAGGTGGCTTATAAATTGGAGTTGCCGGAGGGAAACAAAATTCACAATGTGTTTCATGTTTCACGCCTCAAAAAGGCATTGGGACAACAGGTCACGACTTCGGCAGAATTACCTCCTTTAGATGACAAGGGACAACTAGTGTTGGTTCCCGAGGAGGTATTGGAGGTCAAGGAGAGAAGGTTGAGAAATAGGGTGATCTGAGAGTACCTCATCAGATGGAGAGATTTACCAACATAGGATGCCACGTGGGAGAGTGACCAGATATTACAGCATGCAAATTTGTAGTTGCTTGAGGAGAAGCAATCTCGGGAAGGGAGGATTGTAATGTCCCTTTCCAAATGAGTCATCTAGGAGATTGACGAAATAGCCTAACTAATTCACGTAGGCTATAGTCAGTATGAAAAAAGGGAATTAATTGATTATTTAATGTCACTGGAGCGGGAATTAAAGTAATTTCAAAAGGTGACATTGAGTAAGTGGAAAAAAAGTGCCTAAGTGACTATGGGAATATGAAAAGCCACTTAAACTTATTAAAAGGTAAAATGGTCGCAAAAAGAGTCAACTAAAGAATAAAAGGGGGGAAAGGAGGGCGCCCTCTCTCATTCTTGCTAGTTATTTTCTAAAACTCATTTGAGAGAGCTCTTTGTGGGCTTTGTGAACTCTTGGGGCAGGAACCCTAAGAGAAAAAATTCAGAGATTGGTTTCGATGGTGCAACATATCCACCCTAGCTAGTTATTTGGCAAAGAGATCATCCAGGTTTCTTCATCATGCTTCATTGTTAGCAGATTTATATTTAGTAGCAGAGTTTTTCTTCATGTATGACTGTTTTCTAAGGTGGCGGCTGAGTTTGGGACTTATATAGGACGACTTGCTTAAAGAAGGGTGAAGTCTCTGTGTGGGGGCTGAGTATTCTCATCCTGGGTGCATTCTGTAACAGCTGGGCATGTATTCTTGTGAAAGGCAGCGCCATATTACTATGGTTTGAGTTATTTCTGTGTGGGAGCAAGTTCCTTGTTAGAGGATCGATATTTCTTCCTTGTAGACAGAGTTTTAGAGTGGGAAATGTGCCTCATTTGTGGCTGCTAACACCCTCCAGATCTGTACGAGTTGCCACGTTGGGTCGATTCTCCCTTCATAAAGGTCGATTTCCTTACAACAGAACCAGAGTTTGTAGGGGATGATTTGCTGACTGTATTGGGTGCACTTGCAGTGTAGAGAGTTGGACTTATCAGTGTTACTTCTCAGATATTCCATTATTGACTTCGTTGATGCATACACTCATAATTACAGGCTTGTTTTCTCTTGTATTACTGTTGTACTCTTCATTTACTTCCAGCCAGCTCTACAATCAATAATCAGGTCAGAAGTTATTTCTATTACATGCTGTGAAATGTGAAGATCATACCGTCAACTGTTTCTTTGACATATCAGCCCAGAACCAAGAAAATAAATGAGCAGTCAGATTCATTTTTATATGTTTGTGTCGATTTTGTTCTTGTCATTCTAGCACCGTTGGTTATTGTTATATGCCACACACATTTCCAATTGCTGCAAACTGTTTGTACAAGCTATAACATCAGCTACACCTATAAAATATTCACAGTAGCAAACTGTTTGACAGAGTATCTACAAAACAGAACAAGGGAATTCAAAAAAAATTCTAAGAGGGAATATTACATTGCTTTTGCAGGTCTTCAAACCTTTTTAGGAGAAACGTTTCATTGTCCTCAAGACCTCTTTGGGTGAGCATCTAGAAGGTTATGATTCGGCTTTTATCTTTTGCCAGCTACATTTCCCTCTGGGCCTTCAGCCCCTTCTTCCCATGAAATGAGGTACAATCCCTTCTTGGGTCAGCACACCCGAAAATCCCAAAAGATGAGGGGACGAAAAGGGAAGAAGTATGGAAAGTGATAAGTATGATCAGGAATGGTATGATGACTCATCAAGGAGACCTCCCAGTAGCAACCCTTCCCCTGAGGGTGACCACTTACTAGGACATAATGTCAACAACCAAGGTGAAACAAGGCAAAGAGCATAATTTCCAAGCAAACGTTTTCAAAATCAAGGAAAGACCGTTTGCAACATATTCAAATGCTTCATTTGTTAAAATGACACTTACCACAACACCGGAATTGTTACCTCATGGAGCAAGACCTGCTGTCCTTTGTGAGCCAAGATGGTATGGTGAATGGTGCAGCCATCAATCTCATCGTGATGCATGGTGTGATGTAGGGATTTGCCTGTTGGTCTGTCTCTCGATACTCCATGTCTGCAACCTGAGGGCCTCGAGACATCATCTCCTTAGTTATCCCTAGAAATGGGGGATAACAAGCGCCTTTGTGGAGGGTGCGCTTGCTTGAGTTACCACATTCTTAAGCATTATTTTTTCCAATCCCCCTTTATCTGCCATCTTACTAGTCCGCTTATCATATTTGCAAGTCCCCTTTTATAAGGTTTCAAGCTATAGCATTGCTATTTGGGACCGGGGTGAGCACTAAAAGGGTAGAGCTCAAGTTTGGATTGGCTTTTGGGAGCTATCATTTCTTCCTTTCATTAGCATCATTTTCTTAATCTTTTAGTCACAACTGCAATCAACCTCTAGGCCTTCATCCCCTCTTCTCATGAGAAAATGGACCATGACCCATTACCAAAGTTTAGTACACTATGAGAGGCTCCAGGATGGAAAGTGTTAAGTATGGCAGAGAAAGGAACGTTACCCTTGTGAGGGCCCCCTAGTAGTACCCCTTTTCCCTGGGCGGTGACAACACGAGACTAGGGCATAGAAGCTTACCACCAAGGTGAAACAAGGCAACTGACACAATTTCCTAAGCCAGTGATCCATTATCCAACTTCAACCAAAGATCCTCATCCACATGCCCAACAAATTAAGCACATCACTTTGCATGAAAGGACTAACATAACTCATGGTTACAATGGTTTACCATCTCCCATACACTGGGTTGCTTGGATGTGATGAGCCTTGGTTGACCTGTATCTGTAAAGGTGAATGAAGGGGGTTGTTGGGTTGCCATCTGTGGACATGTTGATCATCATCATGCTCGAGATCATGCTCTCCATTGCGAGCCATGAGACATGATCTCCTCTAGTTATCCCTAGGCATGTGGGAGTAACATGACCTATCCTTTCTAGAACTTCAAATGGTCCACAGTATCTCACTACTAACTTTGGGCAACTTCCCAATTTCAGTGAGTTTCTCTAAGCTTAAAATTTTAGAAACTCATGCTCTCGTACTTTGAATTCTCTACGTGTTCTTCTTTTATCGGCATAGCTCTTCTGCTTGTCTTGTGCAAATTTCAAATTATGCCTGATCTTTACCATCTATTCTTCCATTTCCCTTAACAATTATGGCCCAATTACGACTCTGTCTACTGGGTTATCCCAACTTACCGGTGTATTGCATTTTCTGCCATACAATGCTTCAAATGGGCTCATTTTCAATGATTCCTAATACCCATTATTGTAAGCAAATTCAACTAAATGGATATAGTCCTCCCACCTAGAAGGCTTGTCCATTACGTCATTCTCAACATATCTTCAATTATCCAATCAATTAGATGCATGGGAGCCATGTTCGACCTCTCTCGGACATCACAGGATACCATCAATTTTCAGCCTGCAAATAGGAGACGAGGAGCTCAGGTGGTATCAGAGGTTCAGGCGGAGTTGCTTGTTTCGCTTGGGACTCCCTCTGAAACAGGATATCTTTGGCAACCGCGAATGAGTTTGCCAGGTTTATGTGGGTATGGATTACAGGTGTTTCCCCTCTCCCGGGGGACATTTATATTGCAGTATGTTACTTCCCTCTAGCTTCTTTATCGTATGCTATTCATAATGGGCCCGATGGGGACCATTTTATAGATCAGTATGCTAGCATTACACAATACTTAGCAGTTTGGGAGGTTATCCTTATAGGTGACGTCAACTCTCGCACCAAATCCCTCCAGATTCCTCTCCACAATCAGTCGGAGGACATGTTCCATTGCCTATTCAGGGGGATTCAAACCCTCACTGGCTTCTTCAGATACCCCAACCAGAGGTGCTTAACCTTATACATGCAGGCGGATCTCGGGCTCCATGCCCATATCCTTCAACCTCATACTAGACCAGGCTCTACCTAGCGGATCACTTTCTTCTTCACAGTGCTACCCTCAGGGAGGGGGCACTGAGAGAGAGACCAATATCAGCACAGCTCTAGATTCCAGATCAGTGCAGACCCGTGGGACCTCCTCCCCTTCCACGAGATTTCAGCAACATGACCACATCAAATCCCTCCCCAGGTGACGGAAGAGATCCCCCAGGCCTCAGTGGCGAACTACTTCTTCCATTCAACAACACAGTGGACGATCCAGGCATCCCACCAGCTCTCCCTCTTGATATCATACTATACTCAATTTCTTCCATTCGTCCTCGGATGATAGGAGAGATGGGTCTATTCTATGACGGACCTATCCCATTACTTTTGGTACTTTTGGTTCTTCTTGTTCCTAGTTCTTCTCTTGCTGTACATCTCCATTTCAGAGCAAGTTTATGGGCTTGGAGTCGAGGGTTGTTCATGACTCAACTTAGATTTCACTCTCTACTCTACCTTGCTTTACTTTACTTTCCACATCTTGCCTTTTATAGGAGACCTTTTGGTACTCCTGCTTTGTAATGACATCATTGTAATCAGCAGTCCCTTTGACCTACTTTTGTGCTCATTAGTTGAACATTAATAAAATTATATTCTCGTATCTGTCTACCCATCTGACTCTGGGTGATGTTGTACTGAAATTCAAATTGGTCCCAAATCCTTTAAATAACCCCTTCCAAAAATTGGAAGTGAACTTGGGATCTCAATCCGACACTTTTTCCTTAGGCACACCATGTAGCCTAGCAATTTCTTCATATAAATTTCTGCAATATTGGTTGCCTTGTGCGTTACTTTTACCGGAATGAAATGTGCAGCATCTATAAGCTTTTCCACCACTACCATGATGGAATCATGTTGCCTTGTTGTCCTGGGCAATTTAGTAATGAAATCAATAGTAACAACTTCCCAATCAGGAATGGGGTTGCAGCAATCCCGCTAGATGTTTGTGCTCAGCCATTACCTTTTGACATTCCATGCATCTAGCCAAATAATCAGTGACATCCCTCTTCATATCAGGCCAAAAATATTGGCCTCTTACAACTGTAATAGTTTTCCGATATCCTAGGTGTCCAGCGTATGGCACATTGTGCATCTCCTTTAAAACAGAATTTCTCAATTCCTGAGAATTGGGAACATAAATCATGTTCCTAAATAAGAGGATTACATCCTCTTCTAGCTTGTAATTCTTATATTTCTATTGTGCATTTTTCTGTTGTAAGCTTTCTTAAACTTGCACATAATGTTGGTATGTTGTTACAGCCTCTAGAATTTTGTTTTTTAAATATATCATGTACATGTTAATGGTTGTAGCATGCATTTCATGCACCCTTCTGCTGAGTGCATCAGCCACATTGTTTTCTTTTCCCTTTATGCGCTTGATGTCAAAGTCATATTCACTAAAAAAATTCAGCCATCTCGTTTGTCTGGCATTTAGTGTTGGTTGTTCAAACAAGTATTTCAAACCACTATGGTCTAGCTTCATGTGTGGCATAATTTATTTCATGCTCCTTCAATTTTTTGGACTCATAACAAATTACATGTCCATTTTGTGTAAGGACTCCATCGAGCCCTTCCTTGCATGCATTTGTGCACACAACAAAATCCTCAAATGGATCTATAACTTTTAAAATGGGTGCACTGATTAATAAATCCTTTAAGCGTTGGAAATTTTCTTCACACTTGGCACTCTATTCAAATTTTACTCCTTTCTTTTGCAAAGTTGTTATTGGGTGTGTATCTTGGAGAATCCCGCAATGAATCTCCTGTAATAACCAGCTAGACCCATAAATGATCTAACCTCTGAAATGTCTGTTGGCGTTGGCCAACTTTTGATTGCTTCAATCTTTCCCAGATCCACTGCTATACCATCTTCTGAAACAATGTGACCCAAATAATGGATCTGCTTTTTGATAAAAAGTGCATTTACTCAACTTGGCATACAATTGGTGCTCTCTCAACACTTGTAGCACCATCCTCAAACGTTGTTCATGCTCCTCCTCTGCCTTGGAATAGATAAGAATATCATCCAAGAATACAATAACAAACTTGTCCAGGAAATCTCTTAACACCCCATTCATCAGACACATAAATGTAGCGGATGCATTTGTCAACCCTAAAGGCACCACCACAAATTCATAGTGTCCATACCTTCTCTGAAAGGATGCATAGATCCTTGGCATGCTTCTGCCCACGTCCTTTAATGTCTCCTCTTGCTTGATGCTATGCACAGTGCTCATCTTATCTCCCCAATGGGGACAATCTTTATACACGTGATCTCCTTCACATCCCCAACACTTTATAGGTTGTTGTCTTGGCCTCTTTCCCAAGGAGTCTATCATTTTCTTTTCACCTTGAGATGGTTTCCCTTGTTGATATGCTTGAGATTTATTCTTGATGAAAGGTGGCTTGAATCATTTCTTCCTCTGATCCATCTTGCTTTTTTTTTGTCATCCCAAGCCTTTTGGAAATATGGCCTTCCTCTCTTCTACTCATATAAATACTTAGCCTTTCTTATGGTTTCCTCTAAATTCTTGGGCTCTTCAAACTAAATTTTATCCTTGTAAAAGGATGGCAGTCCACTCATGAACCTCTGAATTTTGACCTTCTCATCCCTGATGAAACTCACATACCTGAGAAGTTCCAAGAATTTCCTCTCATATTCATCCATGGTCATGTTCCCAAGTTTGAGTTCAAAGAACTCTTGCATCTTCTTGTCATAATATTACTCTGACAAGTATTGTTGTTGGAAATATTTCTTGAACTGCTTCCAAGAAATTCTCTTCTCATCAAGGTGCTTAACCTGCTTAAGCTGATCCCACCACATAGATACCTTTCCTTGAATATGGTAGGTTGCAATTCTGGCTTCTATATTCGATGAGTAATCATGTAACTAGAAATATTTCCTCATTCCCAACAACAATGCTTCTACATCTTCCCCCTTCCTATTCTCTCCATCAAATGATGGTGGCTTGATCTTTCTGAGCTCCCCTTGCAAGATATCTGACCCGTTTCTCCTCCTCTGATGTCTGACAGGAGACATACTTGGGTTGCTTTCTAACCTTGAACGTGCATATGCTCTTCTAGTCGAGTGCCCTTGGGAATGATGTTGATGATGTCTGTTAACACTCCTTGATTTTCTAAATCCTCCATGATCATCCCTCCTATCATGAGATCTAGATACTTCTACTTACCTTGCACTAGCCTCTTGTTTTGTGCCAGAATCTTTGTTGGCTTGCTTCTGCAACATATTCAAGCTCTGAAGTATCTCCTCCTAAGCTTTCCTGATCCTTTCATTATCGGCCCTATAGCTCTGCACTTCTCTTTCCAGGCTTCTCATGGTTACAAGCTCTTCCCTGCCTCTTCTTCCATTGGACTTCGTTTCAACATTTCCCATTTCCCATGTTGACATGCAGACCTCTCACCTCCTCATCATGGTTGTAAGACCTTTGGGTATCTTCCATATCTCTAGTTCTCATATAAGAACTAGGGTCTATTTTCCAGTATCTCTAATTTTGCAAGAATGTTCATGCAACAATAGTTGTTAGAATTAAGCATATTGCAAAAGATTTATTAATTAGAACATAATTCATTCTTCATTTCAAATTATGAAGAACACAAATGCATTAATCCAAATTTTGGGTTGATAGATGGGGTTTCTCCTCCTCGAGACCTTTCCAGCGACTAGTCATTTGCTCAAATCTGAGCTCTGATCTTAAAGTTATGGTCTGAAGAAGTTTAGACTATTTTCTCATTTTAGCCTTGTATGCTACATGTGTCTTCTTCCTCTTCTTATACAATTCTATGTACCCAGATTCCAAATTTGGCTCCATAGTTGTCTTCTAGGGTCTATGGGCTTTCCATAGACTTCTCCTATTCCCCAAACAGACCTTCGAGCAAGGAGTTGTGCCCTCCAGAAGTAAACTAGTGCCGAAAATATACCCTCTACAGTTTCAGCTGTAACTTCTCATACGATCTCTGTTTTGCACTCAAAATAGCTTGTTGGAAAGCTCTTTTCGGGTTCTTTCATTTAAGATGCAAAGACTATGTGTACCAAAGGTACACACAATGCTCGGGGTTTTCCACCCCCTAAAAATGTTGTTTAGGGCCTCAAATGCCCCTGCAACTTCATAACCTTCAAAATCTGAAAACTTTCGTAGAAAATTCATTGTTTTATTGTTATAACAGTCTTTTAATCTCCACCGTTGATCACAAAATCAAGAGAAATCTCAACCATTGATCCGCTAAACCTTCCTCGGGCCCGTGGATGAGTCTCCATCGTCAATCGCCAACTCGAAGCAATCTGGACCTTTGATTTTCCAACACTACAACGGCGATCGGCTAATTCCTTTGGTAAACCAAACTTGCTCATCGATTTCCCCAAACCCCGATCATCGGCCATTGGTCGTTTCTCTTTGCAAACCAGTTTTTGCCCGCAAATCTTGTCGAACTCCAATCATTAGCGATCGGTCATCGATTAATTCCCTTGACAACCAACTTGTTTACAAATTTCGTCAAACCCCGATCATAGGCCATCTCTTGGCTGATGTGGCATGACATGTAGATGTTGACATGGCATGACACGTGGATGTTGACATGGCACTCTAGTTGATGTGGCATGACACTTGATGCTAACATGGCAATCTTGTTGATGTGGCATGACACATGGATGCTGACAAGGCACTCTGGTTGGCATGGCATGACACGTGGATGTTGACCTGGCAAGACACATCATCCTCCTCTTTCCTTTCATCGGTGATCGACAATTTCTTTTGGACAAATTGAACACCTCGCCAATTTTTCCAACCCCCGACCATCGGCCATCGACGACCAACAATTTCCTTTGGACGCATGAAACCTTTTGCCAATCTCTGTCGACCCCAAATCATTGGTCATTGACAATCGACAATTTCTCTTAGTTGATCAAAACACTTTTCCAATTCCGTCGACGCGACCATCAATAATCAACGATTTCTTTTGGCCGAACCAAACACTTAGAAATTTTCGACCATAATACAAGATGAATCTTGACCGTCAATCTCCAAGGCAAAATGATCTTCACCATTAATCCACTACGCCTCGCCCAAATCTACCAATGAATCTCAATCGTCAATTTGCTCCATTTTCCAAAACTACGAAAATGAATCAAGGTCATCGATCTACTTCCTTTTTCCAAACCTTTGAAAATGAATCCTGGTCGTCAATTATTTAACTTCGCCAATCTACGAAAATAAATCCTGACCGTCGATTCTCTTCTTTTTGCAAAACTCTAAAATACTTATACGTTTTTGGTCAATCTACGACGAATCTAGGTCATTGATCTCGAAATCAAACACGATCTCAACCGTCGATCCATCAACTTCACCTAACTTCTTCAGTTGCCATTAAAACTGAAATTTCGACCTTCAAGAGCTTTGCAACCTGCAGATTAACGCCTTGATCATCCCCTCAACAAATCTGAGGGTAATTTAAAATTAAATTTGTTAATAGATTTGGGGATTTTACTCTGGGTTCACCAATTTCCCCAAATTTGACACAGACCCAAAATCTGTAACAATGAATTTTTCCAACTTCACGTTGATCCTAGCCCATATAAGCCCAATATTGCAACCAGAGCTCTAATACCACTCTGTAATGCACTCGACGCCAAGTTGGGTCATGCTATTGCTGAAAACGACCAAATAAAAAAAAAATATATCAATTTTAGATGCGGAAATAACACACAACATGACATTCTAGCTCATGCACTCATTGATGCTAAATAAAAATGTAAATGCAATATTTTAGATGTGCACAACAACAGCTAACACACACAGCAACATTTAACCACATAAATAGAGATTCAAATGCATCAATCTACTCACAGCAAGCATCAATGAACAAGATAACTCAAGACTAAAACGCTTAGCAGCTATATCAGCATTTAAC
This sequence comes from Picea engelmannii, assembly GCA_009831015.1. Taxonomy (NCBI): domain Eukaryota; kingdom Viridiplantae; phylum Streptophyta; class Pinopsida; order Pinales; family Pinaceae; genus Picea; species Picea engelmannii. Next base: position 31,751 of record ML787967.1, read on the forward strand.
ATAAACAAACACAGCAATAAGAACACTTATCTTATGAAATATGCAACCCATTGCAGAGGATGGATGTTCCTCCCAACCATAGACTTATTGTTCCAGTTCTCAATGGCAAGTCACCCCCAAGATGGGGCTATGAATCCATAAGTGTTGGTGGTCCCTAAGGTTGGATAAACTTCTAAAGTCCCCCTCTCAGCAGTCAAATTCCCACAACTAATTTGCGTCCACCAACTCTCTTCCCCACAACTGCACAATTCAGGGATGGGATTTCCCTTCACTACTCACAGTCCCTCGGGCCTTCCCACTCCCCTCCAGGGCTTCCAGCACAGGTTGGACAAGAAATTTCTTTGTTGGGACCTCAGGAATTCTACAGCTACAACAAGAACTCTCACAGCAGCAAAACACTTGCTTCTTTTGATAAATTCATAATTGAATATGACTCATAGGCCCACAACCTCTCTTCCCATAAAATTACAGTTTCAAATAGCTACCATACATGCCTGTTGATTTTTCAATAAGCTAGGTTAAGCATGTAGTTCATTCCAATTTTGCATTTGTCTTAACCATAAACAACAATGTTGCAACAACCAAGATCACAAGAAGAAACACCATGCACAAGAACACAAGAAGTATCCTGGGAAACCCTTCTCAACAAGGGAAGAAAACCCAGCCAAATCCTTTGCTATATTCTTCAAGAGAAAGACCTTCACCGCCAATAAGACCTAGCACACAAGAGGGTGCTCAAACCCTAGAAGACTAGCGCCCAAGAGAGGTGTGCACTTTTCCCAAGAAGATGTAATTGCTGAAATTTCCAAACTCATGTGAAAGATATGATTCCTCAATGGGGAATTTACCTTTACTTATACTAACCTGAACCTGTCAACAGAAGTGTCTATTGGCACAACAGGGCCAACCTCACTAGCTTATAATATAATTAATATTAACCAGATTAATTATCTTTTACATTAATTACCAGTCACATTAAGGTGGGGCCGACATGTACCCTTTACATTACAATTAGGGTTACAGGCAGGTCTGACTCGTGAACAATATAGCAAGGGATCTGATACACCCACTAGTGCTCATCCACTAGGGGCACATCCATAGGAATGTCCATATCTCCATCTCACTGCATTACAAAGATGAACCACTTCTTCACTAGCGCTTAGCCACTAGGATCACGTTCACCTGTGCTCGTCCACAGGCACGTCCACTCAACAAATCTTCTTTCCCACTGCATTACACAGAAGAGTCATCTGGAGTTTCTCGTCAACTCTTCTGCTCAGAGGAGGCTAATACATCATCTTCATTTCTATTCTCATGACGATGCACCCAGCACTTTGGGATTTCACGCGTTCACCTTGTGCTCAGCCACAGGCATGTCCAACTCTGCAGATCACCTTTCTCACTGTATTACACAGGAGAATCATCTGGAGTTCTTCTCAACTCTCTGTATGGAGGAGGTCATCTCTACGTTCTAGCTCTGTCTCAGATAGGAACCACACACCCTTCTCATGGGCTGTCTCTCATGTTTGTAAGCTGGAGAATGTCTCACACCTTGTTTTAAAAATCGATGAACCGGAATCGGAACCCGCCGGTTTTACCGGTTTGATGGTCAACCGGTTCAAACCGGCCAATAAACCGAACGGGTCGGTCGGATTATGACCAAACCGACCGGTTTGGTCATAAACTGGTCAGTTTGGTCCCTAAAACCTTAAACCCCCTAAAACCTAAAACCTAAGTAATAGAGAAGTACTTGGCTCATGTTTTCTCATGCAAGTTGGAGTTGTAAGGTGTTTTGGTGTGCAACTGAGGGTTATTTTTCCTTACTAATGTTATTTAAAGAGGTCCCCACCCCCTCCATTTCACCCACCCTAGTAAGTAAAAGCGACATTCTCCTTTATCTTTCATTTTCATCCTTTTACTTAAATTTTTAACATTACCATTAATTGTTTCAGGATGTTTGAGAGTGGTTCCAACCTCATTGGACTTCATATGGAGAAAGTAGAATTTTAGGTCCCATTC
>ML787967.1:40389-55083 GCA_009831015.1 Picea engelmannii
TGTAGGTAAAGAAGATAAATAAATATTATAAAAGTTAAAAATAAACCATTTTTTATCAACTCCTTTATCCATCAACATCATATTGATCATTACTAGACACTTCCATTGTCAATTTTGACAACAACACACATACTCAATACCATTGTTGTCTTTGGATCATCTAGAGTCACAATAGGTAATATGGAGGTTTTTTCTCGAGATGAATGGAGGATAAAATTTGTTTACCCTTTGGATCATCTAGAGTCACAATAGGTAATACAGAGGTTTTTTCTAGAGATGAGTGGAGGATAAGATTTGTTTACCCTTGATCCAAGTGACTAAATCTCAAACTTCTTCCTTGTAAACACTGTCAACTCTATTGTTTTACCTTCCACCTCTTTTGTCTCCTTCTTTTGGGCAATATGAAGTTTGAAGGCCTTCTGAGGAAAACTTCATGCGAGAATTCAAGGAGGATGTATGTTTCTTTTCGCAATGTCAATAGTATAGGTTGGCTTATTCATTTCTCATTTGAATGGTGTTTATTTTTGTAGTATATTTGTTTTATTTCATATACAGAAGTGTCATGAATTATATGCAATGACCACAATTATTTGTCATTAAAACTAAGACAAAATGTGTACAAACCCATAAGAACAAATTCAAATACAAATTGGTAAGATATGAAATTAATGTCATATCCTATCATAAAACATTATACAAAATGGCCATCATAGTGTAGTGTGCCTAGCCTCCGGGTTGTTAGTTTTTGTAGCTCAGAAAGGTATTTCCTCAAGGGTGTCTACTTAGGGAAATCGTCATTAAATGTATCTTATACCTTTCCTAGAGTTCATTTTATTAATTTATTAATAAAGTGAATGTCTTTTTATCAAAGTGACTTTTAATTAATAAAGTGACTAAGCTGAAGTCACTTAATGATTTAATTAAAAGAGAGTCGTTGATCTCACGATCTAATCTTGACCGTTGAGATTAGGCAAATGGCTCAGGTCAAAAATACAAAACACAGAGAGGGTAAAAGAAAAAGACACAAGGAGAATTCATTTTCACAAGTCACATGAGATGAAGGAGAGGAAAAATCAGATTTGATTTTTCCAACATTGGCAAGAAAGAAGAATAGGTTGCACGCATCCCAAGGAGGTAGTACACTTCCCAAGGCAACAAATCCATACAACATAGGTCCCATGTGTGGGCAGCAGGCTGCATTAATTGCAGTAGGTCGCATGCTTCCCAAGGCAGCTGCATTTATTACAACAACAAAAAAATCCATACATATTTGTATAGGTTTGTAGAAATCCATATGGACAGCCTCATAAATTCAACAACACGTGAATCGAGGCAGTGTTGTGGTGACATGCTTGCATATTTGGTTTGTGGTTTTATTTTGCATAGCCATTTTCCATGTGAGGGGAGCTCTTGTATGTTCCTAAGTTATTTGAATGAAGAACTGATCTTGAAGAGCAAAAAAATTGTGTGTTGTGTACGATTGCTTTTCTCGTTTTCCATTGCATGCAAGTGTTGATAATTTCAACAAAGTATTTAGATCTAATATGCTTGCGTAGTTAGCTTATTTTAGAGAAATTAACATGGTATCAAAGGAAATCTTGGCATCAAGGAAATCTCATGAGATTCCTACAATTGTAGAGAATACACAGCAGGTGGATCCTAAGGATGAGTAGAGCGGAGAGACTTCTAGTGTCGGGGGGGGGAGCCTTCAAGGGAGGAGGAGCAGTTGGTTCCCTCAAAGTCAGCCAGGAGGCCCGGGTGGTTTGAGCAGACTTTGAGAGATGCTCAGGAGCATGTTAAGGCTCCCAAGACCACATTCAGGGAGAGCAAACCTCTATGAAAGTTTTTGACTTATATGGCTTTGATCGTCAACATCTTAGACTCAAAGCCTTCCATCTTTGAAGAAACATCCAACCAACAAGTTTGGAGAGATGCCATGGTGGAAGAGCACAAATCCATTATGAAGAATGATTTATGGGAGATTCTATCGAGACCAGTGGGAAAGTCAGCAGTGACCTCCAGATAGTTGTACAAGATCAAGCATGCAGCAGATGGCAGTGTGGAGAAGTACAAGGTGAGATTCGTGGCTCGAGGATTCTCTCATAAAGAGGGAGTAGACTATGAGGAGACTTTTGCACCTATATCCATATACTCCTCTATTTGAGCAATGATTTCAATTGCTTCAGAGATGGGATGGAGGATCCACCAAATGGATGTGAAGACAACCTTCCTCAACGGGATCATTAAGGAAGAGGTCTACATCAAGCAGCCACATGGGTTTGAGGTTTGTGACAAATAGTCATATGTATGCAGGCTTAAGAAAGCCTTGTATGGACTCAAACATGCGCTAAGGGATTGGTACTCCATGATCGACAGTTATTTGCAGAGCATGGGCTTCACCAAGAGTGAGGTAGATCTCAACGTGTATTTCTTACTTGTTGGATCAAAGCCCCTCATCTTGGTGCTCTATGTGGATGATCTTATTCTAATAGGGGCAGAGAAGCTGACTGCAGGATGCAAGTCAGACTTGGCGTCAAAAATTGAGATGAAGGACATTGGGTTGTTGCACTACTTTTTGGGACTAGAAGTATGGCAAAGGTCGGTTAAGATCTTCCTTGGACACGGGAAGCACACCTTATAGATCCTGAAGAGATTCATGATGGAGGATGGTAGACCTATGGCCACTCCAATGGTGACCAACTTGAAGAAGGTGGATTCTTCATATTCAGAGTTGGCAAATTCCAGGTAGTATAGGTAGTTGATTAACTCATTGATGTATCTAGTCAACACTCGACTAGACATTTGCTTTGTTGTTAACACCTTGAGTCAGTACATGGCGCATTTGAGGTAGGTTCATTAGATAGGAGCAAAGCACATGCTCAGATATTTGCAAGGCATAGTTGGATATGGCTTGAGGTACCTTGGCCGAGATGGGGTGAAGCTGCAGGGATACTCAGATTCAGATTGGGCAAGGAGTGATATAGATCAAAAGAGCACCTCAAGGTGTTGTTTTTGCTTGGGGTCAGCAGTGATTTCCTGGTTCAGCAGGAAACAAGCCTCAGTAGCACTCAGTTCAGCAAAATTTGAGTACATGGCAGCAAGCCTAGCTAGTTGTGAAGCCATCTAGCTTTGCAAGCTACTCACACGACTATTTGATGAGGAGTTAGAGCTGATAATGATTCACTGTGACAACCAGAGTTGCATAAAACTCTTGGAGAATCGAGTGTTTCATGATAGGTCGAAGCACATTGAGATCAAATACCACTTCATCAGAGACAAGATCTTGAAGGGAGCAGTCAAGCTCTAGTGCATTCCGACAAAGGAGTAGTTGGCAGACATTTTCACCAAGGCCTTGGTCAAGGGAAAGTTTGTCTTCTTTTGAGACAAGCTTGGAATGGTGGAGAATACATTCCTTGCTAAGAGGGAGTATTATTGTTTGTATCTCATACAAGTATTTCCTTAAGGGTGTCTACTTGGGGAAATCCTCATTAAATGTATCTTATACCTTTCCTAGAGTTCACTTTGTTAATTTATTAATAAAGTGAACATCTTTTTATTAAAGTGACTAAGCTAAAGTCACCTAATGATTTAATTAAAAGAGAGTTGTTGATCTCATGATCTAATATTGATCATTGAGATTAGGTAAATGGCTCAAGTCAAAAATACAAAAGACAGAGAGGGCAAAGGAAAAAGACGCGAGGATAATTTATTTTCACAAGCCACATGAGATGAAGGAGAGGAAAAATCACATTTGATATTTCTAACATTGGCGAGAAAGAAGAACATGTCGCACACATCCCAAGGAGGCAACATGCTTCCCAAGGAGGTTGCACGCATCCTAAGACAACAAATCCATACAGCATAGGTCGCACGTATGGGCAACAACATGCATTAATTGCAGTAGGTCGCATGCTTCCCAAGGAAGTTGCATTTATTACAAGAACAAAAAAATTGTACAAATCCTACAAGTTCGTACGGACAATCTCGGAGATTCAACAACACACAAATTGAGACAACACCGTGGATACAGGTTTGCAGATTTGGTTTGTAGTTTTATTTCGCAGAGCCATTTTCCCTGTGAGGGGAGCTCTTGTAGGTTCCAAAGTTATTTGAATGAAAAACTGATCTTAAAGAGTAGAAAAATTGTGTACATGTGTGATCGCTTTTCCCGTTTTCCACTGCATGCAAGAGTTAATAATTTCAGCAAAGTATTTAGATCCGATGTGTTTGCTTAGTTAGTTGATTTTAGAGAAATTAACGTGGGTTGGGTCTCGTTATTACTAAAAATGACTAACTACAATTTGAATACCAAATTAAACGCGAAGAAATAAACAACATGTCATGCAAGCTCATGCAATTGTCTATAATAACTAAAAACACAATTGCAATCGTTTGAGCATGCGCATTAATAATTAAGCACACACGATGTGGCATTCAATCACATAAAACACAAGTTCAAATGCAACATTCACTCACAACGATTGACAATAAATAAGATAAAACTTCAGAGTGAAATGCACGTCAATTAAACTCAACATTCAACAAAATTGAACACGGTGAATATGAGCACTTATCTTAGCAAACATGCACACGCATACACTTTCTGCACAAAAGGTGTTTTGAGTAGAGACACTTCTCTTTTATCTTAATAACATTTCGGCTTTTTGAGTAGAGACTCTTCTCTTTTATCTTAGCCTCATTATGTACACACGTACACTTCTTCATACACACTACCAAGAATGCCATGGACCACAACCACGTGCTCTGATACCAAATGTTGGTTTCAAGAGCAATAGGAAATAAATAATACACATATAAAAGTCACATAAGAACAACAAATATCCTCAATAATCACATTGTATTAATGTACAATAATGATACATCACTCTCTTACACTTCAATACATATGTGAGGCCTCATAATATAGCATTGAGGTGCTCATAACGAGATGTCCAATATAGCATAACAATCTCCACAATATCTCCATAAATCTCTATGTGATCTCTATCCCTAACTTCACTTATTGTCCTCATCTCTCATCATACGTAGACTTCTAGAATAAGTCTACTTTCATGAACATAATTTCATCATATCATAAGTATGAATTATTCCTTCACATTTCTTCATTTTCGCTAGAAGGTGCTCTACCTTGAATCCTCAATAAATCCTTTTAATATGTTGTGTCATGCTTATGAACCATTTTTCGTTTAGTTACACAATTGAGGTTGTTTTTTATATAATGGAAAGTTGAATATAAGCGTGATCAATTAAGATTAAATGGTTAGTAAGGAATGGGTTAATGAGAATGGGAGAGATATTGGTTATATTATTAGAGCTTTAAAATCTAATGATCAATATTATTTGGGTTAATGATTATGTATTCGAAGCAATATTAGTTTAATAATGTTTTAGGTTAATATGTAATCAAAAGTTTTAAAAGTTGTTATTAGCTCAATATTGATCACATTTAAATTTTGATAACGATTAATATTATTAGATTTTTTTAATAAAAAGTTTCCTTTAACTATAAATATATAAGCAAAGATGCAATATAAGATTTTGATTAAAAAAATGATTCACCATCCCAAAACACTCACTCTCTTAATATTAGCCTTTAACACATAAAAATATATATCAAGGGTTTGTAAATTGTCTAAATAATAATAACTTAAAATATTCCAAAACCCATAAATAACCTAAAGTCCATAACAAGAGGAAGCCTATATCAAGAGTTTGTAAATTGTCTAAATAATAATAACTTAAAATATTCCAAGGCCCAAAAATAACCTAAAGTCCATAACAGGAGGAAGTCATGTATTAAGTGGTAAGTGGTAGATCATGTTAATATTAGCCTTTAACACATAAAAATATATATCAAGAATTTGTAAATTGTTCAAATAATAATAACTTAAAATATTCCAAGGCCCATAAATAACCTAAAATCCATAACAGGAGGAAGTCATGTATTAAGTGGTAGATCATCAAGGAGGAAGTCATGTATTAAGTGGTAGATCATCAGAGACCGTGGGTTCATTTGCTTGATATGTCAAGTATTGTGATTTGGTTGTTTGGACGTTAGGTTTATTTGGTTTCTTCGCGTGTTGTTGCATGTAATTTGAAGCAAAAATTATTTTGTTTTTTCATATATTGATGAAATGAATTATGTGGTAAATTATATGAAAAATAAATTAAATTGTTATTTCTAGCAATTGTGAAAGTATTCTCATAGCAGTGTCAATGTAACCTAAATTCTTTTGTTAAGCATTCTTAAAAGTCTTGGTTGTGTTCATTTCAATATGAATTACGAATGATATAAAATAGCTTAAGATTTTCAAAAGGCCTTGCAAGATTAATAATATCGTGATGTCATTACTATCTATAAAAACTAAGTTTTTTAGAATCATACATAACAATAAATACTAGTATAAATCTATATTTATCACGAATTGATGTCATTACTATCTATAAAAACTAAGTTTTTTAGAATCATACATAACAATAAATACGGGTATAAATCTATATTTACCACGAATCTCTTGATTGGTTAATTATCAATTTTCTAGAAGTTAGAAGGATAGTATTTTATTTAGCAATTGTTTTTTATGAAGTGTGTAGTTAGTTTGATGTTATCAAATGAAGTGCGGGTTTTTATCAACTTTTAATATTTGAAGGATTGGATGATTATATTACCCTCCAAATTGAAGTTACGACCAACGCTTCAAATTTGATAACTATTTGACACTTCTACTAATATAATGGTTGATTGGTTGTAAGGTGATTATGTTTGTTTGCTCGGTCTTTCCTTCTATCTTCCGTATGACTTGTGTGCATCTGTGCATGAATAATAACAAGAATGTGAGCGGTGGGATACACCTATCTCGTGGCATCTTGGAGTAACTTCTACGAATATAAAATCTCCTTTCTTCTTTCGCTGCTTCTCAAGAAAGGTTTTCACTAAGAAATTTGGCATTGATACTTAGACTTTAGATTTAAAAAAATACCATCTAATAAGAATTTTGACTATAATAAAGAAATTAATAAAAGTGTTGTAAAGGAAAAAACTGAAATAAATTATATTTGTGTGGTATGCATAGAGTGATCAGAGATACAAGACAATCTAAAAAGTAAGAAACTTAATTGAAGATAAATGTAATGTTGACATTATTATTTATTTATCTTTGACCATTAAAAGTATTCAATGTTAAAAGTAACATTTTGCTTGTGTTTAGTAATTTTATGTGTGTGTGTGAGAACTGCTCTCAAGTGTTCAAACTGCACTTGTAAATATGATTTTCAATTTATGTTCTCGTGATAATTGAGTAGTTTATAGTGTTAGTTATGTACGTTGATTTAACATAACAAAGAACATATTTTGTTGAGCGATCTAACAAACATATATATGTTGAGTGGAAAAATTTATAGCTATAATAAATGTACTATAATAAGTAATTTTCAAATATGTTGTATGTTAGGAGCAGTGTCCTAAGTGCTGAAAAAATATTTCCCTTGAAGTACATTTGTTCAATGTTTATTTTCTTGGGTTACTTTGTGTAATTGGTTGGACATAAGTGAAATATATATTGTTATAATTTATATTTCTAATTGAACACTAACACTAAAAATACATATAAAATAGATATGAGAAACCTCGAGGTCAAGGTGGAATTTCTAAATTTGCATTAAAAGCCATTTTTTAAGAAATTCTAGTAGGTTGTGGGCTTAATATCTAGGTCACATTCAAGGAGTTAGGTGCAGGGGGGTCCTTATAAACCTTGGGGGAAATGAAGAACTAACCTTCTCTTGGGGTATGGGTAAATCAATGAACAATGAGGCAAAGGCATTGGTCCTCCTCCAAGGATTAACATTGATACTTAATAAAGGGATCGGCCAATTCATTGTGATTGGGGATTTAGCAATAGTTGTTAGACATATGTGTTATAGATCAATCCCTAGAAATATTAGGTTAAGAAGATTAATCCAAAGATCTTAAGAAATAGTTGAAGGACTAAGGGAGATTGAGTTTTTTCATGTTCTTAGAGCTTAGAATTCTTAGGTAGATCGTCAAGCCAATGAAGCTATGAGATTAAGTGAGGCAATGCTAAGCATAAAAGGTTGGGGGGGATTATGTATCTTATCTCCCATGAACATATGCTTAGAGGCTTTGACCAAATCAACTCTTAATCACATATAATCGAGGTGGATGGAAAAATGGCATGACGCTTAAGCTGAGACAAGAATGCTCATAAAGCTCAAGCGAGCAACGATACCATGGTTGACCTAGGAACTGTGTCACAGTAACAACTCTGAAGTGATGGGAAGGGAATTTGAATTTGGTATAATTCATGATCAGGATAGCAGGATTTTCACTTTGGCATAATTATTTCACATCCTTGGGAGTAGGTTCTCTAGTATAGTTGTTTTCTATGGCCTCAGTGAGAGAGGCAACGTTGGAAGGTTGAGATAGACCAAATCTAGTGAGCTAGAATTCCACCTCTGGGCGATCGAAAAGGAATTATCATGTCTGTATCAACACTAGATGAAGAATGCCAAACTATAACCAGAATTCGAACCTATGCTCACGATGCAAGATGGTAGAGTTAAGGAGGGGGGTTAAAAGAAATTTGTGATAGATAACAGAGATTCAGGATGCCTCGGTAATGATGATTAGATAGTGGGACAAATGGCATGAGGAATGGGAATACGAAGTTGATATTGAGGCCCAACAATCTAGTGGGCATATTATTGGAACTTCCCTACAATTTGAAAGAACTAAGGAAAAAGAAAAAGGCATAGAAGTAGCCATGAAGAGGAGAAACAAAAAAATGAAGATCTTGAGTGCAGATTAGAGGCACTACATGGCATGTTGTTGCATCTAATAGATAATAAGAAAGCGATAAAGAGACTCATATAATTAAGAGTATCTCCACCTAGCCAATATGTTGGCTCATTTCAAAATGAGCCTGACATTGGCATGGAGGAAACAACGGTCTAGTAGGAATGTGCATTGGGAGGTATCATGGAATTTGACAGAGTAAACAAGCTTGCAATTTCCTAGGTCAATGTCTAGAAGGAAACCCCAAGTGGGACGATGAAGCTTAAATTTTATTGATAGTTTGATATATTTTGTAAGTTTTTATTAATGTTAAATCAATGTGTTAGGCAATACTCTTGTAAAGACTTTCGGAAATAGTTGTAGTATTCAAGGAGCATCCAAGAAAATAGTTAAATTTGCAGTTTTGTTGCTTTTAGAAACAATATTTGAAGCTTTGCCTCCCTATTGTTGTATTGACACACTGTATGATTATGTTGCAACTAACTACAACTAATTTTAATACAAAACATATATGTATGTGTACACACACACACAACAACAATGTGTGTGTGTGTGTGTGTGTGTGTGTGTGTGAATTGGGTTTAATCTGGGTGGTTGGGAGGAATGATTGTTATGCTCCCCACCTAGGTTCAATTCCCACAAGTGACATGTTGAGGTTTGAACGAGGATATTATTGTAATGGCTTCAAGCCCTGTTGTTGACCGACCTTGTGCCTTGAAGACTCTAGGGTTTACCTTCGGTACCATCCTCAAAATAAGGGGAAACACTTGGGGGTTTTCCCTGATATTTGTAACTTGGATGTATGTGTATGTGTGTGTGTGTGTGCACACACACACACAGACAATTGTCAACACAGACACACATAATTGTCAATTAGGTTTAGCTTGAGTGGTTGGGAGGAATTATTGTTATCCTCCTCACCCAGATTCAATTCACGTAAGTGGCATATTGAGATATTAACAAGTATATTGTTGTAATGGCTTTGAGCCTTGTTGTTGATCTACCTTGTGCCCTGAAGATTCTAGGGTTTACCCTTGATACCATCCTTGAAATGAGGGGAAGTACTCGAGGGTTTTCCCTGGGCTTTGTAACCTGGAAATAAACAAATAAATATGTGTGTGTGTGTGTGTGTGTGTGTTCTTAGATAATAGTCATATAGTTTGTGCACCTTTTGCCAAGTTCCTTCCGGATAAATAGAGAACTAACAATTGAATGTGGGATAATGATGTTAGTGTGGCTCTTCAGTTTGCAAGGTCTAAACATTTTCAAATCTTCAACTATGGCATATGCTTGCTTTTCAATCATAGGATAGTTTAGTTTAGCACCTTGTATTCCTATGTAATGAGATTATAAATTCACTCCCCTCTTCATCCTTTTAGTGAGCATGACAACGAGGGAGTGATTGGATGCAAACTATAGTGGTAAAAATATTTATTGAAATATGGATTGCTTGAGACTAGAGCAACAAAAATGGCCACCTTGAATTTTTCAAAGGTTTCTTTCCCAACCTCAATCCATTGGAAGACTTTCATTTGTAAGGGTTTAATGATTTCATCAAAATCAAAGGTGATTCACCTTCTAAAATTGATCTTCCCAAAAAATGATTACATAGATTTATCATTGCGTGGAAATGTGATTTGTTTTATGGTTTCCATTCCTTATGGATCTACTAGTACCATGTCTTTCAAAATGATATGCTCAAGTAACTTTCCTTCTATAACTATGAAAATGTTGTTCTTGGGATTCAATGCTATACTATATTTTATGCATCTATCAAGAATTTGTTTTAGATTTTGCAGATGAGTAGATCACCTCTTTAAGTATATTGTGATATCATCCATATGGACAACCACACTTTGATTTATAAGCCCCTAAAAGCTATATTCAACACACATTGGAAAGTGGTACCAACATTCATCAATCCAAAAGGCATTCTCTATATGCATAAGTACCCCATTTGTTCTTGAAAGTAGTTTTCAATATATCTTCATCCAAAACAAGAACTTGATTGTACCTTGAAAATCCATCTAGGAGGAAGAGCATTTCATAACCCGTTACAAGCTATAAAATATGCTCCATAGGTGGAACATGGTAGTTACCTTTTTTTTTAATGCATGATAAAGGTTTCTAAAATCCACACATAGCCTTATTTCAACACTTTTCTTTCTAACATGAACAAGGTTCGCAGTCCATGATGAGTGTCGCATTGGAAAGATAATATTTGTATCTAGTAACTTCTTCAACTCCTTTTGTGTAAATGGTTCTAGTGACTGATGATTCTTTCACAGTTTCTAATGAAAGGACTTAGTCTCTTGCTTCAAGGATATCACATGTTGAGTAATTCTTGTATCGTACACCTTCAAGTATTAATATGCCCAAGAAAATACATCTTTTTATTACTTGAATAACTTATTATAAGTTTGTCTTTCAACTTATGTACAACGATAACCTAGATTGATAGTTTGCAAATCCTCTTCGGTCCCAAGATTAACCACCTCATATTGCATGGATGAGTTGTTTGTCTTACATTTGCAAATTTTTTGAATTGGTATTATAGGTTAAACAACTTCTCAAGTGTTATTGCATTCTTGAGCATCTTATGTGTCTTTAGATTGATCATCCCATCTTTGTTCACCCAAATATTTCACATGTTCTTTATCATCAACAATGGTGTCCATAAATGTGCTCTCATTGGCCAAAAACTCAATGATATGTTGATCTTCATTAAACACCTTCTAGCTTGTAACATTATCCAGTACCAAAAGTCTGAAAACAAGTTCAACAAAGAATTTTTTAGTTAAGATATCTTCGAATGGGGATAAATGAGAAGCAACATTAGCTAATGCATCAACATTTGCATTCTCTCTACACGAAACATAATTTATGTTAAAAGCTTCAAACTTGGAAATTAAATTTTGTACCTCCTGCTAGTAACCTTTCAAATGAGGTGAATGGAAATGAATAGAATTTCTTACCTACATCACAATGATTTTTGAATCACCAAATACCTCCACGCATTTAACATTAAGGTCAAGGACCTTCTTGAGTTCTAAGACCAAGGACTCATACTTGGTAGTATTATTGGTGTAATCAAACTCAAGCCTATAGGAAATCAAGGTGTGCCTACCCTTCGAACTAACAAGAAAATAATTGGCACCCACGTGTTCCTACAATTTAGAACCACCAGAATACAAATTCCAAATGTTAGTACTTACATCTATTCTTAACATCATCTAATTATACTATGTTACAATGAGAAACATTAGTTTGAGTTGTATAAAGGAGATCACACTGTTTATTTGATGGATAGGGTGAATCTAGAAATAGTATCCAAAGCTAGCTTCCAAAAACACAATGTGTTCATTATTTCTCTCAGGTTCCATGACCATCAATTTCATGTGCATTTCCCGATCTATTATGATCTAATTAGGTTTTCACTTTGAAGGTAGCCACAAATAATACTAGTGAGTTGCGAAGTATCCCCGCAATTATGTGACCAGTCTGTACTTAACAAAAGATTGCAAACTTCAAGAATATCAAGCATGACAATGTCTACAACTTGGTGAATGTGGGTATTAGAAACAACTCTAATTAATACATCTTTTAACTCACATGCTACCTTTACCTTTAAATGATCGAGTTGAATGATATGCATGGAAGACTTAAGGGGTTTTGCATTCAACATTTTACACATCCAGTACATCATGATGTTAGATGGTGCCCCTAAATCAACCAAGCAATTATGCATGTTATGGTTAAAAATCTCAAAGGTCAAAAGAAAGGTGGGGTTTCAGATTTGGCAACATTTACTAATGCGTCCTTCTTTGCAATAATAGGATCATTCAATATCTTTAGTAATAATTTATGATGTTGGCCAATACTTAATAAATCATGTAGAGAGATATCTTCTTTTATCTTCTTATTGTCATCAACAATGTTATACTCCATAAATGAAGTTGAAAAAGTGTTGGTTGAAGGTGTTGAAGGAGCAGTAGTGGTTGTTTCCACCACTATAGGAGAAGAAGGTGAATTAATAGATGCCATGTTTTGATTCCTTTTAAGAGGACAATATTTCTCTATAGTCTGTGTAGTGTAACTTTATTCTAGAATCTCTTCTTCTTCATCAACCTCTATATCATTTTTGAAATCATGTCCCATAGCACCATTGCTAATTCACTTTCTTCCTCAACTTATTATTTTACAGCTTCTAGTTGCAACATCTTTGTGTACCTTCATTGAAGATGTCACCAATGACATTTGTGAATTCTAGACAAGCATTCTCTAAATGGTATGTTTGATGGATGTGACACAAATGATCCATTGCTATGTCTTTTACTTTTACACGGTTGTTCACTGTAGATATTTGTAGTGGTTCAGACACAACTATTGTTAATTTATAAAAGGCTTGAAAGTCTTTTCCCCTAAAGTTTTTTCTCCCATTTTCTTCTTCAAATCGATAATTTCATTTTACATTTTTTGAATCCCTCATTGCAAATTTTCCATGTCCATACTTTAATCCTTGTCCCTAGACTTTGTATTTGGCTTTGTCAATAACAAGATTTTTTTTGGATTTGCAGTGGGAGCATTCTTCCTTTCTCCCAAATCTAGGTTTCCCTTCAAACTTGCCATTTCCTTCTCCACTTTGTGAGCTTGTTCAAAAGTAGCTGCCAATGTATCCTTTCCTTCTTTCTTGAAAAACATAGCAATAGACAATGAGATAGTAGTGGAATAGAACTATATTGGTGTATCTTCAGTTAACTTTGAAGTTGTGAAATTTTATTTTGCAAAGAGGTGAATCTCTAATTAAAATATTTTATCCTTTCCTTTGTCTCCATCTTCATTCTTAACAATTGTAGGAATAGAGCAACAAGGGTTCTTTTATCACCAAACATAATTATGTAAACAAGGTTTTGAAACATGTCTAACTTGTGATAGAGCCAACAACCAAGTTATAATACCATGTAGATGCTTTATTCTCAAATGTATAAGAAAATAAGAGGTAGTGACATATTGCATATTTGTGTCTCACATTAATTAATCGAATAACTTGGATAAATTTTCTGATGTGATCTTTCAGAGGTCCTCACTTGTTTGAATGAAACTTAGGAAACAATATATTTGTGTTCTTTGGTAGATGCTCATTTAATGCACCTAGTGTTGGCGACGGAAGTCACTCCTAGACTGCTAGTAAGAGCAGAGCCCGACACCCATCAGTTTTATGTCACGATTGTTCATAGATGGGTGATCAAATGGAAGGAAACTCGAAACAGTAGTGTTCCAACTCTGAAAATAGGCCAGGTATGCATGAGCAAGTGAGGTCTTGCGTAAATTTCAGACAATGAGTTGTAGTAAAGGGTGAACAGGCGGAAGACTTATGGAGAATAGTGTGAAGGTCTGTTATAAACAGCAGGTTCCTAACAGACTATAGAAGAAGGCATCCAAACACAAGATCTTCCTGCATTTAAATACAAAGCACCAGAAAATACAATAATGCCACGATAAATCATTTATCATAACATAAATGCAACAATTCACGCGACTCAGTCAATCACAAACTTTCCTAGCATAAGATGAAAAACTAGACGGGTAAAGAAGATCTGTCTGTCATAGAACAAGAAATCTCATATACAGCTACATAAGCTGGAAACTGAAATAGCTTCTAAACATTACAATAGGGAGCTCTGCTCAACCATCGATCCTTTACAAAATGGCGAAAACGCCTACATATACTTGGAACTGACTCAGGCGCTGAAGGCGCGATCATATCATGAATTCAATGCTTGACGTTGAGGAGCTTCTCTATCAGGATGGGCTGTCAGTCTGCCTCAATCAAATCTGTCCTCTGCTCCCCTGTCATACGC
>ML787967.1:55133-67412 GCA_009831015.1 Picea engelmannii
TGAGGTGCTCATAACGAGATGTCCAATATAGCATAACAATCTCCACAATATCTCCATAAATCTCTATGTGATCTTTATCCCTAACTTCACTTATTGTCCTCATCTCTCATCATACGTAGACTTCTAGAATAAGTCTACTTTCATGAACATAATTTCAGCATATCATAAGTATGAATTATTCCTTCACATTTCTTCATTTTCGCTAGAAGGTGCTCTACCTTGAATCCTCAATAAATCCTTTTAATATGTTGTGTCATGCTTATGAACCATTTTTCGTTTAGTTACACAATTGAGGTCGTCTTTTATATAATGGAAAGTTGAATATAAGCGTGATCAATTAAGATTAAATGATTAGTAAGGAATGGGTTAATGAGAATGGGAGAGATATTGGTTACATTATTATAGCTTTAAAATCTAATGATCAATATTATTTGGGTTAATGATTATGTATTCGAAGCAATATTAGTTTAATAATGTTTTAGGTTAATATGCAATCAAAAGTTTTAAAAGTTGTTACTAGCTCAATATTGATCACATTTAAATTTTGATAATGATTAATGTTATTAGATTTTTTTAATAAAAAAATTCCTTTAACTATAAATATATAAGCAAAGATGCAATATAAGATTTTGATTAAAAAAATGGTTCACCATCCCAAAACACTCACTCTGCTAATATTAGCCTTTAACACATAAAAATATATATCAAGAGTTTGTAAATTGTTCAAATAATAATAACTTAAAATACTCCAAATCTCGTAAATAACCTGAAGTCCATAACAGGAGGAAGTCATGTATTAAGTGGTAGATTATGTTAATATTAGCCTTTAACACATAAAAATATATATCAAGGGTTTGTAAATTGTCTAAACAATAATAACTTAAAATTAAAATATTCCAAGACCTATAAATAACCTAAAGTCCATATCAGAAGGAAACCTGTATCAAGAGTTTATAAATTGTCTAAATAATAATAACTTAAAATATTTCAAGGCCCATAAATAACCTAAAATCCATAACAGGAGGAAGCCTATATCAAAAGTTTGTAAATTGTCTAAATAATAATAACTTAAAATATTTCAAGTCCCATAAATAACCGTAAAGTCCATAACAGGACGAAGCCATGTATTAAGTTAATATTAGCCTTTAACACATAAACATATATATCAAGAGTTTGTAAATTGTCCAAATAATAATAACTTAAAACATTCCAAGGCCCATAAATAACTTAAAGTCCATAACAGGAGGAAGTCATGTATTAAGTGGTAGATCATTAGAGACTGTGGGGTCATTTGCTTGATATGTCAAGTATTGTGTTTTGGTTGTTTGGACGTTAGGTTTATTTGGTTTCTTTGTGTGTTGTTGCATGTAATTTGAAGCAAAAAATATTTTGTTTTTTCAAATATCGATGAAATGAACTATGTGGTAAATTGTATGAAAAATAAATTAAATTGTTATTTCTAGCAATTGTGAAAGTATTCTCATAGCAGTGTTAATGTGACCTAAACTCTTTTGTTAAGCATTTTAAAAAGTTTTGGTTGTGTTTATTTCAATATGAATTACAAATGACATAAAATAGCCCATGATTTTCAAAAGGCCTTACAAGATTAATAACATTGTGATGTCATTACTATTTATAAGAATGAAGTTTTTTAGAATCATACATAACAACAAATATTGGTATAAATCTATATTTACCACGAATCACCTGATTGGTTAATTATCAACCTTCTAGAAGTTAGAAGGATAGTATTTTATTTAGCAATTGTTTTTATGATGTGTGTAGTTAGTTTGATGTTATCAAATGAAGTGTGGGTTTTTATCAATTTTTAATGTTTGAAGGATTGGATGATTATATTACCCTCCAAATTGAAGTTACGACCAACGCTTCAAATTTGATAACTATTTGACACTTCTACTAATATAATGATTGATTGGTTGTAAGGTGATTATGTTTGTTTGCTCGGTCTTTCCTTCTATCTTCCGTGTGACTTGTGTGCATCTGTGCGTGAATAATAACAAGAATGTGAATGGTGGGATACACTTATCTTGTGACATCTTGGAGTAACTTCTACGAATATAAAATCTCATTTCTTCTTTCGTTGCTTCTCAAGAAAGGTTTTCACTAAGAAATTTGGCATTGATACTTAGACTTTAGATTTTAAAAAATACCATCTAATAAGAATTTTGACTATAATAAAGAAATGAATAAAAGTGTTGTAAAGGAAAAAAAATGAAATAAATTATATTTGTGTGGTATGCATATAGTGATTAGAGATACAAGACAATCTAAGAAACTTAATTGAAGATAAATGTAATGTTGACATTATTATTTATTTATCTTTGACCATTAAAAGTATTCAATGTTAAAAGTAACATTTTGCTTGTGCTTAGTAATTTTATGTGTGTGAGAACTGCTCTCAAGTGTTCAAACTGCACTTGTAAATATGATTTTTATTTTATGTTCTCGTGGTAATTGACTAGTTTATAGTGTTAGTTATGTACGTTGATTTAACATAACAAAGAACATATTTTGTTGAGCGATCTAACAAACATATATATGTTGAGTGGAAAAATTTATAGCTATAATAAATGTACTAAAGTAATTTTCAAATATGTTGTATGTTAGGAGTAGTGTCATAAGTGCTGAAAAAATATTTCCCTCAAAGTACATTTGTTCAATGTTTATTTTCTTGGGCTACTTTTTGTAATTGGTTGGACATAAGTGAAATATATATTGCTATAATTTATATTTCTAATTGAACACTGGCACTAAAAATACATATAAAATAGATACGAGAAACCTCGAGGTCAAGGTGGAATTTCTAAATTTGCATTAGAAGCCATTTTTTAAGAAATTCTAGTAGGTTGTGGGCTTAATATCTAGGTCACATTCAAGGAGTTCGATGCAAGGGGGTCCTTATAAACCTTGGAGGAAATGAAGAACTAACCTTCTCTTGGGGTCTGGGTAAATCAATGAACAATGAGGCAAAGGCATTGGTCCTCCTCCAAGGATTAACATTGATACTTAATAAAGGGATCGGCCAATTCATTATGATTGGGGATATAACAATAGTTGTTAGACATATGTACTATACGTCAATCCCTAGAAATATTAGGTTAAGAAGATTAATCCAAAGATCTTAAGAAATAGTTGAAGAACTAAGGGAGATTGAGTTTTTTCATGTTCTAAGAGCTTAGAATTCTCAGGTAGATCGTCAAACCAATGAAGCTATGCGATTAAGTGAGGCAATGCTAAGCATAAAAGGTGGGGGGGGGATTATGTATCTCATCTCCCATGAACATATGCTTAGAGGCTTTGACCAACTCAACTCTTAATCACATATAATTGAGGTGGATGGACAAATGGCATGACGCTTAAGCTGAGACAAGAATGCTCATAAAGCTCAAGCGAGCAACGATACCATGGTTGACCTAGGAACTGTGTCACAGTAACAACTCTGAAATGATGGGAAGGGAATTTGAATTTGGTATAATTCCTAATCAGGATAGCAGGATTTTCACTTTGGCATAATTATTTCACATCCTTGGGAGCAGGTTCTCTAGTATAGTTGTTTTCTATGGCCTCAGCAAGAGAGGCAATGTTGGAAGGTTGAGATAGACCAAATCTAGTGAGCTAGAAGTCCACCTCTAGGCGATTCGAAAAGGAATTATCATGTCTGTATCAACACTGGACGAAGAATGCCAAACTATAACCAGAATTCGAACCTATACTCACGATGCAAGATGGTAGAGTTAAGGAGGGGGGTTAAAAGAAATTTGTGATAGATAACAGAGGTTCAGGATGCCTCGGTAATGATGATTAGATAGTGGGACAAATGGCATGAGGAATGGGAATATGAAGTTGATATTGAGGCCCAACAATCCAGTGGGCTTATTATTGGAACTTCCCTACAATTTGAAAGAAATAAGGAAAAAGAAAAAGGCATAGAAGTAGCCATGAAGAGGAGAAACAAAAAAATGAAGATCTTGAGTGCAGATTAGAGGCACTGCATGGCATGTTGTTGCGTCTAGTAGATAATAAGAAAGCAATAAAGAGACTCATATAATTAAGAGTATCTCCACCCAACCAATATGTTGGCTCATTTCAAAATGAGCCTGACATTGGCATGGAGGAAACAACGGTTTAGTAGGAATGTGCATTGGGAGGTATCATGGAATTTGACGGAGCAAACAAGTTTGCAATTTCCTAGGTCAATGTCTAGAAGGAAACCCCAAGTGGGATGATGAAGCTTAAATTTTATTGATAGTTTGATATATTTTGTAAGTTTTTATTAATGTTAAATCAATGTGTTAGGTAGTACTCTTGTAAAGACTTTCGGAAATAGTTGTAGTATTCAAGGAGCATCCAAGAAAATAGGTAAATTTGCAGTTTTGTTGCTTTTAGAAACAATATTTGAAGCTTTGCCTCCTTATTGTTGTATTGACACACTGTATGATTATGTTGCAACTAACTACAACTAATTTTAATACAAAACATACATGTATGTGTACACACACACAACAACAATGTGTGTGTGTCAATTGGGTTTAGTTTGGGTGGTTGGGAGGAATGATTGTTATGCTCTCCGCCTAGGTTCAATTCCCACTAGTGACATGTTGAGATTTTAACGAGTGTATTATTGTAATGGCTTCAAGCCGTGTTGTTGATCGACCTTGTGCCTTGAAGACTCTAGGGTTTACCTTCGGTACCATCCTCAAAATAAAGTGAAATACTTGGGGGTTTTCCCTGATATTTGTAACTTGGAAAAAATGTATGTGTATGTGTGTGTGCACACACACACACATAATTGTCAACACACACACACGTAATTGTCAATTAGGTTTAGCTTGAGTGGTTGGGAGGAATTATCGTTATCCTCCTCACCCAGGTTCAATTCACGTAAGTGCATATTGAGATATTAACAAGTATATTGTTGTAATGGCTTTGAGCCTTGTTGTTGATCGACCTTGTGCCCTGAAGATTCTAGGGTTTACCCTTGATACCATCCTCGAAATGAGCTACAAGTAAGTTGGTGAAAGGCTTGAAACTCTTGGGTTGGGATAACAAACTAATCATAGATTTATAATGGTGGATTAAAATCAAATCATAACTCAATCTCGGGTCTTGTAACATCCCCACTATAATTCGTAGTTTATTTAATGCATAATGTAGATATGAATGTGCCCGTGGCCAAGCAATGTAATATGCAAAATGTATTTTCTAATTTTAATAAATAAAATGTGATATCAGCTGCTAGGAATATGGATAGAGATGGGGGTTGAGTTTTCCACAAGAGAAGAGAGTGTCTGAGAGGGGTCCAAGGGGGGGAATTAATTATGGTTATTACTTCATCCCATTTTCCTGAATTTTATTATCATTCGGGATAACTTATAATCTTTTGTTTGAGTGTATGAGAGCTCAATCATTAACTCATGTAAGAGGGTGGGTGTGAGAGTTACATCCCATGGTTATTGGAAGCATGGGGTTGAAGCATGATCAACATTGGGTAGGGTGAGCAATCAATTGTCTTGGGAAAATAGAGGAAATGTGTATGGGAAATTAGATAGTTTTTTTCACATTAAGTTTTTGGCATGAACAACAAGTAGAGAGTAGGGAAAAAGAGCACTAGAGCTATAGCAAGATGGTTGGGCGAATACAAGAGCATGTGGGAGCGTTTTTGGAGAATCTTGGAGCTGGAAATTGAAGAGTCGGGTTGTCGGGAATGAAGAGTGAACTCCTAAGTGAGTTGCACTATAGCAACAAGTGTTTGTTGTTGGTTGCTGGTAGTTTTCATGAAAGTGAGTTCCCTTGAGTTCTCAACAGAGAGATTCTTAGTTACCCAAGCCAAAGAGACCCTGATAAATAAATGGGATGCCCAATGGACTGAGAGCAGTGAAGGGGTACATTCCTTGGGTTGGGTAGGTCAAGAAGAAGAGAGCTGGAAGAAATTTGGGATAATTGTAGGAGAATACCAGTGGATTGTGTAATAGTGGGTTGCGAGTGGACTGTGAGAGATACCCTTCTCTTGTGGTTTCTTAGCCCCGGCTCTGGGGTGACTTGCTTTTGAGATTTATAACAATAAGCCTATGGTTGGGTGGAACGTCCTTCCCAAGAAGATGGTTGCACAAGTATTTTAAAAGATAATTGTTTATCTATTTTCTAAGTTATTTCATGAGTTTAATTGTCGCGCTTAACTATGAGTATGTGAATGGTTTATTTGTTGTTGTGAATGAGTTTATTAACTGCATTCATGTTCATTTAGAATGTTATAGATGCAATTCATTATGGTTATCAAAATCTGGTTAAAAATGTGTATCAATCGTTGCTGGTAAGCTATAGTAAATGGGTCAACAAGAAAATTTTGAATTCTATGTATTTTTCCGCAAGTAGCATTCTTTGGTTAAGCTGAGGCACGTTAAATTATGGTACCAGAGCATAAGGTTGCAACATTGGCATGCAAGAGCTTGCTACACAACTGTAGAAGTTGTTTGGATCAGATTTTTCTTTTAGGTAAAAATTATTTTGCTACGGGACAATGTTGGAGGGGAGAAATTTTTTGGTTTAACGCTATCATGACCGCCATGGAAACCATGTTCAAGTAATTTCTCATGGCCCTGGTTTTCCAACGAGCCATCTTTTGCTTGATTTAGGAATTAGAATAATAAGTTATGACTCCCAAAAAAAACCTCGCTAAGGAACTGTAGATTGAGCCTCTGCGTGGATTCCCAATCATTAATCTACGATCCATATTGTTCTTTATCCCACATGCATGGGGAAAGGTTCAACAAAACAATTTATAAACAAAATACAACCTTTTGTTATGTGTGTGTGAAGCAAAGAGAGCCATGAAACCTTGTGGAGCCTACGCACAATGTAACTTTTGGTTGAGGTGATCGGTGGTCAATGAACTTGACCAACGCCATTTCATGAGTTGTTGTTGGAGGCGTGTGTGGGGTGGCCCAGTGGTTGGTGGGTTGGTACCCCAGTGTACCGGTGGCTCAGTGTCCTAGTGTATCGGTGGTCCAGTGCCCGGTGGACGGGACTAGAGTCGATTAGGAAATCTGGATTGAAGGGTGAGTGTGGTGGCCCAATGGACTGGAACGAAAGTGTATGGTGGAGAATTAGATGGAATTTTTCGATGGCCCTATGGTCTAGTGGCTTGGCCTGGAGTTGAAATCCCATGAGGAGAAAGAGGGGTATTTCCCCGATGGCTGAAGCCCGCCGACCAGACTGGATCGAAAGCTTATAGAAATCAGAGAAGAGGGAAGCATTCCTCGGTGGGTCAGTGGCCCGACATGGATTTGAAATCTTGTGACTCGCAAGGAGAATGTGAGGTATTTCCCTAGTGGCCGCATCCTGCCGACCAAACTAGAACGAAATCTTATATAAGCGAGAGAAGAGGGAAGCATTCTCTGGTGCCTGGTGGCCCCGAGAGCTAAAGTCTATCAACCAGATCAGGTTGGAGGAGTATATATGTGAAGGGAGGGGGAAGCATCCCCAGTGACTGGTGGCCCAGTGATCAAAGCAATGACAGTGTTATGTCAGTGCCATGTCAACATATTTCCTCGTAGGCAAGACTATCCTCCAGTTTCTAAAAAAAAAAAAGTCCGGAGCCATTTTTTTATTTTGGTCATAATTGGAGCATATTAAGTCAGATTGAAATGAAACTTATGGGTTTTTTATACAATGAGGAGATATACAAAAGAGTCACAGAGGACCACTTCCCATTTCTACTTGGATTTGTCAGAAATTGCAAAATAATGGTTTTCGAATATTTGGGTCCAGATCATTGGTGAAGATTCAAATTAAGCTTAAATTCTTAGCGGGATTCCAGGAAAAAAAACAGACATGGAAATAACCCATGAAGGAATTGAATAAATTTTAATGGGTTTGGAATGGGGATGCTGAAATAGGGAAAAATCTACTATTCTAGACCACTTTTTGGGTGTTTTTGGGATTTTTATAGCAGGAAAAGGGTCCCTAGATAGGAAAATTGGAAAAATTTATGTACTAAACATTTGGTATACTCATCAAGACAAACAACTTTGGTGTATTGAAATTTTTCCAAAAGTGCAGAGTTTGAGAGATAACCAATTTGGCTAAAATTTCCAAGTCTGGAAAAATGGGTGAAAAATGACAAAGTTGTCATTTCTAGATTGTTGCAGTTTTTTACTCGAGCATCATATTAAAAATATGAGGGTTGTTATGAATTCCTCGTCATCATTTTTATATATGTCTCATATAAAAGTTTCTCTAGTTTCCGAAATATTTACTTCTACAAGTGGTAGAAGTTGGTGTCTGAGATTAATTGCACCAAAACGAGAAGGGTACAAAAAGAGGTAAATTAGCAATATTCAACTGACTATAACTTTCCACTCAAAATTCAAAATTAAGAAAGAAAACAATCATTGGAAATCTCTTGGAGAGGAGAGTCCATCTGTCAACCCAAAAAATTGTCCTTTGAAATATAAGTTACAATCAATGCAAAAGAAGATGATTGGTGGCATTCAAGAGCAGAAAAAGTTATGCATTCTTTTTCAAAATTGTGTATGTATTTATTTTTGTCTAATAAAAAATTGTTTGCATGCACATTTTCTACAGAATTTAGAGGTTCAGAAGGGAAATTTGGTTTATGTATGAGAACTACAACTATGGAATATGCTCAAGGGTCCTACAATCACGAAGAGGAATTCAAAGGTCTACATGTCAGCATGGGAAATGTTGAGACTGTGTCTAATGGAAGAGGAGATAGGTATGAGCATGTAACTATGAGGAACCTGCAGAGAGAAGTGTAGAGCTATAGGGCCAATAATGAAAAGATTATGAAGGCTCGGGAAGAGATACTTCAGAGCTTGAACATACTGCAGAAGCAAGCCAATAAATACTCTAGCACAAAGTAAGAAGCCAGTGCTAGACAAGTGATAACATATTCATTTGGAAAAAGGCTAAGGCAACATCTTGTAAAATGTTGGGGATGTGCCCCCGGGGGGGGTAGCTCAATTGGCAAGTGCCGTGAAAATGAAGTTCCATGAGGTTTCGAGTTCAACTCCCTCTGACTTACAATGTGTGTCGCGTATGGGGCCTCATGGGCACACCTGGAGGTTATAGTGGTAGCAGTTGGATAACACGGCCACATGTAACGTGAGCACGTGCCCAACTAGTTGTTGATTCCTCCAGACATTAAAAAAAAAAAATGGGGATGTGAGGGAAATCACTTACATAGGGATTTCCCTCACAAAGGTGAAAGAATGAGGACTACCCACAACATTCAAGAGGTTGAAATAATGGAAGGCATGGGAGGAAGCATGCCAAGGATTTATGTAGCCTTGGACAACAAGCAAGCAGGATATCAATCCCCTATGATTGAAGTGGAAGGTAAGATTGATAACCATCCCATAACAATTTTATTTGATTCTAGAGTTAGCCATAGTTACATAAACTCTAACATTGTTGAAATATTTCATTTGTGAAGGAGTAAGCAAAATAATTCTTGGTTAGTTCAATTAGCCACAAGGAATAAGATAAAGATCAATGAGTTGGTTAAAGATTGTCCAACGAACATGAATGGACTCAACACAAAGGTAGATGTGAACATCATACCTTTGGGTTTATATGACTCTCTAATTAGCGTGGATTGGTTGGGAAAACACCATGTTGTCCTGGATTGTTACAACAAGACAATAACTTGTCTTGATGAGAAAGGAAAACAAGGCAAGATTCAAGTCATTCCAAGAGCTGTAGTTGTTAGAGAAATTTCAGCCATGCAGTTGAAAAAGAGTTTCAAGAAGGGATGTCAAATTTTTGCAGCCCATATGGAAGAGGCAACTAGAGATAAAGTGGCAAATATTGAAGACCATCCAGTCTTAAAATATTTTGAAGATGTTTTTGAGGAAATTCCCAGATTTCCACCAAAGAGGGACATTGATTTCTCTATTGATTTGGTGTCGAGAGTTTCCCTAGTGTCCAAGACATCTTACATAATGGGCACACCAGAATTGAAAGAGTTGCAGATGCAACTTGAAGAAATTTTAAAGAAGGGGTATATAAGCCCAAGTGTGTCACCTTGGGGAGCCCCGATCCTTTTTGTGAAGAAGAAAGATGGAACCTTAAGGCCGTGTATTTATTTCAGACAACTAAATAAGGTCACTATAAAGAACAAATATCCTTTGCCAAGAATTGACTATCTATTTGATCAACTGAAAGGTGCAAGGATCTTTTCCAAGTTGACTTGAGATTAGGCTATCATCAAGTGAGGATAAAAGAAGAGGATATCAACAAGACATCGTTCAAAACAAGGTATGGAAATTTTGAATTCACGGTAGTGCCTTTTGGACTATCAAATTCCCTAGTAATTTTTATGTGTTTGATGAATGGAGTGTTCAGGGAGTACCTGGAAAAGTTTGTAGTTGTTTTCTTGGATGATATTCTCATCTACTCTAAGTATGAAGAGGAGCATGAAAAGCATTTAAGAATCATGCTAAAGGTTTAAATGGAGAATAAATTGTATGGCAAGTTAAGTAAGTGCACATTTTATCAAAAGAAGATCCACTACATAGGGCATATTATTTCAGTAGATGGGATAACAATTGATCCCATGAATATAGGGGCCATCAGAGGTTGGCCAACGCCAAGAAATGTGATAGAGGTCAGATCATTTATGGGTCTTTCTGGTTATTACCGAATATTCATAAAGGGGTTTTCAAAGATTGCAAGCCCAATCACTTTTTTACAAAATAAAGGAGTGAAATTTGAATCGACCTCCAAGTAAAGAAAGTTTTCAGTAGTTGAAAAACATTTTGACAAGTGCACCAATCTTAAAGATCGCAGATCTGGATGAAGACTTTGTAGTGTGCATGGATGCATGCAAGGAAGGGATCGATGGAGTCCTTAGTCAAAAGGATCATGTGATATGCTATAAGTCCCGAAAATTAAAAGAACATGAGAGAAATTATGCTACTTGTGATCTAGAATTAACAACCATTGTACATGCATTAAAAATGTGGAGACCTTACCTCATGGGGAGGATATTTGAGCAAAGGACGGACCATTTTGGTCTGAAACACTTGTTTGGACAACCAACGTTAAATGCCAAGAAAACTAGATGGTTGGAATTTCTTAGTGAGTATGACTTTGGAATTAAACATATCAAAGGTAAAGAAAAGCAGGTGGTTAATGCACTCAACAAAAGAGCTAATGAAATGCACGTTTCAACCATCAACATGTATATGACATATTTAAAAGATAAAATTCTTGAAGCAACAAATTCAGATTAGCATTATTTACAAATAAAAGAAAACTTATAGCAAGGTAACTTACATCAGAAGTTTAAAAATTATGAATTGAAGGAGGATGTCATTCTCTTGTACAGAGGGTGTATGTGACAAATACCATGGAGATGAAAAATATAGTGTTGAGAGAAATGCACATTGTGCCATATGTTAGGCACCCAAGATATCATAAACCCATTACAACTCTAAAGAGCCAATACTTTTGGCCAGGAATGAAGAAAGAAGTGGCTAACTACATAACTAGTTGTCTAGAATGCCAAAAGGTAAAGACAAAACACAAACATCCAGCGGGGCTGCTACAACCATTGCCCATTCCATAATGGAAGTGGGAAGTGGTCACAATAGATTTTATTACAAAGCTGCCCAGAATAGTTAAGCAACATGATTCCATCATGGTGGTGGTGGACAACTTGACTAAGACAACACATTTTATTGCCGTAAAGACAACACACAAGGCAACAAATATTGCAGAGATTTACATGAAGGAAGTTGCCAAGCTACATGGAGTGCCTAGGGAAATAGTTTCAAAAAGAGATTCCAAGTTTACATCCAAATTTTGGCAATGTTTGTTCAAAGGAATTGGGACAAATCTGAATATTAGTACAACATATCACCTAGAGTCACATGGGAAAACATAGAGGACCAATAGGATAATTGAAGACATGCTTAGGATGTATGTGATGGACCAACCATCAAAATGGGAAGACTATATCCACTTAGTGGAGTTTTCGTATAATAATGAGTATCAAAACTCATTAAAAAGAAGTCATTTTGTAGCTTTGTATGGCAGGAAGTGTAACAAACCTGTGAGTTGGGATAACCTGTAAGGTAGCTAGAGAGGTAGTGGGGGGGCCAGAGGGCCCATAGTGATAATAGTGGAGGTCATTCAATGTAAGGTGGACTAGGTCCACTATATTATTAAATAAGTCCCACTATGGTAGTTAGATATAATAAATGTAAGAGGACTTCTTAGAAGGTTCTACTTCTA
>ML787967.1:69368-161945 GCA_009831015.1 Picea engelmannii
GGGTTCAAGCAATGTAATGAGACATGAAGAGAAGTATTGTATTTGGAGCGGTAGCTCAATGGGAGGATGCCCCCTCGAAGAGGCAAGTGAACAGGAGAGGATCCCTTCCATAATAGGATCCATTGTATGGTGTTGCCCTACCCCAAGGGTTTCTATAATAAAGTTATGGTTTTCTATATGGTTTCATATATCTTGTGTGGTGATTGTATTCAGATATCTTTGGATCTATTGTGATATTTTGTATTCAGGTCTTTGGTTCTTAACATAACCCAACATATAAGGTTGTGATTGGGCTAGATTTGTTGTGGGAAATGGAAGAGCAGATGACAAAAATAAGGTAAAATTTAAAGGCTTCCCAGGACAGGCAGAAAAGTTATGCAGACAAGAACATAGTTTTTTAGGGATTTTAAAGTGGGTGAACGTGTATTTCTTAAAGTTAAAGCGAAAAAAAGTTCGATAAGATTGAGTTGCTTCCCAAAGTTGGTAGCAAGATATTGTGGGCCTTTTGAAATAATAGAGAAGATAGGGCCAATTGCATGCATTCTAGCATTGCCTGCATCCATGAAAGTGCATAATGTACTGCATTTGTCATTGTTAAAAAAATATGTGCGTAATCCTAACCAAATAATTGATTGGACTATGATCCAAGTGGAAAACGAAGGGGATTTTCGACTGGAACCAATACGCATCCTGGACCGAAAAGTCAAAGTGCTCTAGAACAAAGACATAGGGCTGGTAATTGTTCAATGGACCTACTATGGTCTTGAAGATGCAAAATGGGAGCATGAAGAAACTATGCGGGAGGAATCTCCGCAAATTTTTGTCATGTTTGAAGAAAATAGAAGCTAAAAGTGCAAGACTCCATTTTTGGGAAAATAGAGTTTCAGAGCCATATCTCAAAATTCTTGGTTGTATTCACTGATAGCCCTGATAAAATAATGGTGCAACCCAATGTAATGAAGGCGGTGAAGGGGGCACGTTCCTTGGGTCAGCAGGATGAGAAGATCGAGAAATTATGGTTGGGATTGTTGTTGGAGGGTAAAAATAAATTGTAGAATTTTGTTTTATTTTCTAAGTATTGTGATGTTAATTTGTATATGTATTTTCGGAACGACGATGTGCATCGAGGACGATGCACAATTGTAGGGGAGGGGGAATGTAACATCCCCACTATAATCCCCAATCTAATTAATGCATAATGTAGATATGAATGTGGTTATGGCTAAGCGATGCAATATGCAAAATGCATTTTTTGATTTTAATAAATATAATGTGATACTAGTTGTTGGGAATATAGACAGAGATGGGGGTTGAGTTTTCCACAAGTGAAGATAGTTTCTAAGAGGGATCCAAGGGGGGGAAATAATTATGGGTATTACTTCATCCCATTTTCTTGAATCTTATTATCATTGGGGATAACTTCTAATTTTTTGTTTGAGTGTATGAGAGCCCAATCATTAAACTCATGTAAGAGGGTGGGTGTGAGAGTCACATCCCATAGTTATTGGAAGCATGGGGTTGAAGCATGATAAACATTGGGCAGAGTGAGCAGTCAATTGTCCTGGGAAAATAGAGGAAATTTGTATGGGAAATTAGGTAGTTTTTTCACATTCAGTTTTTGGCATGAACAACAAGCAGAGAACAGGGAAAAAGAGCACCAGAGCTAGAGCAAGAAGGTGGTATAATACATGAGCATGTGGGAGCGGTTTTGGAGTGTTTTGGAGTGTTTTGGAGCTGGAAATTGAAGAGTGAGGTTGTGAGGCCTGAAGAGTGAACTCTTGAGTGAGTTTCACTGTAACAACAAGTGTTTGTTATTGGTTGCTGGTAGTTTTCTTGGTAGTGAGTTCCCTTGAGTTCTCAATAGAGAGATTCCTAGTTACCTTATGCAGAGATACCCTGATAAATGAATGGGATTCTCGATGGACTGAGAGCAGTGAAGAGGTACATTTTTTGGGTTGGGCAGGTTAAGAGGAAGAGAGCTGGAAGAAATTTGGGACAACTGTAGGAGAATACCCGTGGGTTGTGTGATAGTGAGTTGTGAGTGGACTATGAGAGGTACCCTTCTCTTGTGGATTCCTAGCACCAGCTCAAGGGTGAATTGTTGTTAATATTTAAAACAACAAGTCTATGGTTGGGTGGAACATCCTTCCCAAGCAGTTGGTTGCACAAATGTTTTAAAATATAAGTGTTCATCTGTTTTTTGAGTTATTTCATGAGATTAATTGTTGTGCTTAACTTTGTGTATGTGAATGGTTTATTTGTTGTTGTGAATGAGTTTATTAGTTGCATTCGTGTTCATTTAGAATGTTGTAGATGCAATGCATTATGGGTATCAAAATATGGTTAAAAATGTGTATAAATCGTAGCTAGTAAGCTACAGTAAATGGGTCAGCAACAAAATTTCGAATTATGTTGTAAAGGTAAATTCGTTATCAAATAGAACCTTAATATTTCTAAATTTGATTTTGGAGTAGGTGCATGCTCTCATGATTGCAAGCCCTCTTTATTATGTTATAAAGGTAAATTCTATGGTTAAGTCGAGGGACGTTACAGGTTGTAAAGGTAAATTCATTATCAAATAGAACCTTAGTATTTCTAAATTTGATTTTGGAGTAGGTGCATGCTCTCATGCTTGCAAGCCCTCTTCATTTGTTGGTTTGCTTGGTTGTAAATTGTGATTATTCTTGTTAATAAACAAATCCATGAAAATTACTTAGATTAACAACCATACAAGTGTGGGGTCTGTTACTGCCCAAATTAGCACCCTTGTAATAGCTCCACTTGTGGTGTTAAGGTGGTAAGAACACCTGGGAAATGTGTCATTCTCACCTAAATACCTTTCCCCTTCACTTTAGTCCAGATCCTAGAAGCCACAGGGGGTATCATAATCAAACTAAAGTAAACCTGTCAAATAAGTCGTTCTCCTACAAAATATTCACTTCAACAAGCAACAACTAGATATATGATTAGACAGATGAGTGTCCAACAAGTGATAAGATGTCTTAAATAGTATTCAATAAAAAAGGAAGAGCATGAACCACTCCAATATAACAAGGGTTAGGAGCTATTTATTA
This sequence comes from Picea engelmannii, assembly GCA_009831015.1. NCBI lineage: Eukaryota > Viridiplantae > Streptophyta > Pinopsida > Pinales > Pinaceae > Picea > Picea engelmannii. The sequence goes on from ML787967.1 coordinate 72,443, forward strand.
CATGCTTAGTCTGAAATAAGAGATAACTTCTAGATTAAATACAAACCAGCGCTGACAAATTACAAGATTAATCAATATGTAACATGAACTTTGCATAAGCTTGTAAGAATGGATGGTGATTTCCCCAGGGTTTCACCAAGAGAATCTCCTAGTAAAAGATGAATATAATTAAGAACTAGGAGATAAATTTCACAACCAGATATGTTAGATAAACTTGAGAAATAATCTAGAAATGAAATATAGACTAGGAGAGGGTTAGAATATACCTTTGAAGAACCAAACCCCAGCCTTCAGGGTTTCACCAAATCTGATTTCTAATCTAGCAAATTAATTTACAGATTTGAAGAACTCCTTAAATCAACCCACAAGATGTTAGAACAGTACTTAAAGCACAATGAGGGAGATTTGATTTGCCTACTTAGGGTTCAAGATAAACAATGAAGCATGAACCCTTGTACAATATGTCTACAAAGCAATATATAACATTAATCATTCACTAGAAATGAATAAATATTTTTGTATTTTTTGTTTTTTTATATTTGTTGGATTTTTATATTTTATAAAACAAGAAAGAAAATTATTTTGATTTTATAATTTCGGTGGTTGGTTGTTGGGAGTTAGACTCGGTGCCTTGTCTCCACTTAGGACTTTATGGGGTCAAGAAGTATGCCCCTCTGAATCGATTATCCAAGTCTTATGGATTAGAATGAGAGACTAGAACCTTAGGGGAAAATAGTTTTTGTCTAATCAAGACAAGTCATGAAAACCAAGGCCCAACAAGAAGGGTTTCCCTTAGGGAAATCATTCAACACCAAGATCAACTATAACATGAATATAATGCTTAAAACCATTTCCAAGGGAAAAACCAAGTCAATGGATTAAGTACTTACCCAAGTTGACAATAGAAGGAGGGAAAAAACCCTAGAACATCTTCTCTCCAAGTAGTTAAGTAACTCCTCAAATGGATTGATCTTGCTAGCTATGTAGAAGTCTTGAGCATTCACAATAATATCTTCGATGAACCAAGAAAGAGATAACTCCAAAATTGACATAAAAAAACTCCAAGAAAGATATTATATGAAAATGCTTTTAAAATGATCTCCAAAAATTCAAAACGATTTGGAATGTTAGGAGAGCCTATATTTATAGAGGAGGCTTATACATCCTTCTCATCCATTAATAATTATGTTTCCCTAAACTTAGTCTATAAGACTAAGAAAGGAGACTTGTCATCCAAAATCAAATGATGCCACATGTGCATAAAACCTCCATGCAAGAGGAACATCCCACAAAAAATGGGGCCAACTTTCTCTCCAAGGAAAATGTTCTATCAAAAGAGTGATGTGGAGGTCTCAAAACAAGGTGGGGTAGCCTCCCGAGCAAGAAAGCCTCCAACGTTCATCTCCTCCAAGTGGAACGACCTCATGAAAACATGGTGAATTACCTATAAAGTGGACGACCTCCTCACAATGTGCTCAAGGAATAATCAAGAGTAGTCTTCAAGGCAATATCAAGCTCTCAAATCAAGCAAATGTTCTCCAAAAGGCAAGGAAACTCAATCTCCAAGTCAAATCATGTCCCAAAACATCCACATGGTTACCAAAAACCCTACACATGTGGGTCGACCCTCAAATCAAGTGGAAAGCACCTCCAAGTGTGGTGGAAGAAGAGCAATGTTCTAGGATCTCCAAGGTAGCACGTGTAGAGGATGTCCATGTGTGCAAAATTAGCCCAAATGTGCATCGGAGGATGTGACCAATGCCTTACAATGTGTGTACCTCCTCGAGAACTATGACATGGCCTCACGAGATGTGAAACATAGTGAACATATGTAGAATCATCTATGATAGTAGATGGCCAAAGTGTGATAACTACAAAAGAGAGGGATCCACGCTCATGAATACAACAAGTGTGATATACATAGGTGTGACGACCTCTACAAAGAGCAACACTTTTACATCATAATAAACGGGAAAGAGACCATGCAACTCCCCTAGATAATGTGTCTTAGTATATCCACCCCGAGATAGTTACATACCTAACCTAGATCTTAAATGATCGACATGGTGAGAGTTACTAGCACCAAGGGGTAGTTGACCGTAGTTATAAAAGAAATATCCAATCTTGAAATGGGGACTAAAAGGACGGGCCATGACTGACCACATGGGGTTTGGAGATACTACATAAGCCCCCTACCAATACATAGAAAATATAAGCATGGTCCACAACAATACATGCGTGAAAAAACAACTACACTTTTGGCTCATCAAGGTATGATAAGGCACATAATATGTTCGTATGATGGTCCACATCTGGTGACAAAATGTAAGGCACACTAAGGTGAATATGAGGTGTAACAACTGGCTCCAACTTAGGGACATGTGCTCATCCAGAGAGTGCATGAGAACTCCAGAATCTTGAAAACCTATAGGCTTGAAACATTATCAACTGATGGATATTAAATACAAGGGAGGGTAGAGACATAAGTGCCTTTTCCCCTTCCCTAAAAGAGAAACAAATCCATGTGTAAATGAAATATATGTCCAAGTACAAGTTATTAGCATCATATCTCAAAGGATAATATACATGTAAGCAACATTCTACTTTTATTCTAAAACAAAAAGGAAATGTTGAAATCAATAAGATGAAATCACAGGCAATCACAACTTCTCACCATCCATATGGCTTAGATAGATTTTTTTTTCACTTGCAAGATCTTCAATTTTGTAAGAACCCAACCGAAGACTTTCAAAGTTACCATGTTTACTTGCCTTTTCAATTTTTTTTCAACAAGAGGATGAGGTCACCCTTTTGAAAACTCCATTAGCAAGCTTTCTTGTTGAATGTCTTCTTTGTCTTCTCTTGGATTTGTACTGATTGATGGAAGGCACATATTTTGGTTTCATCAAGTTTGATAAGTTGGATGATTCTACTATGCACTACATTTGGATCTGAGGAGAACTGTTGTGTTATCTTATAAACCAGGATCTTTATGTGAACTCGCAATGTTACATCCATCCCATACACTAACTCAAATGGTATCTTTCCAATGGAGTATTTCTTAGTTATTCTATGAGCCCATAGAGCATACTTTATCTTGCTATCCCAACTTTTCTTGTTCTCCCCCACTATTTTCTTAATAATGGTCATCAAATTATTATTACTTGACTCAACAATACCATTTCCTTGAGGGTAATAGTTAGAGGAGTGGGATAGGAAAATGGAATAATAATAATGATAAAAGGTTGACAATTCTACGTAACTCAAATCTTTGGCATTGGTGATGATGATCTTTTCTAGCACTCTGAAATGAGTGATGATTCTTTCTTACAAGAAATCCATGACAACCTTAACTGTAGCATTTTTCTTTGGTATAGCTTCAATCGATCTCATGAAGTAATCTATAGCTGTGAGGATCCATCTGTAACCATTGCTAGAATTATCCTTGAATTCATCAACAAAATCAAGGCCCCATTGTTGTAAGGGTGCTTCCACTATCACTAGCTGCAAAGGAAGGGCTGTGAGCTTTTGTTTTCCTATAAAGAGATGAAAAGGATGACATGAACTAAAAAACCTATGGATATATGAAAATATGGTAGCCCAATAGTAACCACCTCTTAAAATCTTATGAGTGGTGGTCTTTGTTGCATGATGTCCACCACATAATCCTTTATGGAATCCATTTGTTAACTTTTTCGCTTCTTCTGGGTTGACACATCTGAGAATCAATCCATCTAGATTTCTCCATCCAAGGCCTTGGCTAATGAAACAATAATTGGATGCCTTCAATCTCAAAGATCTTTTCTTATAATCCGGGAGGTGATTTGGAATTGTAAGGTTCTTGATATAGTAGATGATATCTATGTACCAATCATGATGCTATAACTTTTCAATCATTGTAGAGCTCATAGGGCATGACTCATCCTTCAATCCAAGAGCAACTTCATTTCCTTTGGCCATCATCTACGCTAATCATTTTCTTTTGATTAATTGATTTGGCTTAATCTCCAAATCATATTTTTGAATCTTAAATACCCACTTGCCTCTAGTTCCCAAGCAATCTTGTTGAGATAGAATGCCTTCTACAGTTGGATGTGAAACATCGGAAATTACCTCGTAATACCCTATGTAGGTTTTGAAATGATTTAATAATTTGACAAAAGTGTAGGCTTAGTTTTCCATAATTGCATATTTTAATTTTGCATCCCTTAGAAATTTAGTCATAAAGGCGATGGGTTGTTCTTCACCTTGATCATTCTTTTGTAGTGACATACCTGTAATTGTATCATTAGAAGCAAAAAAGAAAATTTAAAAATTCTTTGAATAGTCTCGACTTACCAATGTCGAGGACATTACGATCACATCTTTGATGACTTCAAAAGTTATCTTATTGTCTTCGTCCCACTTGAAATGAACATCCTTCTTGAGCAACATGGTTATAGGCTTGGTGATCTCAGAAAAATTTGGGATGAATCTTTAGATGAAGCTGATTTTGCCAAAAAATGATTGCAAATCCTTCTAATTATAGGGTAGAGTGATTTCTTTAATTCCCTTTATCCTCTCAGGATCAACCTTTACCCCATCCTTTGAGAGAGAGTGACCAAGAATCTTTCCTTTAATATCCCTAAATATTGACTTCTTCAAGTTCAATGAGATTCCATATATGTGGCACCTTTCAAATACTTATTTGAGATGTTCAATATGAGATTTCCTATCTTTCAAAAATATCGTGAGATCATCTTGGTAAATCTCCATTATCTTTCCCATAAGGTCTATGAATGCACAATCCATGGCTCTTTGAAAAGTGGCACCTGCATTGATAAAACCAAAAGACATCCTTAGATATTTGTAAGTGGCTTAGTGTGTGGCAAACATTGTCTCATGTCTGTCATCTTCATTTACCCACACTCAATTGTAGCCTTGAAAACTGTCCAACAGAGATAACTTTTCTTATTTTGTGATTCTTTGTAGAAGATGTTCCATGTTCGACAATAGATAATTATCTTTCTTGGACGCTACATTGAGATTCTTGAAATCCACACATAGTCTTATCTCACCCATCTTCTCTCACACTATCATTGGATTGGATACCCAAGTTGAATGAATTGCAGACATAATGATATTTACATCAAACAATTTTTGTAGTTCCTTCTGGACGATGGGATCTAACTTTGGATTGACCTATATCAACTCTATTGAAATGGCCTAGTACCTTCCTTCAAGGGTATAATATGTTGAATTATGTCACCTTTGTAGGCCTTTAAATCATCATAAGACCATGCAAAAACATCTCTGAATGCTCGGATTAAGTCTTCAATTGTCTTCCTTTCTTCGCTTGAGGTTCCTTTAGCAATCTTTACAATCTTTGGATTTTTCGAGGATCCAATGTTGGTTTCCATATACTCATTGGGCTTAACCATTTATTTCATCTCCTTATACATGCCATGTTCATTAAACATCTTTTCAAGGGATACAAGGCTGGATGGAATCTTGTTGTCTTTTAATTGTTCTTCTATACATTCAATCCCATTCTTGGAAAATTCCTACAAGTTGTTTATAAATCTCAAAATCTATGCATCATCATCAAAAACCTTCCAGTTGACAAAGTTATCCAGAATCAAATGCCTAAAGATAATTTCCAATTTTCCTTTTTCCACCAAATATTCACAAGGTTGTAGTGTTGAGGTAGAGACGACTAGTGGATCGACTTTCGCTTTAAACATTATGTTTTCTGCTTCAAAAGACAACACATCAAACAATTCAATGGCATCCCATACTACATTCCAATACCTTTTCAACCTTTCATTTTTGCATGCAAATTGACCCTTTACTTGCAGAATTATTAGATCAGAATCACCAATAATCTTTAAAACTTTAATTCCAAAATCTTTAACCAAATGTAAACCAAGTAAAAGTGCTTCATGTGCTACGACATTGTTGGTTCCATCAAATTCTAGATGAAAACCATAACATGAAATAATTCCCTTGGGTGAAGTGAATGTAATACCTGCACCCATACCTGATTGGGAATTGGCCTCATTGAAGTTCATCTTCCACATGTTGTCGATGTCATCCTCAAGAGCAACTTCTGTCACAAGTGGGGTGTAGGATCTGAAACCATCTTCATAACACACCAATTCATTCTCAGGATCTCGTGGGTCTTCTATGCAATATCTTCTCATTAGTTCTTGTTGTAGACTCACAAAAGTGCCTTTGTAAGTGGGGACAGTAGCATGAGATAGATCCATATGGATACTACCTCCAAGATTAGCAGCGCACTTTCGAGATAAGATCACACCCCAAGCATTTGGAACATCAATGATGACCACGTCCATTACCAAAGAAATACCTAGATAAATTGCTAAGTGTACTTGAAGATCTTTAATCAATCCACATACTTTGACTTATGTGAAGTCCATAACACATATAATCTTGTAAGGTCTAGAAGTATTTATACCCAACCGATTCATCACTATGAGAGACATTACATTTAGTTGAAGCTCCAAAGTCTAACATACAGTTGTGCAACATCAGATCACCCACTAATAAAGATATGAAGAATGGTCGGTGATTTGGATTCTTATTCCTTTCCTAATTCATGGTTTAAGAATAATGGGGGCATCTTTGTTTTCTTACACAACATGGGTTGTTTGACTCGTCACTTCCAGCCCAAAAATTCTCTAATTTGACTCTTCATGGAATGAATCTTTGCTAACTCAACAAGGGGAATGAGAATCTTGGAATTGCCCATCTAACCTGCTATATGAAATTTGAAATCAAATGTATTGGCTACTAAGGGATTACCTTGAAGTGTCTTGACAACTAGCCCTATAGGCTCATTATTTTGTCGAGGAGGTTTTCAAGGACCTGATTGTGTTGAGCTACCCTTTTTTCTTCGATAAGTCAAACCTTTGAATTGGTCTTGGTACATCTGATTAATTTCTTCTAGAGAAGGCATTTCACCAAACAAATTGATTACTCTTTCCACTTCAACTAAATTATCCCTAACCTATTGCATGTTTTCTAGGGACTAATAGAACTCGTATTTCCCATCAAACACACCGTTGCATTTCTTCAAAGAATCTTCTCCATTCTGATCATGTTCTTTGAATCTTTCTAAGTAATTGGCGCAAGTATTTTCATCATGAAGACTTTGACATGCCTTGTTGAAATCCCTACTCTGGCACTTAGGTATCTTATTATCTAGTGATTTTATTGTTGTAAATCAAATTGGTAGCTTACAAAACAACATACACTGCTGGAATATTCAACTCAAATAAAGATAGCAGAAGCAATACTGGAAACCAAAATCTCAACCACAATACACAAATATATTCTTCCCATCAACTAAGCTTATCATCCAAATAAATTCAAGGCTTACAAGGGCTCTCGTACATGGGATAATGGCCCACAGAGAAATACATAAAACTATAAACAATACCTGCAAACCATAGCAATCTCTCGCGTTGCTATACAACCTTTTACTTTCACACTTCTAGAGATGTACACGACTTTCCTTAAGCAAACCCATGTATACACGTCTGTCTCCACTAAGACATGCATACACACACTCAAAGACTGTACACAACTCTATATGGCGTAACCTTGTTGCTGCATATTCAATTAGTTGAAACCCACTTGCGATTGCCTCTGTTCTATCTTCTCCTTGACCTGATCTCTAGATGGAAGTCCTTCTCCACCTATCCAAGATCTCCTTGAATAATAGTCCTTCGTAATCCAATACTTTGAGCAAAAGTCCTTCTCTGCTCTCAAGAATATCATGTGTCAAGTGTCTTCTCTTTCACCCTTGCTTTGCTTTTATAAGATTGAGTTATGACCTAACCCTAATCTCCAAAGTGATCGATGATTGAGATTACTTCTCACCTCACTTGAGATAAATGACTATTATTTAATTCACTGATGCTAATTAAATCATTTCTTTGAATAAAAATCAACTCACTAATACAAGCACTTTACTTTAATAATTCCTTTAATTAAAGTAAAGTCTCAAGGTAGAAGGCTTTGGACAACTTCCACATGTTTAGACACTTAGACCTATGTGGAAATACCTGTCTGATGCTACCAATATCAACATGCCTTGCAATAGTAAGGATGTCTGTGTTCAAGCATGTTGGTTTGTTCCAATTCCATAAGAGGCCTTTTATTTAGAGGAGGGCCTTGATATCCAGTCCTTGGTGGCATCTTGTTCTATTGTTGGTTTATTTTTATTTGCATAATCATGTTCTGCAATGTACTCATTGTTTGTGTGAAAGTTGGTTGCATCTTCCTCATTTCTTCCACAAGGAGGTTTTGCCAACAAATATCTTAAAATCGAACCCTGAATCGAAAAGGGGCACTAACAATAACACATTTTTTTTTACCAAGGTTAAAATCACAATCTCTTTGAAACCATGAACTTAACAATTAGTGTCATTGAAACCAAAATATTAAATCACCCCTTGAATTGAAAATTAGTGCTCCCACTAACAACCCCCTTTTTTGTAGGGTTAAAACTCCAACTTTTTCAAAATTATGACATTAACAACAAGTACCATTGCCACCAAAATCTTAAAATAAACCTCCAAATCAACAAGAAATGCTATCAATAGCACCCTCTCTTTTTTTCTAGGCTTAAAATTGCAACATTTTTTAAAACATGGTGTTGTAATCTAGGTGTTTGTAAGGTGTTACCAGTAGTCCTTTACAAAGAGAAATATACAACAATATACACTAATATACAATCACACACATAGAGAAGATAAGTAAGAGAACATAGAGTAACGTGGAGACCAACAATAAGCACTTTATTAAGATATCACAACAACAAATAATAAGCCAACCATTCTTCATTACATGGATGCACATATTTATACTCATGATTTCATTACAAGGTAGTTCTAACTACCTAACCACTGTTGGAAGATTGGTTGTTGTCATTGATGTTAACCCTAGTCATTGGTTTTGGACCGCAAGATTGATGAAGGTATTTGGACATGAAGGACAATGTACATGCAAAAACAAAACCCATGGATGGATAATATACATCATGTTGTTTCTGGTGGTAGGTGGCACGTCATGGGGATCCTCATGGTTGAGGAGAAATGAATTTTTGAAGATGACAAAGTGAATTGAAGAAGGAAGTACATGTAGGCCTTGAAGATAATTAAAAATAAGAATTACAAAATAAGAAAGTGTCACATCAGCCCTAATGTTAAAAGGAATTGACATAAATGGTATAAATAAATATCATTATACATTCATTTGATACACAAGTCGCAATTTAGAGGAAATCAGAAGCAAAGAAGGCCAGATTTCAAGGGAGGATGAAGTCTTTTGGTGATGTGTTCTAAGGTATGTTATTTACAGGTCATCTTACCATTTTCGCTATAACTTTTTTTTCTAGAACGATTCAGATGGTGAAATTGCTATGGTATTGATAAGACATATCAAGGTACTTGTGGTAAAAATTTCAGCTCTTGATTCACTATAATTATGGAGATACACTATGTGGAAGATAGGGTTTTTGACCAGTCCTTAAGCTAGTCAATAAACAGGTGTTCCGGGTAAAACAATCCTAACTTATTCACGTAGAATCCAAATGAAGTGGGACCAATTTCATTGGAAAGAGTACGGACTGTAGTTTCTTGTGTGCAAGTTTCAGAATCTGATGTTAAATATTGAACGCGGGGCATTCTGTACAAGTTCACTCTCCTAAATAAACCAAAATTGAACAAGGTCAACCATTCTCTCTATAACTTCTTTCCGGGGAGGATTCAAGGAGTGAAACTTGGAGAAGTTTCAGAGAAAACACTAAGTAATATTATCTACAGGATCAAATTATTCCAAGAATTGAAGAATTGCATAAATTGAAGAAGTCTCAGGAAGCATTATCAGGTTCTATGTGATGGTTGGTTGATGGTGATGATTTAATGTAAAGTTTTATTATCTCTCATATATTCTTGGGTGGAAGGAAGGGGCAAGGATGGAGAGTTCAAATCTCTCTCGATATTGGATGATTGTATCTTCCTCTTGGAGGTTTATTCCTCCCTTTACATTTGGAAGTTGTAGCTACCTTTGGAAGTCATTACTTCCCTTGAACAATAACTGCCGATTATTTCTCATATATTGTGCATGGTGTATTGCGGTGTATTGGTGTAACTCTTATACTATTGTTCATTGCTCATTGGATATAATTGAATTGTTTAAGTATAAGTTGAAAAGGTTAAAAATTGTACTTGATACTGATTCACCCCCTTCTTAGTATCAACAACTACCTGGGTCGATCGATCTGACTGACCAGTCAATTGACTTATAGAATCAACAAATCCCAATCGACTACTCTTTTAATCGGTCGACTGTACCTTCCAACATCTCCCCCCACCTCAATTCCTTGCTCATCCTGAGCAACAAGAGATGTGGACTTCCAAATACAAAATTACAAAAAATCTTATTACAAAAAGTACTTTGAAGATTGAGGAGGTCCAACAGTGTGGTGTCAAAGTGGTATTTCTTGTATGTTTTAATCTTGGATAATATTTGTTTGATCTGGCATTGTGGATTCTGTTGGATGTGCTTAACTTGATGCTAACAAATGTTGTGTTTTCTACTCTATTGGTTCCTCTATTTGCATAGGCTGGTCAACTTGTTCTTTTGCTTTAATTGGCTAGTTCACTAGTTCTTCTGCTTTGATTGGCTAGTTGATTGTTTCTTTTGCTTGCTTTGGCTGGTCAAGTGGTTTTTTTACTTGCATTGGTTGCTCGATTGGTTCTTCTACTTGCATTGGTTGGTCAATTGATTCTTTTGGAATAATCTCTTGCCATGTTTTAACTGGCACTCCCTTGTCTAATATTTTAACACCTTTTGTTTGTTGGTGCCCTTCTGACCAGTTTGAGCCCTCAACTTCTATTGCTTGTGTGGATAGTCTTGGAGATGGAAAATTTGACTCAAACACACTTGAACTGAAAAATTGGAAGCATGGCCTTCAAGGAGACACTGGTGCAGGTTGTGGTCGAGGCACAAGTTGTTGCTGGAGTTGACTAAAGGAAGTTCAATGGATATGAGGTGCCAATATCTACAAATATTATTCAAAAGTATGCCATTCATTAATTGAGTACTATATTCTGTACTTTTGTCGAGTTGGGATTAATTTTTTCTTCCATAAGCTGCACTTTCTTTATTACTTGGTTTAGGTGTTGTGTAGCATTCCTAGCTTCCAATTTTTCCTTCTTTCCTTCCTCGAACCATTGTTGCTTGATCTGAATTATATTGAGAACAAAATGAGATACAAACAAAAATGTAGCAGAGAACACAAAAATACAGTGAAACCCAACTTCTATTACTGAATGACAGGATATTGTAGAACGCAAACTGGCTAGAATGGTGGTATCTTATGTCTGAAGAGAAAGATATTTCGTAATAAGCATTATATCACACTCCATTTCCTGCTTAAAGGACCTCCTTCACCTCAATTATATATGAGAGTGAGAGGAGAATAATTCCCATGATGCACGTGGGATAAACTTGTCTAAGTTTACAAAATGCCATAGGTATGTAAAACACTAAGACTTCCCAATAGGTCACCCATTCAATATTACTCTAGCCCAAGTGTGCTTAACTATAGTTTTCTAATGGGATCCAATGCATTAACATTGTAGGAAAGTACATAAGACAACTAGGAAATCATTACATGATGGTTGTATTTGACAAATGGATATGGAATTACATTACATTTCCAATCAAAAGTGTCAATATCATGGTTTATCAAAACCAAAGGCTCAAAAATGTTGATTCAATGGAAAAGGTAGATGGACATTGAGATTGATCTGAAAAGATCTTTTAATGACTGTGGTTGAGTTATTAATTGCATGTGTTAATTAACCATTTATGAAGCTGAACCAAAGAGGATGAATTTAATGAAGAAACATAGCAGCCATAAAACAATATACAGATCTGAACATAAGCATGAAGAACAACAAACCATAACAAGAGAAGTGATAACGAAGTTCGACAAGGTTGACTACATCTCTGGGCCTTTGTCTCAGTGGGGGAGGCTTCTTTATTAATTCTTCAATGCTTGCAAAGTACAACAAAAGTACATCAAATGGATCTCATACTGGTTTCACTGTGTTCTGCACGACCTCAGAAATCCAACACGACTGACGACACTGAAAAAGACTAAATGTAGCTCTGAGAAATGACCCGCAAAGGTCTCCTCCTCAACAACTTCCTTGCATAAAAATGGCTTTGGCTTGGTTTTGCCTCAACATAAATCTTCTCTGACTGTCCCCCATGGCCTCAAACATGCATGGTTTATATAGATCTGAAGTTGGTTATCCTTCCCCAACTTCCTCCCAAAATCTGGGCTCAAAAAGAGCCCATTATCTCCCAATAATGGTCAAAATCTTCAATAGCAGGCCTAAAAATCATAAAAATCCACTAAACATAGGTAAAAACCCACTTTATGTTACAAAATTCAAATATATCCCAAATACTCTGGGTGCGCGTGCTAGTATAGGGTCATATGCATGCCATATGGCTAAGCTCCAACCCCCTATGGGCTGCGCATTGGCCTCTCCTCCGAAATACCCGGTCGTATGGTGTATATGCAGAAAACCGCACCCTAACAGTGTGCCCCTCTTTAGTTATAGTCCCGGGTCTTATGGGATATGCTCGAAATCTAAGGCTGGTGCTATCCGTGCTGGTGGTTAAAAGCAAGGCGCCCACATCCTTATACCCTGTGGTCGCATAGAACAGACACTCGTGGGATGGGGCTTAGCCCCAACCCCAACCCCTTTTCGCCCTCCATATAATATATATCACACTTTATATATTAATAAAACGGCTTAATAAAACAAAAAACATGTGGGGCGCGTTGGCGTTTGGTCGTTTCCCAAAGCGTTGACTTGGCCATTGGTCGTTGGTTCAAAACCCATGGACCTCCAAAATTTTTGAAACCTGCCACTTCGATCGATGGCTGGGTGCCACATCGTTGCCCATGCTTGGGCCACGTGGCATCACCACATTTGACCAACCACATGCCACGTGTCAGTACTATATTGGTCCACGCTTGCATCATCTGCCTAGTCACTGGTCGCCACATGTCATCACTTGCCTCTGCCACATCAGCATCATGAAATAACTTTGGTGATGTCATGCTGACGTCAGCGTTGACTTTTTGCCAGTTGACCTTTGACTTTTTAGTTGTTTGAGAATCTAATCAGAGTGTGATATTAACTCTCGCATACAGAGCCCTTTTGAGAAAGTAAATATATGGTCGGAATCAGCATGACGAGCTAGTCGCAATGGAATTGGTTTCATTCGATTCCGAGAACTTTAATTTTTGAGCCTTTTCTAGACCTGGAAGCCTCCTAGATTCGATTCTGGATCACACCTCCCCACTAAGGACCTTTTGGTCCCCAAAAGGTTACTGACCAATCAACAATCTCGGTACAAAATCGGATCCAGGAGGCTTCCAAGTCCATAAAAGGCTAAAAAATGAAAGTTCTCGGAATCGAATGAAACCAATTCCGTTGCGACCAACTAGTCCTCTGTCTCTGAACTCTGTCCTATGCACCTGTCTCATAAAGATCAACTGTAACACAATCATGACAACTGACATCATATTGTTCATCATTTGAACCATGTTACATCTTACTGAAGCCACTATCATCCATGTAGACAAGATTACTCATGATAACATAAAAAAGACGACTGCAAATGAGCTGATATACTTGTAATATTTGCACGACATGAGCTTATCTTGAAGCAACCTATGATTGATTTTCCATTCAACATTCATTTCATGTTCTTTCTTAAGATCAATTACTTCATTTGAAACAATTATAGGTTTGTTGCTTGCTTGCACTGCCTTCTTTAACCGTTCCATTGTTTGAAGTGTTTTATTTGCCTTAACATGATGAGCATGAACCACAGAATCTTGACCTGCTTTGGTTAATTGATATTGATTATTTGTCCTGTAGAAGATCACATTACGATCATATAAGTATGGACTACCTAAGACCATTCCACATTCTCTTAATGGCACTACATCACATGTTACCTCGTCCACATACTTAGATGAAATTACAAATTTGATTGTGCACTGTTTGGTTATGTGAATTTGATGATGATTGATTATCCATTAAGTGTGTAAGGCTTATGATGTACTTGTGTTTTTAACCCCAATTGCTTAACCAATTCTTCTGAGATTAGATTAGATTGAGATCCACTGTCGATTAATGTGTCTATCTTAGTGTGTCGCATGATTACCCTTATATGAAACAAGTTACTTCTACAATCAATGCCTTTACCAATTTTACTTGTCACACCAACCAATGAGACCTTATATTCGTCACCTGAATCCGATCCCAAGTCTGTGGGTCTTGTTGTTGCTACCACTGTTTGCCTTCCCTTCTTTTCCTTGAACCACTTTGGCCTCTTCTTGGGATGCAACTGCCAACATTTGTCCTCGTCACATCCCTCTTTCTTGCAATGCTTGCAAGAGGGTTTCTCGTCCTTTCTTGCCACTGCATTTGCCTTTTTTCCATGCCACTTCCTCTTGTCCTCTTTCCTTGAAGATGATTCCCCTGATACACCTGCTTTCCCTGCTTCAATATATGTCGCTTGAACATAAACCTCATCAAGGTTAGTGGGTCCAAACATGAATATAATATTTCTAACATGTGCAGGTAAACCTCCTATATACTTCATAAGGGTTTCTTGTGTATGTAAAGGGATATCTAACATCAATGCCATTTTTCGAAAGACATTTGTGTATTCTTGCACTGTTTGTCCTTTCCTTAGTTTTAAAGATTGCCATTCCATTAATGCTTTTTCCTTATAACCCAAAGGATAGAATTGTTTCCTAAGTGCAGAAATGAAACTTTGCCATGTTGGAAATACATTACCCACTTGTTGCGTTCTGTTTTGTAGCTTGCTTTGCCACCATATGAGAGTTGTACCTGCAAGTCTCAAAGATGCCAACTTGATTTGTGTGGCCTCATCCTTGATCTGTTGCACACTATAGTAAACCTCCATCTGCCTGACCCAATTGTCAAGTCTCTCTACATTAACTTCACCATCATATATGGGCAACTCAAATTTAACATCAAGTTTTAATAATGGCATTTCATTCTTATGTTTATGAACATGTTTCTTTGCATTGGATTTAGAACTTGAACTTGAAAAAGGAGGTGATGATGGAGGTGAAAGAGGAGTCCGAGGAGGATTCTCTTCCTCATCACTTTTTCCCTTTGAAGATTCACCCAGATTTGGTCTTTTCCGTTCCAAGTAATCCTCGTACAAAACTTTCACCTTCTCCGACATAGCAAGGAAAGTTTTATGGAACTCTTTCTCATCCCGAGAAAGCCCTTCTTCCAATGCCATCTTCTCACTGTGAGAAGCTCTCTTTCTCAATCCAATCAATGGATTCTCTTTAACAAGCTCGCCTTCACCACGCTGTAGCTTTTCCCTAGTTAACATGCAAAACTCAAATCCAAACGTCAACTAGCTCTGATACCACTTGATCCGAAAATATCTTTTAATGACTGTGGTTGAGTTATTAATTGCATGTGTTAATTAACCATTTATGAAGTTGAACCAAAGAGAATGAATTTAATGAAGAAACATAACAGCCATAAAACAATATACAGATCTGAACATAAGCATGAAGAACAACAAAACATAACAAGAGAAGTGGTAATGGAGTTCGGCAAGGTTGCTTACGTCTCTGGGCCTTTGTCTCAGTGGGGGAGACTTCTTTATTAATTCTCCAATGCTTGCAAAGTAAAACAAAAGTACATCAAATGGATATCATACTAGTCTCACTATGTTCTTCTCGACCTCGAAAATCCAACACAACTGACGACACTGAAAAAGACTTAATGTAGCTCCCAGAAACGACCCGCAAAGGTCTCCTCCTCAACAACATCCCTGCATAAAAATGGCTTTGGCTTGGTTTTGCTTGAGCATAACTTTGCTCTGACTGTCCCCCATGGCCTCAAACATGCCTGGTTTATATAGATATGAAGTTTGTTATCTTTCCCCAACTTTCTCCCAAAATCTTGGCTCAAAAAGAGCCCAATATCTCCCAATAATAGCCAAAATCTTCAATAACATGCCTAAAATTCATAAAAATCTAGTAAACATAGGTAAAAACCCACTTTATGGTACAAAATTCAAATATAGCCCAAAGGCCCTGGGCGCGTGCTAGTATAGGGTCACATGCATGCCACATGGCCAAGCGCCAACCCCCTAGGGGTTGCGCGCTGGCCTCTCCTCTGAAATACCCGATCGTATGGTGTATATGCATAAAACCACACCTTAACAGTGTGCCCCTCTTTAGTTATAGCCCCAGGTCTTATGGGATATGCTCGAAATCCGGGGGCTAGTGCTATCCATGTTGGTCGTTAAAAGCAAGGCGCCTGCATCCTATTACCCTGTGGTCGCATAGAACATACCCCTTTTCGCCCTCCATATAATATATATCACACTTTATATATTAATAAAATGGGTTAATAAAACAAGAAACACATGGGTCGCATTGGCGTTTGGTTGTTTCCCAGAGCATTGACTTGGCTATTGGTCATGGGTTCAAAACCCATGGACCTCCAAAATTTTTGAAACCTGCCACTTCGATTGATGACTGGGTGCCACGTGGTTGCCCATGCTTGGGCCACGTGGCACCACCACATTTGACATGCCACGTGTCGGTACTGTATTGGTCCATGCCTGCATCATCTACCCAGTGACTGGTCGCCACATGTCATCACCTGGCTCTGCCACGTCAACATCATGAAATAGCTTTGGTGATGTCATGCTGACGTCAACATTGACTTTTTGCCAGTTGACCTTTGACTTTTTAGTTGTTTGGGAATCTGATCAGAGTGCGATAAATCTCGCATATGAAGCTTGTTTAAGAAAGTAAATATATGGACGGAATCGGTGTGACGAGCTGGTCACAATGGAATTGGTTTCATTCGATTCCAAGAACTTTCATTTTTGAGCCTTTTCTGGACCTGGAAGCCTCTTGGATCTGATTGTGGATCACAACCCACCTGGATTAGTCCTCCCCCCTCAAGAAGTAATGGTCCCCATTGCGTCAAGTTCACTCAAGAGATGGGGAATTTTTTTCTAAATCTAAACCTTGGTGAGCCGATTGCCTTGCTGAAGTAGTTTTCCTTCTTGTACTTGGTATTAGCCTGTTGAAGGATGTCATGAACCTATTGTTGGAGGTGTTGGATCCGTTCAACAAATATTGCTACATGATCTACCTCGGTATAAATGCGGGAGGACTCTATCGATGAATATGCAACAAGAAAAACTATATCAATGGGGGCTAATGACTAGAACCCCAAGCACACCTGAAAAGGGTCATGGCCAATATAACTATGAAGGGATCTATTATAGCTTTGTTGAACATATGGAAGACCCTCATTCTATGGAAGGGAGAGTCTATATATTGGACCATTGGGTAAGGGAGCACCGAGCACTAAGACAATGAAATTCTTAGCTTGCCAATGGAGAGGCATCCCCATAGGTGAAAAAATATCTTTGTGCTCCTCTACAATCTTGTTGACCTGATTTTGTTGTATAGAAAGGTCTTGGGTTGACACTGGGATGGCCACAATGACCTTCTATCCACCTTCTGAATGGATCGTGAAGAGGGAAAACTTTGTGGTATGAGATATTACTTTGCAACAATTGTTTTTCAAGATCAATGAAATTGAAGTATTCATAAATGCCTTTGGTATCCTCTAGAGTTGACCCCCCGGGGTAATAATGACATTACGGGGTCGGGACTAAAAAAAAAGCATGACATTTCCACATGTATGGTTTTCCTAAAAGAACATCATATACTTCAAGTGGGGCAACATCGCACAATACCTCATCTTTGAAGGACTTGATGTCGTAGGACAAGAGACATTGCTAGTGGACATGAAGGTCTCATCCCTAGCTCAGTTAACCAATGGTGTATGGTTGGGGGTGTGACACCTTCAACAACTTTAATATCTTGATGACCTTGGTTGATATCATGTTATTTTGGCTCCCACTATCAACAATGAAATGTAGTGGGACCCCCTTCACCCACATCTGTGAATGGAAGAGGTGCTCCCCTTCCTCAAGTTCCTCTGACTCGTCAGGTTGGATCTTTGTGGTTGTGACAATAGCACTGGGTTCTGCATCAATGATCCACTCTCCCTATTCTAAATTAGAGTCTAAATCAGAGTTTGAATCATTTTCTTTAATCTTGACCAACAATGACTATTTTGAGTGACATTCATCAGTGTTGTGCCAAAGGATTTTGTGGAACTCACACCACTTTCCAGTGTCCTTCTTCATCTTCCCGTTACCCTTCTTTGCTTGTGGATTGGACTACTTGTATTGAGGTTTTCCTGCCTTTCTCTATCCCTTGTTTTGTGTGTTAGCACCACCTTTTCCATGCTTCTATTGTTGTGGATTTGCAAACCCAAACTCTCACTTATTTTTCTACTTAAATTTCTGACCTTTTTGCCATCGAAAGTTTTTTGGACAGAGTAATAAACTTCTAGTAATTCAACCATTTCTCTAGAGCATCTGCATCTATCTGGCCTTCAAATAAGGGATATCAAAATTAACTTATACCTTGAAGGGTGTCACACCTTCAAAATGGCTACTTGTTGAAATGCCTCGGTTGCCATTGGTAGTCGTTAAAGGATATGAGTGAAGTTGTCCATCATCTCATTCCTTTTTCGTGCGAGGGCTTCCTAAGCAACATTTTGAAAGGATATCATGCTTTGTAATCTCTATTTTCTTCCACCATGGGAGGTTTCTTAGGCTAAAGAGAGTGGTCGTCCCCAAGAAAAACTAGCTCAAGACCTAACTCTCTATACCCTGACATCTTCGGTGACATGCATCGAGAAATAAAAAGGAGCAAATTGCTTTAATACCACTAATCCGGATTATATTGAAAACAAAATGAGATACAAACAAAAATATAGTAGAGAACACAAAAATACAATGAAACCAAACTTCTACTAATGAATAACATAATATTGTAGAACACAAACTCACTAGAATGGTGGTAGCTCATCTCTGAAGAGAAAGAGATGTCGACTACGCTTATTCGCAATAAGCATTACATAACACTCTGTTTCTGTTATAGCAATATTTGCCTCACCCGATGCAATCTTGCACAGAAGGTATTTTTCCATTTCCCTATGCAGGCTTGTAATCCCTTTTTTCAAATCTCAGAGCTAAAAATACATTTTTTCAACATATACGTGCACCTTGCCTACTATACAACATGCGTATATGCAGGTTACAACACTATAACCCACGTACATCGGGAAATGCACCCAAAAATGAAAAATGGTGTCAGGTTTCGATGTCTTGTCAAGAGATCAATGATCCTTG
Source organism: Picea engelmannii (assembly GCA_009831015.1). Taxonomy (NCBI): domain Eukaryota; kingdom Viridiplantae; phylum Streptophyta; class Pinopsida; order Pinales; family Pinaceae; genus Picea; species Picea engelmannii. The sequence continues at coordinate 91,835 of ML787967.1, forward strand.
GCCTTCCATATACTAGAAACGTTCTGAATCGGCCCTTCAGTTCCACTTGAAGGCTATAAATGGGCCAAATCCGAGCTATGGAAAAGGGGAGAAATAATTCAACTTTGAGGAATTATTCACTTCACATTGTGTCTGGATCCCTTTATCCTTTAAGTCTGAACACATTGTTGAACCCCCAAGCTCTTCCCTTATTCATTGAGAACTTCATTGTCTCTCTTATATGAGCTTGCCTTTGGTGGAGGATTGAAGTGGTGGAGGCCCAGCTGGAAGGAACTTAGTTTCTCGGTTCCGAACCTTGCCGACACGAAAGTCTGTAACTTATTCGCTTTTGTTGATTATATCTTAATAGAAATACTCTTTTCTCGTCCAATTGATATCTTGCAAATATTCAAATTATTGTTCCATGTGCGTACTTGTTATGAATGTTGACAGATTATGCTATTGAATGTGCTAACATCATATATCGTCACTATATGCTTGCGTTGTTTGGTTGTTGAGGACTAGTTGTAGGTATATTTCTTCGGGTCAAGTGCTCAAGGGTGGACTTCATTGAACATCTGGGTGAGGTAGGCCTTTTATCTTGTCTTGCTAACCTATTTGTTTATATAGCATACTTGAGAATAGAGTTGATTTCTGCAGTCATTTCCGTCTGTTGTGGTTTACCCCTAGCCATAGAGATATTTTCCTCGTAACAGAATTGGCGACCATATCGGGGAATGAATCCTTTTTTTTGGGGTTTGGAGTGTTTTTCTCCTTAGATTGCTCTCGTTCATATTGAGTTTTTTGTCGTATGATTGCTTGACAACCTCTTTTCACTCTGGGTTTGAGTCTTTCAACCTTCTCCTTAGCCTAGCTGTGTTTTGACACATATACTCGGGTTTTTGCTTGACAGTCACGTACATACGTGTGTTGTCCTTATGCAAGCTACGTACATACGCGCTTTTCCCTTGAACAGTCACATACATCAACCTTTGTTGTTTGTTTGCTGGCTTTGATGGTTGTTGAGTATTCTTGGGTCTCTGTAGTGACTATTAAGTGTCTGTGGAATGACAAGAAACCTGTCTTTGGTTGAATTTTTAGGCGGTGCCTTTCTCATCATCTTTTCATTTTGATTGTCCTTGTACATAAGGCTGGGTGTTTTGCTCCTTGATATCCTACTTGGGTTGTCTCTGTCTATACAAAGTAGAGTCTTTATATCAAGTTGCTATTCAGTCCTTGCATTTTCATTTTTCTTATATTGAAAATATAAAAAAATATGTTAGGAATTTTACATTGATTGACATTTTGATCTCTTGAGTATTTGTCATTTATCTTAGTGCATGTAAAGAAAGATTGTATTTTTATTTTAGAATTGCAGAATTGAATTGAAAATTGCATTTTTAGAAAGCATATCATTTATTAGAAATTGAAGTTAGGACTTTGCATTGTATTCATATTCATTTATTTTACTTGCCGAGTCATAACATCACTAGTTTCACGACCGCACATTTTGAGTAAGGAAGGCTATTAAAATTAACACTATAATTTAAAATTGACTAGTAATGATTTAATTTTCTAGGGTGCACAAACTAGCTTAGGATTTAGTGCCTTGGAATAGGATTTTGTGAGTAAACTTCTCCAAGGCTACTAAATCAACATATGTGTCTGACTAAGGGACTGGAGAAATCCATTGTATAATCGCTAATATCAGGAGGCTTCGCTTACACCGGAGTTAAACATGAGGTCGCGTGAGGTTGGTTGAAGGGATATCCCCCCGAAACCTTCTTAGCATCAGAGATATTTTTGGAGATCTTGCTAGTGCCCTTACCTCCATGAGAGGTTATGCTTTCAAGGTTTTGGGCTTTGCTACCCTCCCCATACGGTGGACCTGACTTATGATTGTTCGCTTGTGCATCAGTTATACCATGGTTGCTTAGTTGCTTGACTTATGTGCCACATAGGTTACTTGCATGGGTTATTCTGCAAGTACCCTAGGTGAGATAAGGTTCATACAACACACAACCTTTATGGAGCATTACCTCTCCAGGGGGATCTGACCAACTGGTTGTTAATCCCACGAGGGCCCTTATAACTGATTCTGAAACCTCTGATCTTTAGTAGGGAGTCTCGGGCCCCTCTTGGGCGAGGCATACCTACTTTAGGGAGGGAGGCCCCTTTCAGCCACTTTATCTTGTTTGTGTGCATATTGGCCGTTTGATTATTTTTGTGTGCTCTTTGATTACTAGTTGGCCTTAGGATTTGTTTTTATATATTGAGTCTTAAGTCATCGTGGAGCGAGACCAGCTTCCCTGCAGGTCTCGCCACTTATTACAGTTACCACGACATTTTGAGTCTTTGCCTTCTAAAAGGCGTAGAGTTATTAAACATGGTATGCACACCTCCACTTATCAGACTTATGATTCTACAAGGATGAGTACTGAATTGAGTCATCAAGATACTGGTATCCCTTCGACTCCCACACCTACTATAGTCAATGGTACTCCTTCGACTCCTTCAACCACAATGGTTGTAGTGTCGGGGGCACCTATTATTACTGCTGCCCATCCTGTAGTGAATACTCAACCTATTGCCATGAACCCATTTGGGTCTCTTGGTCACTCACAAGGCTATAATGTTCAATCCCTCCTGTTGGCCTCTAGTCCTTTTCCTTATGGTATGCCGAATTTTACATCGCATTTTTCAAACTCCATCCCAGTCGCTGGCCCTAATGCTAGCATTGGACTTGGGGGAAAAACTCCTCCTTATACTCCATTCTCGTTTGGTGGCTCTTAGATCCCTCAAATGACTCGTACCATGGGAGGCATTCCTTCTTTTAATCCTGGGTCTAATCCTGTTGCTTCTGGGTGGAGTAACCAACTTGATGGACAAACTTCTGCTCAAGTTCCATTCTTTACCATCACCTCCTCAGTGACGATTCCGATGAACACGTTTGGCATGACGAATCCACCTTTATCCTCCGGATTCACACCCAGAGGAGGTCAGCTTCACACCTTGGGAAACCCTCAACCTGGAGCCACTTTGGCTAGGGGAAGTTTTTATAACCCTCATCAGAACATTCCTACTAGAATGGTGCCCAAGCAACCTCTTATGAATTATCCTGGAGGAGGGTCTTACAATCCCGGACAGGGCCATGGTGCTTACCAAAACCCTGGATGGGCTGCAATTCCCCAAACACAATCTTTCTAGGGAGCTTGGAACCAGATATCGCAACCCCGTCTCCCTTTTTTGGCTACACTCAACTTGCTAGACTTGTATAATTTAATGAATGACCCTGTGTGTCATGATCCTACATGCGCCCCCGTTCCCACCAAGCTTCCTTCGGACATTCTGAAATTCGAAGGCAAGAATGGCGAGGATCCTGGTGAGCACGTTACCACCTTTCACCTATGGTGCTCTTCGAATTCCCTTAATGACGATTCAATTCGGTTAAGATTATTTCAACTGACCCTCATAGGGGTTTTCGCGAAATGGTATATCGAGCTACCTAGGGGGCATACATGACCTTTAATCAGATGGTGCTAGTCTTCCTTAACCACTTCTAATTGTTGGTTCGTTACGATATTGCCCTAGAACTTCTATCGACCTTACACTAGGACAAATCCACTCATATCTCAGAGTGGCGTAGAAAAAAGAGGTTGATCAAGACCTGCATACCCCTAGATTTCCTGTTAGAATGGTTCCTTAAGTCTTTATAACCTCCTATTTCGAAGGATGTTGCTACATCCGAGGTTACATCTGAGGAAGAAGAAATATTCAAAGCCCAACAGTTAGATCTTATATACGCTCAGTCTGGGACGTTATACAAGATTCTTTTGGACGCACTAAGGTCAAACTATGACCCTAGACAAAAGCCCGGACCTCATGCCGATGACATTGTGGGCTCCGCCAGTGTGAAATCTGCAGACTCAGTGATAAGCCATTTGAAAGAGTTGTCTCTAAACCAATCTGCAGAAGGGCCAACTTCATCTGTCTCTTCCAATCCCACTTAGTGGACAGATGTACATTCCATGCAATCATTGACTGATCCAAATGGTAACCAACAACTAGGCAGGAATAAGAAGAAAGGACGTAATAATAATCGTAAGGGTGGGAAGAATAATAATAAACCCAAGGACAATGATAATAATGAGAGGACGAATAATAATGCTGGTTAGGGCAAGAAATAAAGGCGTAAGGTGAAATTTCCCTATAAGCTTTGTACAGATGATCATCTTACTCATTTATGTCCCAAACTTACTGAAGCCGCGAGGCTCTTATCTCTTTCGCCCGCTGTGCTGAAAAATCCTTTTCCACATAACCAACACATGGCCTTGAGCTCCTCAAATGCTGGAAATGTGGCCGGTGGGAGTCAAAACCCACTGACACAAGACAATGATTGTTTGTGCATCAATATGGTCAATTCTCAGGTTAATGTAGCCACTCGGTATTGTGATTACAATTCTTCGCAAACTCTACCTTCTCTAGAATCTCCTCCTCCTCCAGAGGTGCCCTTGCAGATCGAAAAACCAAATCCACGGCATCGTATTCTGAAAGGACCACTCAAGCGCACTACCCACAATCCAAATGCTAGAGCCACCCAAAATTACTCTATTATTGAGGACCTAGGTCAAACCCCTTGTGCGATGTTGGCCCTGGAGGTACTCCAGACGTGTCCTTCATAGAGGAATGCCTTGCTATCTGGGTTAGGAGCTCTAGATCCCAGTGGCTCGAAAGTTATCAAGTTTGACGTCATAGATGTGAAGCCTCACTTTCCTTACCATGTGGCATTCCAAATCCACGTGGGTTACTCAAAGTATACCATCAAGCATGTTTTTTTTGATGAAGGCGCTGCAACATGTGTGATGTTCCTGATCTGTTGGAAAGCTCTCGGTTCTCTGACTCTCTCTCAATATCTGACCATGTTGACTGCTTTTGACGGTCGTTCCTTCCGCCCTTACAATATTCTTACTACCTTTCCGATCCAGTTAGGTGGGAAGATGGTAGAGGTGGATGTCAAGGTGGTTGATGTACCCCTCAATTATAACTTGTTACTAGGACACAATTGGACTTATGCTATGACTGTCATCGTATCATCCATATTTCACACTCTTTGTTTTCCTCATGATGGGAATATCGTGATGATCGATCAATTATCCTTTGTGTATGCTAACCCCAGTGCATCTATTAGACCATTGATCCCCGTGGTCAATAATTCTCAGCCGACAACTGAGAATATCGATGTCGAAATGTATTCATCCTTTATGGGTACCTTCGACTTCATGGCACTGATTCACCATGTTTACGCCATGTCCAGTAGACCTGTTTCGTTAGATATGTCCATTCCTTTCCGCACTTCCTATTTTAACGATCCTTGGACCCTACCTTCCTCGACTTCATCTTGTGAAGGTCAGTCACATGCTGGAATGGCCATGCCACTATTAGCAGTAGAGATAGTGTATCAAGTTGTTTTTGACTCTTCCACTGATCCCGATCCTATTACCTCGCCGACAAACGAGAAGGATCCTGTTCTTAAGCCCGTGTGGGCCACTTCGTTGTCTTTCTTACATGACTTCCTCGATTAGACTTTACCTTGAGATGAAGCTATCATCGAGGCCATGAATGGTTCTAACAAACCTTGGGATGATATGCATCATCGCTCTTATTTTCTCCCAGAGCTTGCCAAAATCGAACAAGATGACTTTTGATCTACTTTGAGCGAGATAGTCAGTCACGCCATAGTTCCACTTGATACGCACGACATTTATGGCGAAGTAAATATGGCGAATATCTCTCCTACCATCACGATCGATATCTCTCGTACCCCTGGAAAGATTGAAAATGTACATATCGGTGCAGATTGTTCGCCAGAATAAATCCTGGTCTACACCGAGCTCTTCAAAGAATTTCAATATGCATTTGCTTGGTCGTATGAAGGGATTCCAGGAATCGACCCTCGAATTGTCGAGCATGAGATTAAAACTTATCCGAATGCTAAGCATGTTTGAAAATGTCTTAGAGCTATAAATCCCCGGAAGGCCCTTGCTATTAAGGCAGAGGTAGAGAAACTGCTTAATGCTGGCTTCATCTTCTTGGTTCCCTTGACTGAATGGGTATCCAATCCTGTTCCCGTGAATAAGAAGCAAGGAACCATCAGTGTATGCATGGAATTTCATGATATGAACAAAGCTTGTCCTAAAGACAACTTATTGACACCTTTCATCAATCACATTCTCGACGAGTGTGCGTGAAGCAAAGTTTTTTCTCTCATGGACGGATTTTCAGGTTATAACCAAATTCAAATTAAACCAGAGGATCACCATAAGACGACATTTATTTGTCCTTGGGGTACTTTCGCATACCAAAAGATCCCTTTCAGCCTTAGAAACACCGGAGTAACCTTCCAATGTGCTATGACCTTCACATTCCATGATCTTAAGCATATAGTCAAAGCTTATCTTGATGATCTTGCTGCTCACTCTTGTAAGAGAGTGGATCACCCTAAGCACCTTCGACTAGGTTTTGAAAGATGTCGTCATTATAGAATCCGGTTGAACCCTCATAATTGCATCTTTTGTGTTAGGTCTGGACGTCTTCTAGGATTTTTAGTCTCTGAGACCGAGATCATGGTAGATTCATTAAAGGTTGAGGCAATACTTCGATTGCCTCCCCCGTGCACTATTCAAAAACTTCAAGGTTTACAGGGGAAAGCTAACTTTTTACGTCGGTTTATAGTAGACTATGCCAATATTACTAAGGGTTTGATGTGTCTTTTGAAGAAGGACACCCCTTTTATCTTAGATGAGCGAGCCTAGGAATCCTTCGATGCTTTGAAGAAAGCCTTGGTATCGATGTCTCTGCTGAAGTCTCCCGACTACAATAGGGATTACTTGCTTTATGTCGTCGCGTTTGAAGAGACAATTGGTATGGTTTTGGTTCAGGAGGATGATGAGCTCCGCAAGCACGTCATCTACTATCTTAGTCAAAACTTAGTCGGTCCTGGGACCAAATATTCTCACGTTGAAAAGATAGCTTTGGCTGTCGTTCACGCAGTCCAATGATTACGCCATTATATATTGTTTTGTAAGACTACCGTGGTTCCGATGTCAATCCATTTCAATACGTCCTTACCAGGTGTATCGTAGAGGGAAAATACAATAAATGGATTGCCATTTTACAAGAATTCGATCTCGATTCTGCTTCTGCGAAATCCAGGAAATCACTAGTATTTGTAGAGTCAATATTCGACTTCCCACGATTGGACAAGGATGTCATTTAGGTTGATTCATTTACAGATGAACACATTTTCGTTGTCTCGTCGTTTGACCCCTGGTATGGAGACATTGTTCCTATCTCCAAACTTTGAAGTTTCCTCAGCATCTCTAGCAAGATGACCGATGACGTGTACGATATCAAGATAAGAATTACATTATCATTGGTGACACTTTGTATCGTCAAGGAATAGACAATATCCTGCGTCGTTGTTTAACTCACGAAGAAGCCAAGTCAGTTCTAAATGATTGCCATAGTGGGGCTTGTGGTGGTCATCTATCCGAGCTTGCAACAACCCAATAAATTTTGTGAGCTGGTTATTTATGGTCATCTATCTTTAAAGATTGCATTGAAATGGTTAAGAAGTGTCACCCCTGCGAGGTGTTCTCTCGGAAAATGCGCTCGCACTCAGCCCCTCTCCATCCAGTCATTACTGTCGGTCCCTTCACCAAGTGGGGGGTGGACTTTGTGGATTGAAATGCAACTTCAACTGGAGGGCATTAACACATTATCGTGGCCGTATAATACTTTACTAAGTGGGTCGAGGCCATGGCTACAGTTAAGTCTGACGGGAAGACTTCCGCCTTCTTCATATTTAATTGAATTATCGCTAGGTTCGGTATCTCGAGTGAGATTGTCACTGATCATGGCAGTCACTTTCAAAATGAAATGATGGAAGAGCTAGCATCCAAGCCAGGGTTTAAGCATGGTCATTATTCCCCTTACCACCCCCAGGAAAATGGATAGGTAGAGGCCGTCAACAAGTCTCTCAAGACCATTTTGCAGAAAATTGTCAGCCAGAACAAATCTGACTGACATATTATCCTATATCCCACACTTTGGGCATACCGAACCTTGATCAAGACTGGCACTGGATTTTCTCCTTTCCAGTTAGTACACAATGTGGAATTGATGTTACCTATTGAATGTGAAATCCCTTCTCTTAGATTGGTAGTCGTGCTCCTCCCTGACACTTTCGATCTTGAGTGACGCCTTGTACACCTAAAGAGCCTTGACGAGCAACATCAAGACGCCTCTACGAATATCGAGGCAAATACAAGATGTGTCAAGGTCCAATATGATAAGTATGTTTTTCCTCGGTTGTACGTTGAGGATGACTTGGTCCTTTTATATGATCAAGCCAAAGAACCATTGGGGGTAGGCAAGTTCAAATCCATGTGTCATGGTCCTTATATCGTGCGACATGTCTTAGAAAAAGGAGCTTATGAGTTAGAAGATTATGAAGGGAACATGTTGGTCGAGCCTAGGAATGGGCTCTACTTGAAAAGATACTATGCTTGAGCCCCAAGCTTGGGCGTAACTCTTTGTATACTAATGTAATTTAGTGTATATATATTTTCCTTTTATTTTTTGTCTTCAGTGTGCTTATCGAGTTTTCCCTTGGTTGACAGATGTCAATGGAGTCTTCGGTCTACTTAGGATTTGCAAACAGATCCAGTCGTCATACACAAAACTTGGCTTACGCCGCTTGGGCAGTTTACTCACCCGAGGGTCTATTGGTGTCTTCAGGTGGTGTATGCCCAGGGCCATCTACGAATAATGTGGTCGAATATAGCGCCGTTATAGAACTTTTGCGCGATGCTATTTTACATGGTATTCGTTGTTTGGAGGTTCGCCTGGATTCCCATTTAGTAGTATGTCAGTTGAACGACAATTACCGTGTGCGCGACCCTACGTTACTCCAACGATTCCTACTGGTACACGTTTTAGAGCGACAGTTTGATTTTATTACTTATCATCACATACCTATGAGTTCTAATTATGTATCTGATGCTTATGATAATTTCATTTTAGATTGGCATTTGTCACATAACTAAAGCAAATAAAACATTCTCATCAATGTACACATTGTAATATAAGTAAATCCAAAGAACCATGTTTTATATATATTTAAAAAAATATGATGTTTATAGTACAAAATTGGGGCCAACACCCTCAATACACATATACAGTCAATAATACGAAATCCATGACATCTACGCCTATGGCACCGGATGTGTGTCATGATAACAAACTACGACGTTTGCGAGATGCCGAAAGAGTCGCACCCAAGCTCTGGGCACACCAACCACCTGCCGCTGCATGGCCTCCGACAGATCCTCTACCCGAACCATTAGAATCCTATGTGTCAAATGAAACATGTTTCCCTACACATTTTGAAGGAATCTCTCTTCTTCTCCTCCCTCCGCCTCATCTCTCCAGTGCCTCCGACGATGTCGTGGAAGCCTGTCTGACCGTCGTGGACCTACATTTGCGTGACATAAGTGTCTAGTTAGTAATTAAACGTCATCCAAAAATATTTTTTGTTTTTCTATACAAAAATACAAAAAAAATGAAATATTTAAAAACTTTCACATAACTATGTTCCCGTAGGCGGTCCCTGGTGGCAATGGCATGTCAGGTTCCCCTCTGAAGTCGATCCGTGCATAGGGGTAGTCATCCAGGTCAATGACCTGTGATCTCCACCAGTGAAATAAATCATCATTGTAGGGTGTGGGCACCCTACCTCCTCTCTGTCGTCTCATCACCTCGTTCCACCGTGCCATGGGTGGATCGTGAAGTCCTCGAGGAATGATCTCAACTATAGGTCCCAAACCTAGAACCCACTTGAAGAAAAAGCTACACAATATATATGCAAACCCGAAGTTCCTCTTGTCACCCTGTTTGCATTCTGTCAATTGGCTCTTCATATTAGCCAGTAGTGAGGTGCACCAATCATACACCGTGGGTCTCAAACACTCTACAGAATAGAACATGAGAGGCCTCGATGCCTGGTGCAACTAAGCCAATATTGTGATTCAGGTCAAAACGAGGACAACAATATTAAGGCTTAGATAGTCTATCACTTGGATGGGAGTTGAATCCCGACCTTCTCGGTCCCTGCTATAGAGTGAGAGTCTATGTACTCTTATATATATCACCACCTCCCAACTCCCTGGGATTTGAGGTTCACCACCTCACACCGATGTGACAACCCAATCAAGAAATATATATCCTCGACTTCAATCCTTAATGGTTGCCCATCAAGGTTGAAGCTCTCACTATATGGATCATAGTAATCCACGAGCAACTATAGCAACCTCCCTTGGGCCCTCATCTCTTTGAGTGCCCAAAATTTGTATAACCCACATATTTTCAAGGCCATTTGGCCCCCCTAATATCTTTCCACAACAACATCTACCACCTCATGTTCCCTTTCACTCCATTCTAGCACCATCCTGCCAGAGAAACATCACTTTTTGAGTTAGCAACCATAAAAAACTTTGTTTACAGACGTGTATGCGGGATGAAGCATTCACAATCTCATATAGGGCTGAGTATACACTGTCTGTATTTAACACAACCACGTATAACCTCACGTATACGCGACCCATTGAATGGTAGCCCGCGTACACCTAAGTGCCTAATTTGCGCCTTAAATAACTTAAAATTTGAAACCTAAATAGAAAATGTAATCCACTAGAAAGGAAGAGGAGGGGAAGAGGAATTACCTGGTCCAGACGGTTTTTGATTCCATCACTCAACGCTCCTGCAATCACCAGTTGAAGATCAAAGGTAGTTTGGTCCAAAATTCACTATTTGGGTAAAAACGTCAAATGGCATAGTAAAATTTGGTTTTTGTTACTATTTATAGTAATTTTTACGCACTTTACATAGTTTTGGATCGTATTTTCGACTAATGGACTAATACAACAATGAATTGAGTTGGTTTTTGTTACTATTTATAGCAGTTTTTACCCACTTTACATAGTTTCAGATCGTATTTTCGCCTAATGGACTAATACAACAATGAATTGAGTTGGTTTTTGTAGTTTTCGCCAGGGATTCTTGTGGTTCTTAGTGTTATGTTGACCATTTGTAACTACAAACAGGTATTTTCGCTACGCAGTATATAAGATAGGTATCTGTTCCATCATTCACATTTGCATTGTCCTATAACTGTCACTCATATGCCTTAGGTACAGACCCATTTTTAGCGACACATAACCCTCCATATTCTACAAGACATGCCACTATCAAATGGTAGAGACTTACCAAACATGGGTACCCTAGTTAGATCCTCTGATCCATTTGGTGCCCATACATAGATTTTTTCCATAGGACCGAGAGTCCTTTATAGTTAATACATGATTTATGTTGAGCTTCATTTCTCACTCATAAACATGATGACCTATACCTAGAGGACTCCCAACCGAGTTTGATTTAAGCTCTTTTCTGACTCATTTTCAAAAAGTGAAAAGATTGTCAAGTCAACTTGTCTCTTTCACACTCGTAAATTGGATTTGAAAGGACGTCTATTTCGTACAAGTTTATTCCTTTTTCACACCAAGTAGAATAAGATTATGAAAAAGGACATTTTTTTGGTGTTAAGTTGTGATTGCATCTCATGCCCTTGCTTGCAGTATTGAGCCTATAGCTGGTTCTCGCTTTGCGTTATAAACCATTTGCCTCAGCAGTTTTGGATCCTCAACCAAGCAGAGCCTCATTTATAACCTTTGCAACTTGACACCCTATACCCAGGAGGGAACATTCCCTCGAGTGTCCATCTCCCGCATGCACTTCCTTGCATTAAGCATAGGTATGTTCCACTGCTGGAACTAGTTTTGCTTACTTGCGACACTCGTTTCCTCCTCTGTACCATAACATTCATTTGACTATGAAAAAACAAAAAAAGACGGGCGGGACGAGAGTATTATCTTATATTGGTAGTAGTCGTGTCGCCTTTGAACAAAGCACAAAGTTTTTGAGTCCACTTGTCATCATAATTTTGGGTTTAGCATGGCCTTAGGAAGCTGAGCTAGTTACAAAGAGTTTACTCCCCCGACTGGTTACTCTTCCTATCCCTATGGAGAGTTTGATTGATGCCTCCTGCATCTCATGGTTTCATCTTTAAGTCTTTGCTGCTAGAGTCTTCCATATGTCTCATGCTCTTTTTTAAAGGATGTCTATCAACCTGTGTTGACCATTCCTTAGAACTCTTGACTTTGCATGTCGACCATACCCTCGGTTTGTCTTAGAATCACATGAAGTTGTAGTCTTATTATGCACCCTGGTCTTACTTTCTTCATTGGTAGGTAACCTTGAACCCAACAATCGACATTTCATCATTGGTCGTTGACTGGGTGGTTTCCCTTGTGTTCGATGGCAAGACATCTATTCACACATTGGGATTCGTGCACTGTCTTCAAGGCCATTAGCCTTATTGGTGGTTTCCCCACATTTTTCAACAATTTTCCTCATTGGATGCTATTCAGAGGGTATTTTTCGTGTACCGCTTGCACTTGGCACATGCGAAAGATGCATAGGGTCATGGGTTCGTGAACATGTTCTTCGTCCGATTTCCTCCAAATCATCAAGCTCCTTCTTTGTACCTCATGCTGAATGATGAGAGATGCCTTAATGCTCTCCTTTCAGTGGGTCTCCTTCCATCGACTTCAGCTCATCTATTCTAGAAACGAGACCTAGAGTCCTATGAGTACCTAGAGGCTTACAGTCATTAGTGGCAAGTTCTCTCGCCATTGGCAGTTGGGAATACGCCAATGTCTCCTGATCGATGGATTCTTCAAGTGTTCTACCCCGACTCCTTTATACACACTTGTAAGAATGTACTCGGTGCCTTGATACCTACTTTCATCATCAATAGGCTATCTCGTGTTTGTTAATGATATACCTCAATGACCGATAATGAAATGAAGTCTCATTGTGTTCGACCTCAACTCCTTTATTCACAAGATGTGGACTTGCACCTTTGGCGGATTGTGTAGAAGACTTGAAGACATCAATATGTAGCCGCAACTTTCCTGAGATGTTGCTACCTTTTCAATGGACCAATACCTGTGTGACTTCAATGATCATGGGAGGTTAGATTGTACTCTATTGTATACAAATATCTTCAGATAGATTTTGAGACTGGTTCTACTAGGCCTTGTTCGTGACTATGACAACCTTTGGGCATGTAACCGCATTTGTATTTGCCTATTCATGGCCATGGAAAATTGTTTGGTATATTTTCACATGGATCTGCAATGTAATTCAAATTGGCAGCCATGTATGCAAAGTCAGTACAGATTATAACGAGTAACTAGTTCTTCCAGCTGGGTCCCCATTACTCCACTTATGAGTTTTTTATAATGTATTTCGGTCATCGCAGATACTCCTCTGACCTCACACATTAGGGGGCATCTATTATAGCAATATTTGCCTCACCCCATGAAATATTGCAAAGAAGTTATTTTTCCATTCCCCTATGCAAACTTGTAATCCCTTTTTCAAATCCCAGAGCTAAAAATACAATTTTTCCACATATACGTACCTTGCCTACTATACAACATGCGTATACACAGGTTGAACCACTACATCATGCGTACATAAGGAAATGCGCCAAAAAATGAGAAATGGTGTCAGGTTTCCATGTCATGTCACGAGATCAATGATCCTTGGTCTTCCATATACTGGAAACGTTTCGACTTGGCCCTTCAGTTGCACTTGAAGGCTATAAATGGGCCAAATCCAAGCTATGGAAAGGGGAGAAAAAATTCAACTTTGAGAGAAAAGTTATTATGGAGGAATTATTCACTTCACGTTGAGTCTGCATCCCTTTATGCTTTAAGTTTGAACACATTGTTCAACCCCCAATCTCTTCCCTTATTGATTGAGAAATTAATTGTCTCTCTTATATGAGCTTTCCTTTGGTGGAGGCCCAGCTGGAAGGAACTTAGTTTCTCGGTTCCGAACCATGCCGACACAGAAGTTTGTAACTTATTCACTTTTGTTGATTATATATTAATATAAATACGCTTTTCTTGTCCAATTGATATCTCGCAAATATTCAAATTATTATTCCATGGACGTACTTGTTATGAATGTTGATGTCTTATGCTATTGAATGTTTTAACATCATATATCGTCACCATATGCTTGCATTGCTTGGTTGTTGAAGACTAGTTGTAGGTATATTTCTTTGGGTCAAGTGCTCAAAGGTGGACTTCATTAAACGTCTAGGCGAGGTAGCACTTTTATCTTGTCTTGCTAGCAGATTTGTTTATATAGCATACTTGAGAATAGAGTTGATTTATGCAGTCATTTCCGTCTGTTGTGGTTTACCCCTAGCCATAGAGAGATTTTCCTCGTAACAGTTTCCCGCTCATAGGATCTCCTTCAACTTGATTATATATGAGAGAATGAAAGGAGAATAATTCCCATGATGCATGTGGGATAAATTGGTCTAAGTTTACAAAATTCCATAGGCATGTAAAACACTAGGACTTCCTTAGAGGTCACCCATATTAGTATTATTCTAGCCCAAGTGCACTTAACTACGAAGTTCTGATGGGATCCAATGCATTAACACTGTAAGCATGTACATAATACCACTAGGAAATCATTACATGATGGCTGTAATTAAGAAATGGAGATGGAATTACATTACATTCCCCATAAAAAAGGCTGAATATAATGGTTTATCAAAACCATAGGCTCAAAAACATTAATTTAGTGGAAAAGTTGGATGGCCACTGAGATCCACCTGGATCATTGCTCCTACTAGATCAACTATGCTTTGACTTTCTTTTCTTCTGTAATCCGTACTGACAAAGCCTTGTGTGCCTGAGAGTTGGTCGTTACATCCCTTCTACATGTCAAATCTTGCAATAATGCTTGTTGCACTTTATTTTACTGTAAGTCGTTGCAAATTATATCAATTGATTACTAAGAATATTGTTCAAAGTCAATGCTTGATCCATGACCACTTCTAGGTTCCAATGTATTTATTTGAATATATGATACTCTTCCTGCAAAATAGCTATTGTCCGGTCTACCTTAAGTTTTTTATTCTCCTCTTGCATCTGTTGCTTCTATTCTTTCATTTTTCTATTTTCTTCCCGCATCTTTCTATTTTCTTCATTCATTTGGTTGTTCTCTTGTTGCATTTGAAGGTTTAAATAGATGAGTTGTTGCACCAACTTCTTCACAGAGTCGAGATTATCTACTTCTAGGGTGCGTGGGATAATCTGGAGTTTTTCTTGGGCCAAATTAGTTCACTTAGTCGATATAGGATATTTCTTCTCCTTTCTGGAGGAAAATCTTTCTATAGCTTTTACAGAGTTTATCCGTCTTATTTTAGCTTCCTTTGACACTTCATTGTACAAGTCAAAGATTTGGTTGTCTAAGGCACATGTTGGCTTAAAAATCGCAATTATTGTGGTAGTCAGTTGTTGCTTTGGTCTAAAGGCTGTGTATACCCTATGCTTATTTGGATATCCTTGCTAATTTTTCTTGTCAGTGTTCCTTTTTTTTTTTTTACTGGGGGAATCGACAACTCGCGGTTCTCGTACTCGCGTGACACGGGGTCGATCCCCAGGTGGCTACCACTATAACCCCAGGTGCAACCACCCAGCCCGCAAGAATGGCGCACGAGTAAGTCCGGGTGAGAATTGAACATGAGACTTCATTTTACAAATTTCCTTCCATTTACACGGTACTTGCCAATCCGTCTACACCCGTGCGGGCTTGTCAGTGTTCCTTTTACTTGACTTCGATGTTTGAGTTTTCTACTTATGAGTCAATTTCTATGTTGATTGCAATGGTGTTTTCTCTATAGGATTGATTGGGTCAACCTTGAATGGGGGAGGTGGTGTTGAAGTTGATGATGGAAAGCATATAGTCAACTGATTTGTTGTCTTGTCTTGTGCCGTCGACTGCTATAGGTGGTCAACTGACATACTGGTTGACCCTTTTTTTTATTTGTAATATATTCAGTTTGTTTGAACCTTAAATTTTTATGGTTCATTACACTTCTCCTGGAATCAGGCAGTCAGGCAGAAAACCAACTTTTGGAAACAGTCAGTTAGGCAATCGACGAGATATCTACATCAGTCAGTTGAGTGGTCGACAAGCTTGTCAGTCGATTAATTGACCAACAATTGAAGACAATGAGTAGGTGGATCGACCAACTGAGCAATCGACTATGAGTTGGATGCATGGATGGTCAGGTCGAGCATCCTTGATGATCCAACTAGAAAACATGGATTTGACAAAGTCAACTCTAACGACAATTGTACGTGTACAAGATCTTCCCGATTCCAAGGAATTTGGATAGATATTGAGGCTATAAATAGCAGATCCAATTGGTCATTATCATGTGTGTTATATGCCAATGTTGAACATGGGGTGCATGTTCAATATGCATTGCAATGTTCTGATCACTGTGCTATGCTTAAGTATTGTAACAATGTCTTTATACACCACCTGTTTTCTTTGAACTTATTCCTCTTTGACTATCTATCGTTATATTTATTTGTTTTATATCAGGTTACACCCAATCCCCAACATGGTATCAGAGTCACTGGTTTAGACCTCGCATATTGTTTGCAAATCTTGCTTAGTCGGATCCATTTGTGATTTAATTTGGGCTGATGATTTTCTAACTGTAACTTGTGGAAACAAATCAGATTTATTAAGATATTGAAGATGGATTTGAAGATAGATTCTATTGTTTTGAATGGATCAAAATATGTTGTTTGGGCACCAAACATGGAAACCCTACTGAAGAGTAAAGGACTATGGAAATATACGAAGACCATGATTCCAGATACGATAGATGATCAGATGAAGTTTGTTGTTCATGGAAAGAAGAATGAGGTTGTGGGGGTCATCATGACCTATATCTGATGGGCGATTCGATTTCACACCAACATAATCGACTTCCCTCATCAAGTCTAAAAGAAGTTGAAGTCTCTATTTGATAGAGTCGATGAAAGCCATGTCATGTTGTAGGATAAAGAGTTGATCTCTATTGATCCTCATTCTTTTGATATGATTGAGGAATATTTGGCATGTGTAAAGGAACTGTAGTTGAAATTGGGCGAATTTGGAAAGAATTATTAGAAGAAAGATGGACAACTCATCGAGATGGTCCTTATAAATCAAAGAATACCATTCAACGTGTTCGTTTTCAATTTTTAAACCAATTACTAGGCACACAAGGAAGAGGGTAACGATTACATTTATATTTTTTGAAGTTATTCCTCTTTGACTATTTGCAATTCTATTTATTTGGTTCATATTTATTTGGCAAGCTTGGTGGAAAACATCAAGCTCACTTGCTCAAGGGAAAGGGAAAGATGAATCACAAGGAAAGAGGATGGTTTGATACCACTATACAAAGACATGGATGTCTCGACCAAAAACCTAAACGGAAGACAGATGCACCCCATCAGAATCGAAAGAAGAATACATGTCAATACCATGAAAAGAATTGACATGTGGAGAGAAATTACCACAAAAAGAGAGATGGCTTAGAGGAGAAGGTCAAGAGACTTGAAGGAGACATGTCTATTGTTCATCAACTTGCTAATAATTTCACCTTCTAAGTCAAAAATTCTCAAGCGTTTCTTTCTCATCCTATGAAAATTGAATGGGTAGTCAATTCTGGATGCACTCATCATATGGCTAAGGGTGCTTCCTTAAGGGTTCATGTCCTTAAATAAGGTTGTGGAGAGAAAGATCTATGTTTCTAATGAATTTTCTCTTGACATTACTAATCGTGGTGATGTTCCTTATCGACACGAGAGAATTGTTGATGTCTATCATGTACTGAACCTCAGTGTCAACTTGTTGTCGATTTCTCAATTAACATAGATAGGTAAGCTCATGGAGTTTTGTCCAAATTAGTTCTTTGTCTGAGATTTGAAGAAAGGTCGATCGATTGTCGTTGGAGGGTTTCTCAAGCTGAAGGAAAATTGGTATAAATTTTGTGACATGACTCGACCCAAATCTGAATCGACTGCTCTTTTTTCTCACATTGATGAACATAGTTGACTTTGGCATGAACGACTTGGACACCTAAATTATCCAAGTTTGCAGTTGATGACATAACAAAATATTGTTGCTGGTGTTATAACATCAATTTCCACCACATATTCATTGATGCCATCTTGGCCATTCCCTTTCCCTCTTGTAGACCTTAATCCCTTTTTTCCTCCTCTGAATTCTTCAAAAGACTCAAATTTTTGACATATACGCACCCTATCAATTATGTAATGCACGTACATACGACGTTGCTCCTTTGCAGGGAACATACATCTTTATTTGGATAAATAATAATACTAAAATGCATATTTCTGGGTGGGGTTTATGTGTTCCCCCGGTTGTTGACCCTCTATTGCCCATTTACCACTATTTACAACTACTCCACGCACTTGGAGAAGGTATAAAAAGAGCCTAAGGCTATAGGAGAGGATAATCATACCTTGAAGCATCATTGTGTTGGTAAATTCTTCCCAAAGTCTACAAGCCCCTATTATGAGTTAGTGGACATTCCCCCAGGCTTAGAATCCCTTGTTTCCCGTGATATTCACTCCTTTCTATCTTGTCAGAGAGAAGCCTTTCTTCTCCCTTGGTGTTGTTCAAGTCAAGAACCAAGAGGTGCAATTGAGCTTCACCGGCCTGGTGGAGGAACCCAGATGCAGGTTTTGGACTAGCGTCTTCAACAAACACAGGTTGTAACAATCTTATTTTATGTTGTTCATCTAATAAAGAGATCTCTTTCCTATCCACTTCTAAGTTTTATTAAATGGTTATCTCATTTAAATGTTCAATAATCTATAATACTAATTGTTTTCAAATGATATATTTTAATAGTTAGTTATTCCCATAACCACCTCTCTCTTGTAACTATCTTTGTCTATGTATGTGTATGTAATTGGAGAAAAGATTGGAGCTTTAGAGAAAATATTTAACCATGGATTGATATCAAATGTAGGATACAAGTTAGTTAGTTAGTTAGGTATGGTTAACTATTTTTTGGGACTGGGATCATTATTTAAGGTCATCGCTTTGTTGTGGCTCTGACCCATAGCTATAGGAGAAATCTCTCTATAATAGATATGGTGACCATATTGGGGAAGGTCTCGTTTTTGGGTTAGTTATAGGTGCTTATGGTTATTTTCCTGTTTGTTTTGATTTTTCTTTTCTTTACTGCCTAGTTTAGTGTCTCAGAGTCTTGCCTACCTTTGCAAGCTTTCTAGCCCTCTATTTCTATCCCTTTTGGAAGATTTGGGGATGCATACACTATCTTCTATGTAGGCAGGTGCATAAATACGTGCCCTTCCTTAGAGACAGGTGTGTACATATGCTCTTGTTGGCACCTAAAGTTTTGGGTTTAGTTTTGCATGCGCGCACAAACAAAGTTGTGCACACTCGTTCCGTAGTTTCGTGCACGTCTAAGGAAATGAATGAGGAATGACATAGAGTGTGCATCAGACCAAGTTTTTTCAGTTGTGTTCCAAGCTTAAAGACTACGAGGTGCGCGTTAGTCTGAGTTTTCCAGTTACATTGGAAAACAAGAAGATGTCGTCAGAATCAAGAAAGGAATCATCGAGAAACATTTCCGAATGATAACTGCTGACAGTATATGAGGGCGTGGGATGACCAGAGGATGAGTCAACCAGACAATTAAGATTTCCATTGATACAAAAATTCTACGTCGAGCGTTGCTAGACACTAGAAGTGTGCAAGGCATCTTTGTTTGAAAAATGAGTGGAGCAGAGAAGAAATAGACAACGCTCCCCAATATAGAATTCTATAAAAGGAAGCAATAATATTATAAACAACGCTAGTTGGTTAGCTAGTTAGATATTGAGGAGAACAGATTCATTGAGTCCTTAATATTAAGCTCGATTTGAGCCCATTGTATTACTGCAATGCTTTTGAATATAGATCTATTTCTATTGTATGTCTGAGTTTTGAGCAAAGGAACATTGTGCAATGTGTTGTAATTATAAGGATTTATATAGAGAAGATATGAAGTTCTATGGCTATCATATGTATCTATCATGCACAATGTACATCTCTGTTGTGATGAAATGGCTCAAGTAATAAAGATGCAACAATTTTGATTCATTCTGTGTCTATCATGTATGAGTTGAATATGTGTGTGTATTGTTTTAATTCTTAGTCCTAATAATCTGTCAGATACGAGGTGCATTGATTCCAATCCTTATGACTTTTGTGTGTGTTTATCCTTTATCCATGTCACAAGACCTTATGGTCTCTATGATCCTCTCTATATCTCGGGTGAGACCTTCCTCGGCCTGGGCCAAGGATTGGTATGCTGTTGTTGTTGGGTTTTTTTTGACAACTCTAGACGAACCCTAGGTGTAAACTCCCCAACGTTAAGAAGGATGCGTGCAAGTGTTGATCAAAACTGCCAACAAATGGTTCCATTTCCAGGACCAGAAAGTCTTGTCGGGAACACTGAAGGAAAGAAATGAGATGGAATCCCTTTAAGGAGGAAATTCAAGATTGGGTCGAGGAAAAATAACATGAGTTTACCCTACAAGAGACTAAAGGATTGAGGGTAAATGCAAAACAATGGAAATACATGTATCTTTACTCGGATAAGCATGAGCTTTTCTTTGCTAAATTTCCTTGTATGTTGCATGAATGGCTAAAAAGCCAAGCTGGTACCAATTCTCTACTGTGGTCGTTGGAGCCAGTGGTTTGGGATCAAGCCAAGCTTGAAGAACTAAAAGCATTGGATAATAAGTGGACTCGTGCCATTGATTTCTGGTTTGCTCAAGTAAAAAAAGGCTACATTGTTGAATTTGCCGTGGAATACATTGATTCTTTCAGCTAGGTTGAAAGAAAGTTTGCAGAAGGACCGAGAAGGAAAATGAGGAAGAAATTTCACTTTGGATAAGGATGTTGGTCGTGGAGAAAGGAATAATGTGCATGGAGCCCAATCAAATGGTTGAGTAAAATCTCTAGCGTGGGGGGGGGGAGAGTTGCAAAGATGGGTGAAAGTTAGAAAAGAGAGAGAATTGGTCTATTGAGGAGGATCCAACAATTATTGAGATGAGGTGAGGTATGGAATGGACCTAGAAGAGCAGAGGAGAAAAAGAGTCAAGAGGTACACAAGAAGAGTTGAGATAAAATGAAGAGGGGAAGAGAGAGGTGGAAAAAAATTAGCCAGGGGCGGATGAGGAGGGGTCAGGTCCAAGATAAAGAGAAAAGAAACTGCACCAGGTGGTAGTGCGAGAGAGTATGTTGTGCCAGAGTGGAGCTCAGACGAGGATAGGCCTGCAAAGCTGCGTGGCATAGAGGAGATGGTGTTTAATAGGGATAACGTGAATTAAACGTAGTTTATCTAGAGAGGTAGTGGGGGGTCTGGAGGGACCATAGTAATAATAGGGGAGGCCATTGAATTTAAGGTGGACTAGGTACACTATATTATTAAATAAGACCTTCTATGGTAGTTAGATATAATAAATGTAAGAGGACTTACTAGAAGGTTGCAAAAATAAATAAATTTGTCCATAATTCCTTCCAAGGAAAGTGCTCTAATACCGCTTGCTAAGAACCAAATACTAGATATAATAAATGTAAGAGGTCTTAGTAGAAGGTTCCAAAAAAAGAAGAAGTAGTGGGGTTTCTAGAGGACCCATAGTAATAATAGTGGAGGCCATTCAATGTAAGGTGGACTAGGTCTAAGATATTATTATATAAGGCTCGCTATGGTGGTTAGTTATAATAAATGTAAGAGGACTTACTAGAAGGTTCCCCCACTACATCTCTAGCTACACTACATGATACCAGTACGAACCTAGGTGATGAATTCCAAAGCCCTTGGCTGTTGCAAAGTGCCATAACCTTAGAATAAGATGAAGCACAGAGAAACGATGCGCTATAAGAAGAGAGGATGGCACACCAAGTAGTAGTGTGTTGTTTGGAGAAGGCAATTGCATGCAAAGTGGCAGTGTATATATCAGACTAGAAGACAAAGCACGAAATTGTAGTGCGTAGGTCATCCCAGAAGACAGAGTGCACATTTGTGGTGTGCAGTTAGGACAAGAAGGTAGAGTGCAGAGTGTTAGTGCACCATAAGAAGAGGAGGATGGAGGCTCCCCGAGTGGTGGGGGAGAGAAATTGACATTAATAGATGGTCTTGCGTGGTTGCAGGTAGACAACTCTTTGGTTCACCTCGCGAGAAGTTTCAAAAGAAGATGGACTTANCCCTTGTGCATTTTTAATCAAGAAGAAAACACAACAGATAGTGAATATATTGGAGTAGAATAAAGAGAAGAAGAAGAGAGAAGCAAAGAGATGAGTGAAGAAGAAGGTGAAATCAACAATACTTTACCCCAAGCAATATTAGTGTGGAAAAATCAAGCCCCTAACAATCAGAGAAAAGGAAATAGCTCAAGTTTGAAGATGGCGAATCAAGGTAGTACACTGTGGTTTCCCGTGTTCCATGGAATGGGTAAGGACGATGTAGAACAACACTGGTTTACATGTGAAGCAATTTGGTTTGTAAAGAGAATTATAGACAAAACAGTCGAAATCGCACAGTTAGAGACCACGTTCAGAGACAAAGCCTTGACATGGTATATGAAGTATAAGGCTACTGCACCAAAAATACGGGCAAGGTCCCTGGCCAAAATCAAGAAGGATCTTCTTAGGGAGTTCTAGAAGCCTAAGTTAGAATCCCAATGTATTGCAGAGATAAAAGGGATCAACCAGAAGGAAGGAGAAACTATGTCGGATTATGAGCAACAATTTAAAATCTTGTTGGATAGGTTGATGCTAAAAATCCAGGATGTGCAACACATGGAAGAGTTTATTGTGGGTTTACTCCCCCATATTCGATTCCCGCTCACCTAGAAGAAGGTGACAAATCAGGCAGAGGTAGTCGAAATCGCGATGCCCTTGGAAGCTACACTTAGAGGTGGAGAGACATCAGCCGGGTTGGTGCAGGTTCAATCACAACTGACCAACTTGACGGTGCAACTACAAGATATAGAAAAGCATAAAGTTGTGTGTGAGCACATATGGTGTAACACATGCCGTTGTGAGGGGAATCACAGAGATGAGTGCCTTGTCTTTCCAAATTATGTGGCGACAGGTGCACTGAGTCCATTCCCATCTA
Organism: Picea engelmannii; assembly: GCA_009831015.1. NCBI lineage: Eukaryota > Viridiplantae > Streptophyta > Pinopsida > Pinales > Pinaceae > Picea > Picea engelmannii. The sequence goes on from ML787967.1 coordinate 115,029, forward strand.
GGTAGATGGAATGGTGTGAAATATGCAGACAATGTGGTCATGTGCCACCCCATTTCCTAACCTTGCATAAGTACTAGATGACAACTCACACTCCATTATGCAAGTTCTATAAATCCGTTGAGAATTATGTCAATAGTTTCCACTCCCTCTAGTTAATGCAAGACAATACCCATGATGCATTTTGGGTGTAGGAGGAACATAAAGGTGGTGAGCGTGGTGGCATGGAAAGAGGAAGATACCAAGGAGGTCCTCGAGGTGGATATGGGTGCGGTCGCAACCGAGGATATGGAGGAGGGGGAGGTAGACCCCCCACATGTTTTAATTGCGGTGAGATTGATCACGTCTCATGATTTTGCACCAAACCGTACATGCTCTATGCATATTGTTAAAGTCTTGAGCATGTCACTGAAGGCTGTCCCAACTTACTGAAGAAGTGGGAGGACAAGAAGACCAATTGTAACATGGTGAATGCCGATATATGCAATAAAAAGAAGAAGAACGAGTAGGTTGATGTCCGGTTAGTAACCCATGGAGCTGCGAAGACATGATCATACTTCGAGTATGGTGAAGGCTTAGGTCAAAACCCATATGGAATAATAAGGAGGGCACCTTAGCCTCCTCCAAAGTTTGTTTTTTCTTACCAGAACCAATTTTTTCACGATGCACAAAGAGAATTGGAAGAAGAAAGAGTGCGTGAGGAGCTACAATACGCGACTCGGAGGTCACTTGAGGAGGCTCATATCTAGGAAGAAGTGCAGAGGGAGACACAAAGGTCGCTAGAAGAAGCTCAGATCCACAAAGAGGTATAACGTGCAACACAAAGGTCATTGGAAGAAGCTTGTGTGTGTGAGGAATCGCAGCGTGCGACGCAACGATTGATAGAGGAAGCTCGTAGACAGACTGAGCTACGATGTGTTGAGTAGAAGGCCTACAAAGCACAATGCCAGGAGGAATCACAACGTGCGGTGCGTGTAGAAGTATTACATGAACTGAGTCACAAGGAAGAATCTGAAGAAGAAAGTAAGTTATTTCTTGTGTTTATATTTGCGTCTACAGAATGATCCAAAAGATGTAGGTAAGTTAACTCATATATTAGTTACTTGCATGAAAGAACAAGGAGTGGAGGCTACCATATCCACTCTATTTCTAGAAAGAGATGTTGGACATGGATGGAGTCATGTTGTATATGAGATCTAACGTGAATATTTTGTGGAATAAATCTTGGGAGGTGATGGGGAAACTGAAGTTAGTCTAGTCACCCATCTAGCTCTGATTGGCCAATCAATACAAGATCTACCCAATACGCCATCTGGAGCAAGTAGAAGTCAACATAGAAGGAGTGAAAGCAAAGGCCGACTTTGACATCATTGAAATTATGGATGAATATGATCTGTATCCTACATTAATAGGGATTGCCTGGACCTTTAACAATAATGTAGTGTTAAACTTGAAGAAGAGGCATATGTCCTTTGAAATAGAAACTCTGCACGTGGTCATGCTATTGGATCCATATGAAGGTGACCAATATAACGAGACCATGGATGAGGATGCGTGGATATCAATCATTGAAAACATTTACAAGATCACAGGGCGTAGGGAGGACTACATCAACCCCATTGTATACAAAGAGTTAAGCTGGAGAAGTGTCAAATCTTATGACACAGACTCTAAGGATCTCATGGAGAGGTGGAATAGAGATGCGCAAGGATAAAAAAGTAGTGTGATGGATAGGTTTGAGTTGTGCGATACCCTATGGTTTGATGGGATAGGGATGATGGAGACATTCCTTATACAGATGGAGAAAACCATTCCCATGGAGCATATACTTCTGGCCATGGATTTATTCCTTCAAGGGAAACCCGCGCGATGGTGGGCAACACACCTCCTGAATATTTAGAGCTGGGTGTAGGTTGCAGAGTTCATTAAAGTTCGATTCCATCCCATTGTTGATTTCGAGCTAGCCAACCGATACAAGGGAACTGGGGATTCCCAGGAACACATTTGTTTATATGAACAATGTTGGAACTCTAAAAACATCCATTCAGCACAATGGGTCCATCGATTTGTCCACACAATAGACACAGTCCCTAGAAGCTGATACATTCAGGAGGAACTCAAGAGGTAAACAATTGAGTGGACCCATATGAGTTCCCAATTTATTTCAACCTTCCATTTCACCTTGGAAGATCCAGCTCACAGAGAATCACTCCGTCATAGTAAGGATTTTATTTTCCATTGAAAACCAAAGGACACTGCCCCTAGGGTGGTCTGCTCATACCATCAGGCAGTGGAAAATCTAAAAGAATCAGTACATTGATGGAATATTGATATGGACAATATTGATGACGATGACCCCCATGACATCCATACTAAAGAGTCAGAAGGAAAAAACGCACTAAAGGGAAAGGAGGTAAAGAATGTCACACCAGACTATAATGGCCCAATAAAAACCAAGAAACATAATATTGGCACTGAAGAAGCGCCCAAGATGACCATTATTGGAGATTTTTAGGATAAGGAGATAGTCACTTAGGTTGTTTACCTCCTTACAAAGTATGAGGACTTGTTTCCTCAACGATTTTATAATATGAAGGGCATTGCATGATCATTTTGAGCTATGAATATTCAACTCAAACAAGATACCAAACCGATCAAGAGAAGACCTTATCACTTAAATTCTAATTATAAAGAAAAGGTGCACAAATAACTAGATCGAATGTTGGATGTTGGGATCATTGACCTTATAGAGGAGTATGATTGGATTAGTCCTATGGTCGTGCAACCTAATAAGACTAGGAAAATTCACATATGTGTCGATATGAGTAGTCTGAATGTGGTCTGCATCCATGACCCTTTCTCGACACCCTTATAGATGAGGTGCTGGAAAACGTTGGTGACCAAGAAGCCTACTCATTCATAGATGTCTTCTCAGGATATCATCAAGTTCAAGTTGCAGAGGAAGATCAGGACAAAACCACCTTTGTGAATGAATAGGGGTCATTTGTGTACATGGTTATGCCCTTTGGCTTGAAAAATGCCCCTGTAGTGTTTTCTCGGATAGTGGTTGCAACCTTCAAGGAATTTATCCACAAGTTACATGAAGTATACTTGGATCATTGGACTATGTTCAATCTATTAAAAGAACATATGAAAGCTCTTCGACTAATGTGGGATTGATTCTTCCAACTACAGATCTCTTTGAATATAAAGAAATACTTTTTTGTACACCCTTTGCTATATTGCTGGGCCATGGCATGCGCAAGGATGGATTGCTTATGGACCTAGCTAATATTGTTGCATCTTAGATATGGTGGCCCCAACTTTAGTTCAATAAATGCATGCAACATTGGGTCATACAAGATACTACGGGCGATTCATCGAGAATTGTGCCTATATTGCAGCTCCATTGGAAAATTTATTACGTAAGGATATTAAGTACAAGTGGAGAACGAAATGCTAGAAATCCTTCGTTACCCTCAAAGAAAAATTGGTTACCGCACCCTTTTTGATTTTCCCTGATTGGTCGAAGCTCTTCCATGTCCATGTCGATGCTTCATCCATTGCGTTGGGTGCCATTCTTTCACAAATAGAGGATGGCAACATCGATCATCTGGTCTATTTTTCTATCTAGAAGTTGTTCAATGCCGAAAATAATTATACTACAACTGAGCACAAGGGCCTAACCATGGTATATGCCTTGAAACATTTCACCACTACATGGTAGGGTCAACTTTGAATTGTAACATGAAAAAACCTTGGGTCCGTTACCCAAACCTTTGTGCTATCGAAATTCGCTACCGGACTTTCTTCAAGGGTTGACATCAATTTCAACCAACCTTAATCAACAATATTTGCAGCTAAGAATATTTTAGATGGATAGTACATGTCATGAAATTTCGAGTGACATATGGAACGTCACATAACTCCTCAAGTTTATAGAGTTATGGCCATGTGAAGTTGGAGAACCCTCACGAGTCATCTAGAAGCCCCAAAAGGTCAAAGTAGTCAAAGTGGTTTAAGAGATTTTAGAAGGTAAATAATAAAGTGAAGTGATGAGTGTAATATAAGTCAAAGTGAATAGAAAACAAATTATTTAAATAATAAAGTTAATGAAGAAATTAGTAAATGGACAAGTGGTTAGAAGTGTGTCAACCCTAAAATAAGGAAAGTGGGTTAAGATGGTTAAAAGGTAATCCCTTGAGGAAGCTACATGAAAGTATAAATAAGAGGAAATACTCTCTCATTTTAATCACAATTGACCATATTGAATATCTACAGGTGACTGAGGTAACCAAAGGATATCTAAGCCAAATTTCAGAGGGAAGGAGAAGTAAAGAAGGCCAAAATTCAAGGAAGGATAAATTCTTTTGATGATGCTTTCTAAGATATGTTATTTACATGTCATCTCACAATTTTCACAATAACTTTGTTTCTAGAATGATTTAGACCATGAAATTGGGAGGCGATTGAGAAAAAATATCCAAGTAGCTGTGATACAAATTTCATCTTGTGGGTCATTGTATTTTTGGAGTTACACGTTGTGGAAAATAGGGTTTGTGGTCAATCCTGAAACTAGTTTAAAACATGTGTTTTGGGTAAAAACGTCATAACTTCTTCATAACAAATCCCAATTCAGTAAGACCAAATGTATTGGTTAGAGAACAATTGGTAGTATTCTGTGTACACTTTTCATATCCATACAACAAATATTCCGTGTGGGGCATGCTCTACAAGTTTTCTCTCTAGAATAAGACAGAATTCAACAATGTATGCCATTTTTGCTATAACTCCTTTTTCGAGAGGTTCCAAGTAGTGAAATCTGGAGAAATTGCATAAAAGATAATGAAAAAATTGTGTACCATTTTCATATCTTTATTCATTACAGGTACATAGTTATGATTATTGCAAGTTAGGGTTTTTGACTAATCCAAAATTAGTCATGTGAGACTAAAGTAAAGTTTGATGAAAATGCTAGTCTCTTGTTGTTAATGTTAAGGAAGGTTTGCAGGTATGTGATCATATACACCAGGTATATTACAGAGTTACAAATAAGAATTGGATGATGAAATTGATGAGGGATTTTGGTTGAGGTACATGTTGGGTACATGGTTGAGACAAGTAGTTGATGAGTTGACACATACATGAGGTGTATAGTTGATGATGCTGGTACATCTTGACGAGTCATAGTTTATGTGTATTTGGTGCATGGTTGATGCACTCATTGATGGTACAGGTTGAGGTATAGGTTGGTGCATGGTTGATGCACTTGTTTATGGTACAGGCTGATTACATGTTGTTTGGTACAGGTTGATGCATTGTTGATGCATTACTTTATGGTACAAATTGATTACAGGTTGATTGGTACAGGTTGTTACAATGGTATATCTCACAGTGATAGTGTGACAGTGGTTCCATCATTCTACTTCTACGTCAGGGAGGTTGGACGGGGCAAGGACAGGTGGTTGTAGTCGGAGAACATAGGGGGTTGTGGCCTCCTTTTGGTTGTACCTAGAGAATTGGGGAGTTTGAGCTTCCCTGAGGTTGTAGCCTGAGAAACTAGGGGGTTGGAGCCTCTTTCCAGTTGCAACTGGAAAACAAAGGAAGTTGGTGCTTCCAATCAATGTAATTCTTCAAGACATATAAGGAAAAACATTCCGTGGTTTTCTCCCGCTTTGGGTTTCCACATAAAAACATTGGTGTACTGTGTATGTGTATGATTTCTCATTTGTTCATTGTTTCTTTACTCTGCAATTATTGGATGATAATGCGACATTGATACAACACTTGCATTTTATGGTGAAAAATGATTAAATTGCTCTATTACGGATTCACCCCCCCCTCTCAGTAATCCAACAATTGGTATTAGAGCAAGGTTCCTTTAGAAATCAGTTTAACCACTGAAAGGTAGATCACGGAGAGAAAAAACATGTATAAAATTGGAATACCACAGTTTGATGGACATAAGTATGCATTTTGGAGTAGAAGGATGAAAACATATATACAAGCACAAGGATTTGAAATTTGGAAATCAATTGTAGATGGATACAAAGAACCAACAGTTCCACCAACAAATGAAAGAGAAATAAAACTCAGTCAAAATAATTCCAAAGCCACAAATGCACTTCTGAATGGTCTTTGTGAATCAATATTCACCAAAGTTATACATTGTAAATCCGATAAAGAGTTTTGGGACAAAATTCAAAATATTTATGAAGGAGATTCAAAAGTCAAAGCAGTAAAGCTTCAAACTTACAGAGGTTAGTTCAAACAACTAAAGATGAAAGAATATGAGAATATTGTAGCTTATTTATTATGAGTCGATGAAACAGTAAATCCGATCATAGGATTGGGAGAAGAAATCAAAGAATATGTAATTGTTCAAAAGGTACTAAGATCTCTTCCTTTGAGATTTGACCCTAAGATATCAACACTAGAAGAAAGAGAAGATCTAGACTCAATAAGCATGGGCGAACTACATGGAATCTTCACAGCATATGAAATGAGAACTGAACAAGAAAATCCAGATATAAAAGAAACAACTTTCAAAGCATCCAAAAGGTCAAAGCAAAAGGGAAAGCAAAAGGAAAAAGAACATAACAAAAACAGTGACATCTCGAAATATGATGAAGAAGTGGCCAACTTTGTCAAAATATTGAACAAGGGAACCAACACCAGATATAGAGGTAAGTTTCCTTTGATTTGTTTTAATTGTGATGGTATTGGTCATTTTTCTAACAAATGTACTTATAAGAAAAATAAGAGGAATGATGAAGATTACTCAAATAAAAAACAAACATATAAAGGCAAATGAACCACAAATAAAGTTTTCAAGAAAAGATTATGCACCAAAGAAGACATCTCATCATTAGATGAAGATGAAGTCAGTAATAGTGAGACATAAAGAGTTTTATTCCTGGCAGTAGAAGGCTCTGACAAAGAAGACACCGAAGAAGAATATGAAGAGGCCAAAGAAGAATATGAAGAGGCATAAGTTGACCACCGAGAATAATTCTTGTGTACCATAGAAGTTATAAGAAGAGAAAAGAGGAAAAACAAGAAGCTACAAGTGGAACTAGACAAGAAAGAAGACACTCGGGAACTAGAACACATGATCACAAATTTGAAGGTTCAAATAGAAGAAGATAAAAAAATTGAAGAAGCACTCAAAGAATAGCTAGAAGAAAGAGACATGATCATTGAAAAATTGGAAGCAGAGATTGTCACATTAAGAAAGGATCTTCAAAAGAAAAATATGCATAAAAACTCAAAAGTTTTGGATGACATTATCAACAATAAAAAACCTCATCATGACAAGTCTGGACTTGGATATAATCAGACAGAAAAGGGATCAATTTCCAAAACAACAGAACAAGAAACATATCCAAAAATCCATGCAGAGATAATCAAAGGGGATAGGAATATCTACAAGGAAGATTACATGGACACTCCTCCACCGAGAAGATTCAGATTTCAGAATCAACAACCGACAGATAGGCCTCAGGAAGAAGAAGGATTGAGAAGAGGAAATCCTTTAAGAAGATCTTACACTCCCAGGTATCAAACTATCTTTTTTGGTTTATGTTATGCATGTAATAATTTTGGACATAAAGCTATGAATTTTAGAGCTAATAGCAAGAACATAAACAACCTTGAAAGTCATACACAAAAGGGTTATCCAAGAAGGCCTAGTGAAATACAAAGAAGAAGTTACAACATGTTTGAATCATTGAGCACTGAAGTGGAATGCTACAAGTGTAACAACTTTGGAAACATGGAAAAAGATTGCTTAATGACAATTCCTCCTAGAGAACCACAACAGAACACCAACAGTCACAAACATGAACCTCAGAAGAGAACATGGATAAGAAAACAGAATTATTATAGCAATGAAGAATGCACAATCGCTCTACAATATAAGAAGAAGAAACATGGTTGGTATGTTGACAATGGTTGTTCAAAACACATGACAGGTGATAAAGACTTGTTTCTTACATTAAGAAAGGAAAGAGATGGATTAGTCTCATTTGGAAATGATGATTTAGCTAAAATCATTGGAAAATGCATAGTCAAAATTGGAAACAAGAATACCAAAGAAAAAAATGTTCTATTAGTAGAAGATATGAAACATAATATTCTAAGTGTGAGTCAAATGTGTGACCAAGGTCATAAAGTTACTTTCAATTCACAAAAGTGCGAGATAAGAAAAGAGGGTTCAGGAAAATTGATTGCAACAGCTGCAAGAACTTCAAGAAACATATATGTACTAAGTGAAATTGGAAATGAAAAATGTTGTCTAGGAAAGGAAGATGAAATTTGGTTATGGCATAGAAGAATTGGTTACATACACTTTGATAACCTTGTCAAAGTTAGAAAAAAGGAAGCAGTTAGAGAAATGCCCTAGATTATGAAACCAACCAACACTTTATGTAAGCAATGTCAACAAGGAAAGAAAATAAAGACCAGGTTTAAATCAAAAGAATATTCAATGACGAGACCACTGGAAATTGTGCATATTGATCTAGTTGGAACAGCTACAATGAAGGGTTTAAAAGGTGATAAATACTTTATGTTATTAGTTGATGATTATACAAGAATGACTGCAGTTTTCTTTCTCAGGAATAAGTTAGAAGATTTTGAAAACTTCAAGGTATACAAGGAATTGGTTGAAAATGAAATGGATTCAAAAATCAAAAGTTTGAGATCTCATAATGGAGGAGAGTTAACTTTAAAGGAATTTATGGACTACTGCAACAAGCATGGAATAAAAAGGCAATTCTCCGTTGCTAGGACACTTCAACAAAATGGAGTTGTTGAAAGAAAGAACACGACAATACAAGAAATGGCTCGAACAATGTTAGTGGATTCCAAATTGACAGATATCTTTTGTACACATGCAGTGCATACAAGGATTCACATTCAAAACATAGTAATGCTCAGAAACAACACTGACAAGACTCCCTACGAGCTATGGAAATGAAGAGCAACAAATGTGAAGCACTTCAGAGCATTTGGAAGCAAATGCTACATCAAAAGAGAAGATGGAAGCATGGGAAAGTTTGACTCTCGTGTGGACAAAGGAGTACTTGTTGGTTACTCAAGTACAAGGAAAGCATACAAGTGTTACAATCTGAGGTTGAACAAAGTTGTGGAAAGCATCAATGTAACAATTGATGAAACAACTAGATGAGAATTAAAGGAAGAAGAAAATGAATCAATGGAACAAATTTACAAAGAAGATGTAGAAATGGAAGATGAAGAGGATCAGACAGAAGTAGAAGAGAAAGTTCAACAAGTCCCTCCAAAGACACCTAGTAAATGAGTACAGAAGAATCATCATTTAGATCAGATTATCAGAAAAAAAGATGCAGAAGTTGAGACTAGAATAATAATCCGTTCACCAGAACAAACACACCTAGCACTCTCTTCTATGACCGAACCAAACAATTTTGAAGAGGCCAGTAAGGATGAATTTTGGAATAAATCCATGGATGAATAATTGGATCAAATAGAGAAGAATGACACTTGGGAATTGGTTCCAAGACCAAAGAATAAGAATGTGATTGACACAAAGTGGGTATTCAGAAATAAATTGAATGAAGATGGACATGTTACAAGGAACAAAGATAGATTGGTATGCAAATGATACGCACAGGTTGAATGAATCGACTTTGAAGAGACATTTTCTCCAGTTGCCAGAATGGAAGCAATCTGATTACTCCTAGCTTATGCATGCTCCAAAAATATTAAAGTGTATCAGATGGACGTGAAATCATCTTTTCTGAACGGGGAACTTGAATAAGAAGTCTACATTGAACAAACAAAATGATTTTAGTTGTAAGAGAATGAAGATTATGTGTGTAAACTGAAGAAGACCTTGTATGGTTTAAAACAGGCTCTTAGAACATGGTACTCTAGACTGGATAAATATCTACAACAGGTAGGGTTCAGAAAAGGAAGTGCAGACATCAACCTATACATCAAGGTAACTCAAGATAGTATTTTATTAATTGAAGTTTATGTTGATGATATTATTTTTGGAAGCAATGATGATAGGTTAAGCCAAAAATTTGCAAAGGATATGCAAAATGAATTTGAAATGTCATTACTTGGAGAACTATCCTTCTTTCTGGTTCTTCAGATATGTCAAAGAAACCAAGGAATTTTTATTTCTCAAACTAAGTATATTAGAGAAATGCTAAATAAGTTTGGAATGGAAGATTGCAAACCAATTACCACTCCTATGCAAACCATTGCAAGTTGAGCAAAGATGATGATTCAAATTCTACAAACCAGAGGAAATATAGGTCAATGATTGGTAGCTTACTATATGTGACAACATCCAAAACAGATGTAATGCAGGCCATTGGACAGGTGGCACGATTTCAAGCAGCACCAAAGGAATCACATGTATTAGAAGTGAAGAGGATTTTCAGATATCTCAAAGGAAAAAAAGAGTTTGGATTATGGTATCCAAAAGGAAAGGATATATCACTTATTTCCTACACAGATGCAGATTGAGCAGGTTGCATTGATGACCGACGAAGCACCGTTCTACTTGGGTGAGTGTTTAGTATCATGGTTAAGCAAGAAACAATCATCAATATCCTTATCTACAACCGAGACTAAGTATATTGCAGCTACGACATGTTGTACACAGGTTCTATGGATGAAACAAACTTTGACAGATATATAGGTTGAGTATGATGATCCCATTCCAATATATTGTGATAATACAAATGCCATCAGTATCTCAAAGAACCCGGTTATGCACTCCAAGACGAAGCACATTCCAATAAAGTATCACTTTTTATGGGAACATGTTGCAGAGAAGAACATCAGAGTTGAATATGTGGGCACAAAATAACAAATAGAATACATCTTTACAAAACCATTGCCAAGGGAAATCCTTTGAGTATCTTCGCCAGAGACTCGGAGTGATTTCTACTCCAAATTGAATGATTTTGAATTCTTATCTTATATGTCTTAGATCTACACGAGGAAGCACCATAAAGAGGACAATTCAGGTTGGGATATCAGTTTCAGAAAGAGTTCAGTCAGGGGGAGTATCCCTATGGACAATTTAGTTAGGGGGAGCAACCCGAGATGGAAATATAGCTTTTCCATTGATGACAAAGGGGGAGAGATTTATCAGATGCAGGCTTAGAGAAAGAGCACAGAGGCATGGGTCCAGGGGGAGCGATGGTCACAGGGGGAGAATGAGTGATATGACTTCAATATTGCATCAAAGTGTTTCCATCAATGCCAAAGCGGGATATTGTTGATTATTTGGGTTGTTTTTCATTGATGTCAACCCTTGAACAAGGTTTGGTAGAAAATTTCGATAGCACAAAGGTTTGGGTAATGGACCCAAGTTTGTTTGATGGATAATGGTATGAATTTTGATATATTTGTAGGTAATACTATTCCATATGGATAGTACATGTCATGCCATTTTCGGTGGTATGTGGAACATCACATAACTCCGCACGGTTAGAAAGTTATGGCCATGTGAAGTTGGAGAAAGGTTTGGGTAATGGACCCACGTTTGTTTGATAGATAATGGTATAAGTTTTGATATATTGCAGGTAATAATATTCTAGATGGATAGTACATGTCATGCAATTTCCAGTGGTATGTGGAAAGTCACATAACTCCTCACGGTTAGAGAGTTATGGCCATGTGAAGTTGGATAACCCTCATGAGTCATCTATAAGCCCCAAAAGGTCAAAGTAGTCAAAGTGATTTAAGAGATTTTAGAAGGTAAATAATAAAGTGAAATGATGAGTGTACTATAAGTCAAAGTGAATACAAAATAAATTATTTAAATAATAAAGTTCATGGAGAAATTACTAAATGGACAAGTGGTTAGAAGTGGGTCAACCCTAAAATAAGGAAAGTGGGTTAAGATGGTTAAAAGGTAACCCCTTGAGGAAGCTACATGAAAGTATAAATACGAGGCAAGGCTCTCTCATTTTAATCACACTTGAGCATATATAATATCTACATGTGTCTGAGGTAACCAAATGATATCTAAGACAAATTTCAGAGGGAAGGCCGAAATTCAAGGGAGGATAAATTCTTTTGATGATGCTTTCTAAGGTATGTTATTTACAGGCCATCTCACCATTTTCACAATAACTTTGTTTCTGGATTGATTCAGACCATGAAATTGGGAGGCCATTGAGAAAACATATCCAAGTAACTGTGATACAAATTTCATCTTGTGGGTCATTGTATTTTTAGAGTTATGCACCGTGGAAAATAGGGTTTGTGGCTAGTTCTGAAACTAGTTTAAAACAGGTGGTTCGGGTACAAACATTATAAATTCTTCATAACAGATCCAAATTAAATAAGACAAAATGTATTGGTTAGGGTATAGTCTCTAGTATTCTATTTACAATTTTCAAATTCATACAACAAATATTCCATGCGGGGCATGCTCTACAAGTTCGCTCTCTAGAATAATCTAGAATTCAACAAGGTATGCCATTTTTGCTATATCTCCTTTTTATGAGAGGTTCCAAGTAGTGAAATCTGGAGGAATTGCATAAAAGACACTGAAGAACATTGTGTACCATTTTTAGATCTTTATTCATTATAGGTACATAGTTATGATTATTGCAAGTTAGGGTTTTTAACTAATCCAAAATTAGTCATGTGAGACTAAAGTAAAGTTTGATGAAAATGCTAGTCTCTTGTTGTTAAAGTTAAAGAATGTTTGCATGTATGTGATCATATACACAAGGTCTATTACAGAGTTAAAAATCAGATTTGGATGATGAAATTGATGAGGGCTTTTGGTTGAGGTACATGTTGGGTACATGGTTGAGACAAGTAGTTGATGAGTTGGAACATACATGAGGTGTATAGTTGATGATGTTGGTACATCTTGATGAGTCATAGTTTGTGTGTATTTGGTGCATGGTTGATGCACTCGTTGATGGTACAGGTTGAGGTACAGTCTGGTGCATGGTTGATGCACTTGTGTATGGTACAAGCTGATTATAGGTTGATGCACTTGTTTATGGTACATGTTGTTACAATGGTATATCTCACAATGATAGTGTGACAATGGTTCCATCATTCTACTTCTACATCATGGTGGTTGGACGGGGCAAGGACAGGTGGTTGTAGCCACCTTCCGGTTGTATCCAGAGAACATAGGGGGTTGTGGCCTCCTTCTGGTTGTAGCCAAAGAATTGGGGAGTTGGAGCTTCCCTCATGTTGTAGCCTGAGAAACTAGGGGGTTGGAGCCTCCTTCCAGTTGCAGCTGGAAAACAAAGGAAGTTGGTGCTTCCAATGAATGTAATTCTTCAAGACATATAAGAAAAATCATTTTGTGGTTTTCTCCCGCTTTGGGTTTCCACGTAAAAACACTGGTGTACTGTGTATGTGTATGATTTCTCATTTGTTCATTGTTTATTTACTCTGGAATTATTGGATGATAATGCTACATTGATATAACACTTGCATTTTATGGTGAAAAATGATTAAATTGTTCTATTATTGATTCACCCCCCCTCTCAGTAATCCAACACCTAACAATGAGGGTTTGATGTCTAGTTCATGTGAGGTTTTACTACATATGACTATTATTGTTTGCACATGTATAACATTTGACTAGAGAGACATTGTTGCACATGGTTTGAGTTATATTCTCGAGATATTGGGCATGTGATCTATGCTATCATATATGATCTATTGAGGAGATTATTGGGACATGTTGTTGGTATATGCTGGTACATGTTATTGGTGCAGGTTGACTACAGGTTATTTGCACAAGTTGGTTACAGGTTGTTGGCACAAAATGGTACATGTTTATAGTGGTATATTTCACAGTGATAGTGTGGCGGTGATTTCATCAGTTATTTGACACTTATATTTTAGGGTGGTTGGATGGGGAAAGGATAGGTGGTTGTAGCCACCTTCCGGTTGTAGTCAGAGAACATAGGGGGTTGTAGCCTCCTTTTGGTTGTAACCAGAGAATTGGGGAGTTAGAGCTTCCCTCAGGTTGTAGCCTGGAAATATAGGGGGTTGGAGCCTCCTTCGAGTTGCAGCTAGAGAACAAAGGAAGTTCATGCTTCCAATGAATATAATTCTTAAATACATATAATAAAAATCATTTCGTGGTTTTCTCCCACATTGGGTTTCCACGTAAAAATACTGGTGTACTGTGTATGTGTATGATTGCTCATTGTTCATGGTTTATTTATTCTGCACTTGTTGAATGATATTGGTAAATTGATCATAAAGTTAACAACACTTATATATTGTGGTTAAAAAGGATTAAAAATCTCTATTACTGATTCACCCCCCCTCTCAGTAATCCAACATCAACATGTTCAAGACTCCCGAAAGACTAAAATAGAATACCTGAATGAGCTTCTCTTGGTTTCTAGAATAATTTATTTTCTACTAAACAGGGCCGACCACGTGAAGGTTGAAGCTTGTTTGGCTGCTCCCCTCCCCTATTATCACTCTCAATTCCCCATACTCAATCTATATACTAGAAAATAATTGAAAGCATCATAGTATGATTCATGCATAGAAAGTAGCAAAACAAAATTTAAAGGTAAATGAAAGAAATAATGTGTGTGCAACTATGTAGTTTTGTACATAACAAAAATATAAAATACATCCTTAAGAAGGTAGCAACAAATAGTATATATTAATATATTTTATCATCAAAATATGTTTCCATTATACATGTTTCTCATAACATGCACCCATAAGAAGTTAGCAAAAAATAGTATATATTAATATATTTTATCATCAAAATATGTTTCCATTATACATGTTTCTCAAAATATATACAATCACTTTTTTTTTTTAGTTTTTAGAAATATGTTGATTGACTCATCCATGTCTTGATCCGCTTCATTTATTGGGCCCTTTGTTGGTGTTAATTCAATATGCATGCTTTGACATGTTATACGTCTAGTCAGGTACTCTCCATGGTGTGCAGGCCGTTGTTGAGGGACCTCGACTACAATAACAAAAAGGGTTAAATTGACATGGTTAGTTATTATTTACATAAGTAGTTCATTAATGCAAATATCATTACAATGTTGTTTACCACGTTGACTAGTCAAGACCATTGGTTCGACTGACATGTGTTTATGCTCTCGCCAAGCATTCTCATCTACATGCTCTGCCATCAAAACAAGAAAAGTTATAAGTACACCATCTACAAGTAAATATTAAGAATTTTATTAATCCATACTTCTGATTTTATAGCCATAATACCATCATGGTCGGGCTGCACGCCATCATCATCGGGCTACACTCCACCGTCATGGCTAGGATGCACACTACCATCATCGGGCTGCACTCCATCATCATGGCCATACTACACACCACCATAGGGGTGCAGTCCACAGTCATGGCCAGGCTGCACACCACCATCATTGGACTGCACTCCACTGTCATTGGGTTGCTATCCACTGCTGGCCTCATTATTGTTGTTTCTCTCCTGCTTAAAACAAAAAGTCACATTCATTTATGGGTGAAATAAATCGTGAATAGATTTTATAAGTAATCAATAGTTAAAGTCCATTGATTTTACTTATGATGTCATTCAAAGGGGCAAATTGTGTTTTCCCCATGCTTTTTCGGTGTTCAACCACGAATTGAAATCCAGACTTGAAACCGAGCCGAAGGTCTTCCTTTGTGGTCACAGTTTTGAATTGAGCCCCATGCATTGCACAATATCTCAAATTTGGCTTATTGGAATTTTAAATAAAAGTTTGATGATGATAGGAATGATATGGTTTAATTATTTGGTACTTACAATTCATGTTTTTAGTTTCACATAACTAGCCTGGCCAAGTTTGTGTTGCTTGTGTTTTTCTAGTCTTGCCTTGGTTTCTTTTGACGTGTCTGAGAGCTTAGAATTTTTTTCCAGTAGGTTGTATATCGCAAATTTTATATATAACTAACAAAAATTCAACATATTAAATTCAAAATATGATATACCTTCCTGGTCCAGGTAGTCTTTTTCCTTCTTTTCTCATTGTCTTCTCCTTTTCATCCTCCAATATATTCTTCCACTCAACCTCTAGAATCATCAGAGGATGCTCATACCTAGGGTTTGTTTGCAAATTAACCCTATATTGGTCCCTCACATATTTCAAATATGTATCGACCAATGAGGTGACTCCAATTTTGTTGAAGGAATCACTGAATGGGACGACCAAGTGGTTAATAAGTTCCTTCTTCAAACTGGGATTTTGAGCATTCCACCATGTCTATATGGTGGGCCCAAAAACATCTAAGGCCTTGTCATTCATATTCTTAAAAAAGGTGTTGTTTCCTATAGAACAATATGATCATTAATTTAAAATTACAATAGAGATATATGTTTCAATTAGATAATAGGAAATAATTAAGACATTAATAAATACCTGGGATTTTTTGTATCTTGATCGAAACAATGTTCTTTTCCACTGAAAATATAATTGAAAGTGTTCCCTTGTTGGTAACACATGACGATCTAGGAAAGCAATCTGTAGAATCACCAATTTCCTCATCTCCACCATCAAGTGCTTGGCCTGGTGTGCACTGTGCCGATGGTGTGTCATGTTTCCTAGAAGGTTCAGTCGTCTCAATCAAGGGGATTTCAACTACATGTAGAGAGACAAAGAGCCTCATGGGTATGTGGCTCATAGTAGGACGTTGCGGTGTTTGAGCATCGCTGCTACCAACACCATCCTCAGGAGTAGACTGTTGAATTTTTCTGAGTAATTCCTATAAATTTATTTATTTATTTATTTATTAAGATCATATAAAAGTATCAAAACAAAATTCATAAATGAACATATGTGATAAAAACATTTTTAAAATATGTTGCTTACCGTAGATCATTTTATTTCATCCATCAAAACTATGCATCTTTGTGTGATCTCCTCCATTGGTTCACGCATAAACAACTCAGTAAGTTCGATGTATTTTTTTCTCATAACCTTTTTAATTGTCTCAACGAAGTCCAATTTAAACATGTCATCATAGTTTCTGACATTTTCAAGTACATCAGGTGTCAACAACTACATATATCAACAAAGAAACAAGTTAATTCAATAATAATAATAATAATAAAATTCACTTTAAATGGATATGGATATTGTTATAAGTCATTTCCCTGCTTCGAGGCCGATGCCTTCCAACGATCACCCTACCACAATATAAGAAGCATTATATATTAAAATGTTACATTATAATATGAGAAGCATGGCATATTAAAAAAATAACTCTGCTGTAAATGCAAAAATAAAGCATAATGAAAAAATGCTTAAAAATGCATGAAACCGAGGCATGATGAAACATGCACGCCCCAGTCTTAACACACCTGTAATTTGAGTGATTCAAGTTTCTGAGGGAGACATAGATTATTTTACACTTGTCTACATATTTAGTGTTGTGTTTGTGAACATAAAAGTGGCTGCTGTGTAAAATAGGCAAAATCTACCTTGTAATTTGAGAGACCAAATCAATAGAAAGTTCCCTAATGGAAATGAACTCCCATGCTTCTATATAGCCCAAAATATAGTCATATAAGTTTTTGGGTGAATTTGATAAAATTTTGAATCTATATATATCATCTAGAGTGCATTTTCAAATGAAAAAATGACTTCTATCTAGAACCCAAATTCAAGATCTTTTGTAAAATGGATGGTAAAACTAGATTACTATAAATGCACGCCTAGGAATCATATGACCTCCAAAATGAGTGATACAATTTGCGGAGTTTGTATTTTATAATTTTACATATATTCATACTTGAGTTGTGCATTTTTAAACTAAAAAACCTCTACTGTGCATAAAAGTTAACAACTGCTTTGTAAATGCAAAAAAATGCATAAAGGGAAAAATGCTTAAAAATTCATGAAACGAAAGCATTGTGACAATGCACACCTAGGTCTTAACACACCTACAATTTGAGTGACTCAATTTCCTAAGAGTGCATTACATTATTTTACACCTGTCTACATATTTAGTGTTGTGTTTGTACACATAAAAGTCATTGTTGTGTAAAAGAGGCAAAATTTACCTTGTAAATTGAGAGACCAAATTAGTAGAAAGTGCCCTAATGGAAATGCACTCCCATGCTTCTATATAGATCCAGATTTAGTGATCTAAGTTTTGGTGTGAATTTAATAACATTATAAATCTATTTATATCATCCAGAGTGCATTTTATAATGAAAAATGAATTCTACCCGAAACCCAAATTCAAGACCCTTTGTAAGATGGATGACAAAACTAGATTACTATAAAATGCACGCCTAGGAATCATATGACCTCCAAATTGAGTGATAAAAGTTGCAGAGTTTGTATTTTATCATTTTACATATATTGATACTTTAGTTGTGCATTTTGAAACAAAAAACCCTCTAATGTGCATGAAGGTTAAAAACTGCTTTGTAAATGCAAAAAAATGCATAAAGGGAAAAATGCTTAAAAATGCATGAATCCAAGGCATGATGAAAATGCAGGCCCAGGTATTAAATGTTGGATTACTGAGAGGGGGGGTGAATCAGTAATAGAGAAATTTAATCATTTTTAACTATATAATCCAAGTGTTATATCAATGTAGCATTATCATCCAATAATTGCAGAGTAAATAAGAAATGAACAAATGAAAAATCATACACATACACAATACACCAGTGTTTTACGTGGAAACCCAAAGCGGGAGAAAACCACATAATGATTTTTCTTAAATGTTTTGAAGAATTACATTCATTGGAAGCACCGACTTCCTTTGTTTTCCAGCTGCAACTGGAAGGAGGCTCCAACCCCCTTGTTTTTCAGGCTACAACCTGAGGGAAGCTCCAAATCCCCTATTCTCTGGCTACAACCAGAAGGAGGCTACAACCCCCTATGTTCTCCGGCTACAACTAGAAGGTGGATACAACCACATGTCCTTGCCTCGTCCAACCTCCCTGAAATAGAAGTATAATGATGGAACCACTATCACACTATCACTGTGAGATATACCGCTGTAAACCTGTACCAATAAAACTGAACCATGCATCAACTTGTACCATAAACAAGTGCATCAACCACGCACCAACCTGTAATCAACTTGTACCATAAACAAGTGCATCCAACCATGTACCAATTATGTACCAATCATGTGTCAACTACTCATCAATTATGACTCATCAATATGTACCAACATCATCAACTATACACCTCATGTATGTGCCAACTTATCAACTACTTGTCTCAACCATGTACCCAACATGTACCTTAACCAAAAGACATAATCAATTTCATCATCCAAATATGATTTGTAACTCTGTAATAGACCTGGTGTATATGATCACATACCTGCAAACCTTCCTTCACTTTCAAACAAGAGACTAACATTTTCATCAAACTTTTCTTTAGTCTCACATGACTAGTTTGGGATTAGTCAAAAACCCTAACTTGAAATAATCATAACTATGTACTTGTAATGAATAAAGATATGAAATTAGTACACAATGTTCTTCAGTTTTCTTTTATGCAATTCCTCCAGGTGTCACTACTTGAAACCTCTCAGAAAAGGAGTTGTAGAAAAAATGACATACCTTGCTGAATTCTGGCTTATTCTAGAGAGCGACCTTGTAGAGCGTGCCCCACACAGAATATTTGTTGAATGGATATGAAAATGTTACAAAACATACTAAATACTTTACTCTAACCAAAAATTTTGGTCTTACTGAATTTGGATCTGTAATGAAGAATTTATGATGTTTTTACCCGAAACACCTGTTTTAGACTAGTTTCAGGACTAGCCATAAACCCTATTTTCCACGACGTGTAAATCCAAAAATAAAACTACCCATAAGATGAATTTTTTACCATAGATACTTGGATATGTTTCCTCAATGGAATATCAATTTCACGGTCTGAATCATTCTAGAAAAAAAGTTATTGCGAAAATAGTGAGATGAGATGTAAATAACATACATTAGAAAACATCATCAAAAGAATTTATCATTCCTTGAATTTCGGCCTTCTTTTATTCACCTTCCCTCTGAAATTTGGATTAGATATCCTTTGGTTACCTCAGTCATCTATATATATTCAATATGCTCAAGTGTGATATAAAATGAGAGAACCTTGCCTCTTATTTATACTCTCCAAATATCTTCCTTAGAAGCATCTTCTAGGTCACTTAACCCATTTATAGGTTACTTAACCTATTTTAATCATTTTTAGGGTGAACCAATTTCCATAATTAGAAAGTTCTCCATTACTTTATCATTTAAATTAAATATTCCTCCTTGACTTTGTCACCTCACTTTATCATTTAAATAATCTTCTTTGATTTTGTCACTTCACTTTATTATTTAAATAATCCTTCTTGAATTTTTCACTTTACTTTATCATTTAAATAATAATTTATTCTTTGTAAGCTCTTTGACTTCTTTGACCTTTTGGGGCTTCAAGCCAACATATGAGGGTCCTCCAACTTCGTAAGGCCATAACTCTCAAACCGTGAGGATTTATGTGATGTTCCACATACCACCAGAAATGGAATGACATGTTCTATCCATATAGAATAGTATTACCTTCAAATATATTAAAAATCATACCATTATACATGAAACAACCTTGGGTCCATTACCCAAAATTTTGTGCTACTAGAATTCGGTACCGAACTTTCTTCAAGGGTTGACATCAATGACAACCAACCTTAATCAACAATCTCCCCCTTTGGAATTGATGGAAACACTCTAATGCAATACTGAATTCATTTCATGCAATACTGAAGTCATATCACTCATGCTCCCCCTGGAACCATGCCTTTGTCCTCTGCATCTCTGTGACCATTGCTCCCCCTGGAATCATGCCTCTGTCCTTTGCATCTGATGAATCTCTCCCCCTTTGTCATCAATGAAAAATGTATCTTTCCATCTGGGGATACTCCCCCTGAATGAACTGTCCTCTTTATGGTGCTTCCTCATGTACATCTAATACATATAAGATAAGTATTCAAAAACATTCATTTTGGAGTATAAATAACTCTGAGTCTACGAAAAAGATACTCAAAGGCTTCCCGTGGAAGTGGTTTTGTAAAGATGTCTGCCACTTGTTCTTTTATGCCCACATACTCAACTCTGATGTTATTTTCTGCAACCTGTTCCCATAGAAAGTGATACTTGATTGGAATGTGCTTCGTCTTGGAGTGCATCACCGGGTTCTTTGAGATACTGATGGCGCTTGTATTATCACAATAGATTGGAATGAGCTAATCATACTCAACCTGTATATCTGTAAAAGTTTGTTTCATCCAAAGAACCTGTGTATAACATGCTGTTTCTGCAATATACTCTACCTCGACTATATATAGAGATACTGATGATTGTTTCTTGCTTAGCCATGATACTAAACACTCACCCAAGTAGAACGTTGCTCCACTAGTGCTTCGTCGGTCATCAATACAACCTGCCCAATCTGCATCTGTGTAGGCAATAAGAGATAGATCATTTCCTTTTGGATACCATAATCCAAACTCTTCTGTTCCTTTGAGATATCTGAAAATTCTTTTCACTGCTAATACATGTGATTCCTTTGGTGCTGCTTGAAATCGTGCCACCTGTCCAACTTCCTGCATTACATTTGGTTTGGATGCTGTCACATATAGTAGGCTGCCAATTATTGACTTGTATTGCTTCTGATCTGTAGACTTTGAATCATCATCTTTTCTTTACTTGCAATTGGTTTGCATGGGAGTGATAACTGGTTTGCAATTTTCCATTCCGAACCTCTTTAGCATTTCTCTGATATACTTGGTTTGATAAATAAAAATTCCTTGGTTGCTTTGACATATCTGAAGTCCCAAAAAGAAGGATAGTTCTCCAAGTAATGACATTTCAAATTCATTTTGAATATCATTTGCAAATTTCTAGCTTAACCTGTCATCATAACTACCAAAAATAATATCATCAACATAAACTTCAATTAATAAAATATTACCTTGACTTACCTTGATGTAAAGGTTGTTGTCTGCACTTCCTTTTTTGAACCCTGCCTACTATAGATATTTATCCAGTCTAGAGTACCATGCTCTAGGAGTCTGTTTTAGACCATACAAGGCCTTCTTTAATTTGCACACATAGTCTGCATTCTCTGACAACTGAAACCCTTCTGGTTTTCAATGTAGACTTCTTCTTCAAGTTCCCCATTCAGAAAAGATGATTTTATGTCCATCCGATACACTTTAATATTTTTGGAGCATGCATAAGCTAAAATCAATCGGATTGCTTCCATTCTAGCAACTGGGGCAAATGTATCTTCAAAGTTGATTCCTTCAACCTGTCCATATCCTTTACATACCAATCTAGCTTTGTTCCTTGTAACCTATCCATCTTCATTCAATTTAGTCCTGTATACCCACTTTGTGTCGATCACATTCTTATCCTTTGGTCTTGGAACCATTTCCCAAGTGTCATTTTTCTCTATTTGATCGAATTATTCATCCATGGCCTTGTTCAAAAATTCATCCTTGCTATCCTCTTCAAAATAGGTTGGTTCAATCATAGATGTGAGTGCTAGGTGTGTTTATTCTGATGAACGGATTCTTCTTCTAATCTCAACTCCTACGTCTTTGTTTCCGATAATCTGATCTGAAGGATGATTCTTCTGTACTCATCTGCTAGGTGTCTTTGGAGGCACTTGCTGAACTTGCTATTCTTCTTCTGTCAGATTCTCTTCATCTTCCTCTTCTACTTCCTTTTCATCTTCCGTTTCTTCTTTGAAAATCTGTTCCATTGATTCATTTTCTTCTTCCTTTGATTTTAATCTGCCTGTTTCATCAATTGTTACGTTGATGCTTTCTACAACTTTGTTCAATCTCATATTGTAACACTTGTATGATTTCCTTGTACTTGAGTAACCAACAAATACTCCTTTGTCCACACGAGAGTCAAACTTTCCCATTTTTCCATCTTCTCTTTTGATGTAGCATTTGCTTCCAAAAAATCTGAAGTGCTTCACATTTGCTGGTCTTCCTTTCCATAGCTCGTAGGGAGTTTTGTCAGTGTTGTTTCTGAGCATTACTCTATTTTGAATGTGAACTGTTGTATGCACTGCCTGTATCCAAAATATATCTTTCAATTTGGAATCCATTCGCATTGTTCAAGCCATTTTTTGTACTGTCCTATTTTTTCTTTCAACAACTCCATTCTATTGAGGTGTCCTAGCAACGAAGAATTGCCTTTTTATTCCATGACTGCTGCAGTAGTCCATAAATTCCTTTGAAGTGAACTCTTCTCCACTATCAGATCTCAAACATTTGATTTTTGAATCCATTTCATTTTCAACCATTGCCTTGTAGATCTTGAAGTTTTCAAAAGCTTCTGACTTATTCTTGAGAAAGCAAACTGCAGTCATTCTTGTATAATCATCAACTACTAACATAAAATATTTCTCACCTTTTAAACCCTTTGTTATAGTTGGTCCAACTAGATCAATATGCACAATTTCTAGTGGTCTTGTTGTTTAATATTCCTTTGATTTGAACCTGGTCTTTGTTTGCTTTCCTTGTTGACAATGCTTGCATAAAGTGTTGGTTGGTTTTGTGATCCGAGGCATTTCAATGACTACTTCTCTTTTGCTAAATTTGACAAGGTTATCAATATGTATGTGACCCATTCTTCTGTGCCATAGCCAACTTTCATCTTCCTTTGCTAGATAAAACTTTTCATTACCAATTTCACTTAATGCATATATGTTGCTTGAAGTTCTCGCAGCTGTAGCAATCAATTTTCTTGAACCTTCTTTTCTTATCTCGCACTTTTGTGAATTGAAAGTAACTTTATGACCTTGGCCACACATTTGACTCACACTTAGAAGATTATGTTTCATATATTCTTCTAGTAGAACATTTTCTGCCTTGGTATTCTTGTTCCCAATTCTGACTATTCCTTTTCCAATGATTTTAGCTGAATCGTCATTTTTGAAGGAGACTGATCCATCTCTTTCCTTTCGTAATGTAAAAACCCATCTCTATTGCCTGTCATGTGTTTTGAACAACCATTGTCAACATACCAACCACATTTCTTATGATTATCTTGTAGAGCGAGTGTGCATTCTTCATTGCTATACCGATCCTGCTTTCTTATCCATGTCATTTTCTGAGGTTCCTGTCTATGACTGTTGTTATTATGTTGCCGTTCTCTAGGAGGGACTGTCATTCTTCAATCTTTGACCATGTGTCCAAAATTGTTACATTTGTAACATTCCACTTTAGTGCTCAAAGATTCAAATTTGTTGTAACTTCTTCTTTGTGTTTCACTAGGCCTTCTTGGATAACCCCTTTGTGTATGACTTTCAAAGTTGTTTGTGTTCCTATTGTTAGCTCTGCAATTCATAACTTTATGTCCAAAATTATTACATGCATAACATAAACCAAAAAAGATAATTTGATACCTGGGAGTTGAAGATATTTTGAAAGGAGGTACTCTTATAAACTCTTCTTCTTCCTGAGGCCTATTTGTCGGTTCTTGATTATGAAATTTGAATATTCTCGGTGGATGAGTGTCCCTGTAATCTTCCTTGTAGATCTTCCTATCCCCCTTGATTATTTCTGCATAGCTTTTTGGATATGTTTCTTGCTTTGTTGTTTTGGATATCGATCTTTTTTCTGTCTGATTGTATCCAATTATTAACTTGTCATGATGAGATTTTTGACTGCTGATAATGTCATCCAAAACTTTTGAGCTGTTTTGCATAATTTTCTTTTGAAGATCCTTTCTTAATGTGACAATCTCTGCTTCCAAATTTCCAATGATCTTGTCTTTTTCTTCTAGATGTTTTTTGAGTGCCTCTTCAATTATTTTATCTTCTTCCATTTGAACCTTCAAATTTGTGATCATTTGTTTTAGTTCTTGAGTGTCTTCTTTCTTGTCTAGTTCTTCTTGTAGTTTCTTGTTTTTCTTCTTTTCTCTTCTGATAACTTCTATGGCACACATTAATTCCTCTCGGTAGTCAACTTCAGCCTCTTCAATTTCTTCTTCAACTTCTTCATATTCTTCTTCAGAGTCTTCTTTATCAGAGTCTTCTACTGCCATGAATAGAACTCTTTCTGTCTCATTGTCATTGACTTCATCTTCATCTGATGATGAGATGTCTTCTTTGGTGCATAAGATTTTCTTGAAAAATTTCTTTGTGGTTCTTTTTCCTTTATATGTTTGCTTTCCTTTTGAGTAACCTTCATCAATTCTCAGAATATAAGGACATTTGTTAGAAAAATGACCAATACCATCACAATTAAAATAAATTAAAGGAATCTTACCTCTATACTTACTGTTAGTTCCCTTGTTCAATATTTTGACAAAGTTGGCCACTTCTTCATCATCTTCCGAGACGTCACTGCTGCTGCTGTGTTCCTCTTTTTTCCTTCCCTTTTTCTTTGAATTTTTGGATGCTTTGAAGGCTTCTTCTTTTATATCTGGATTTTCCTGTTTAGTTCTCATTTCATATGCTGTGAAGATTCCATGTAATTCGTCCATGCTTATTGAGTTTAGATCTGATCTTTCTTCTAGTGCTGATATCTTAGGGTTGAATCTCATAGGAAGAGATCTTAGTACATTTTGAACAATTACAGATTCTTTAATTTCTTCTCCCAATCCTATGATTGCATTTACTGTTTCATCAACTCATAAAAAGTGAGCTGCAATATTTTCATCTTCCTTCATCTTAAGTTGTTTGAACTGACCTCTGTAAGTTTGAAGCTTTGCTACTTTGACTTTTGAATCTCCTTCATAAATATTTTGAAGTTTGTCCCAAATCTCTTTAGCGGATTTACAAAGTGCAACTTTGGTGAATACAGTTTCACTAAGACCATTTAGAAGTGCATTTTTGGCTCTAGAATTATTCTGACCGAGTTTCAATGCTTTGTCATTTGTTGGCGGAACTGCTGGTGTTGTGTATCCATCTACAATTGATTGCCAAATTTCAAATCCCTATGCCTGTATATATGATTTCATCCTTATGTTCCAAAATGCATACTTCTGTCCATTGAACCGTGGTATTCCATTTTTCTACAAGTTGTTGCTCTCCATGATCTACCTTTCGGTGGTTAAACTGATTTATGAAGGAACCTACTCTGATACCAATTGTTATTTTATTGAGAGGGGGGGTGAATAAATAATAGAGAAATTTAATCCTTTTAACCATATAATCCAAGTGTTATATCAATGTAGCATTATCATCTAATAATTGAAGAGTAAATAAACAATTAACAAATGAAAAGTCATACACATACACAATACACCAGTGTTTCACGTGGAAACCCAAAGCGAGAGAAAACCACATAATGCTTTTTTTTTATATGTCTTGAAGAATTACATTCATTGGAAGCACCAAATTCCTTTGTTTTCTAGCTGCAACTGGAAGGAGGCTCCAACCCCCTTGTTACTCAGGCTACAACTTGAGGGAAGCTCCAACTCCCCTGTTCTCTAGCTACAACCAGAAGGAGGCTACAACCCCCTATTTTCTCCAGCTACAACCAGAAGGTGTCTACAACCACCTGTCCTTTCCCCGTCCAACCGCCCTGAAGTAGAAGTAGAATAATGGAACCACTCTCACACTATCACTATGAGATATACTACTGTAAACCTATACCAATAAACCTAAACCATGCATCAACATGTACCTCAACCTGTAATCAACCTGTACCATAAACAAGTGCATCAACAATGCACCAACCTGTACCAAACAAATTGTAATCAACCTGTACCATAAACAAGTGCATCCAACCATGTACCAAGTATGTACCAATCATGTGTCAACTACTTATGAACTAGGACTCATAAATATGTACCAACAACATCAACTATACACCTCATGTATGTGCCAACTTATCAACTACTTGTCTCAACCATGTACCTAACATGTACCTTAACCAAAATCCCTCATCAATTTAATCATCCAAATATGATTTGTAAATATGTAATAGAGCTGGTGTATATGATCACATACCAAAAAAAATTCCTTAACTTTCACAACAAGAGACTAGCATTTTCATCAAACTTTTCTTTAGTCTCACATGACTAGTTTGGGGTTAGTCAACAACCCTAACTTGAAATAATCATAACTATGTACCTGTAATGAATAAAGATTTGAAAGTAGTACACAATGTTTTTCAGTTTGTTTTATGCAATTCCTCCAGATTTCACTACTTGGAACCTCCCAGAAAAGGAGTTATAGCAAAAATGACATACCTTTTTGAATTCTGGCTTATTCTAGAGAAAGAACTGGTAGAGATTTCCCCGCATGAAATATTTGTTGAATGGATCTAAAAATGTTACAAAACATAGTACAGACTGCACTCTAACCAACACATTTCATCCTACTGAATTTGGATATGTTATGAAGAAGTTATGACATTTTTACCCGAAACACTTGTTTTAGACTAGTTTCCGGACTAGCCACAAACCCTATTTTCCACGGCGTGTAACTTCAAAAATACAACTACCCACAATATTGATTTTTTAGCATAGATACTTGGATATGTTTCCTCAATGGAATATCAATTTCACAGTCTGAATCATTCTAGAAAAAAAGTTATTGCGAAAATGGTGAGATGACCTGTAAATAAGATACCTTAGAAAGCATCATCAAAAGAATTTATCCTCCCTTGAATTCCAACCTTCTTTTCTTCACCTTCCCTCTGAAATTCGGCTTAGATATCCTTTGGTTACCTCAGTCACCTATAGATATTCAATATGCTCAAGTGTGATATAAAATGAGAGAGCCTTTCCTCTTATTTATACTCTTCAAATATCTTCCTTAGAAGCATCTTCTAGGTCACTTAACCCATTTCTAGGTCACTTAACCTATTTTCCTCATTTTTAGGGTTAACCACTTTCCATAATTAGAAAGTTCTCCATTACTTTATTAATTAAATATTCCTCCTTGACTTTGTCACCTCACTTTATCATTTAAATAATCTTCTTTGATTTTGTCACTTCACTTTATTATTTAAATAATCCTTCTTGACTTTGTCACTTTACTTTATCATTTAAATAATAATTTCTTCTTTGCAAGCTCTTTGACTTCTTTGACCTTTTGGGGCTTCAATCCAACATATGAGGGTCCTCCAACTTCGTAATGCCATAACTCTCAAACCGTGAGGAGTTATGTGACATTCCATATACCACCAGAAATTGAACAACATGTACTATCCATATAGAATAGTATTACCTTCAAATATATTAAAACTCATACCATTATACATGAAACAACCTTGGGTCCATTACCCAAACCTTTGTGCTACCGGAATTTTCTACTAGACTTTCTTCGAGGGTTGAAATCAATGACAACCAAGCTTAATCAACATTAACACACTGCAATTCCCATATGTATCAGACATCTGCAATTTAAAGGGGATGGATGGATGAATTCATAAGAATAATACAATAAAACATACAAGATATTCCTATTACAGCTTCATAAAACACTTAGGACAACTTCATGCTTAATACATTCAACTATATCATAATATCACTTAGGTTAAGATTAATGTACATGAAAATTTCCTCAGTAAAATATTCCCTTAGGGAGGTGGGCGAGTGCCACTCGATTCACCTTGTATTTCCAATGGTAATTTAGCAAATTGACACAATATTTTCCAATATTTTCCCATAGGATACTTATGATCATTCAAGTTTCTTACTGCCTCATCTAAATTAGTGTATTTCTCATAATCTGGAGGAGGTAATTTCCCAAAAATCATTTTCAGATTGTGCAACAACTCAAATCCTCTGCCAACAATTCTACTACATCTTGCCCCTTCAAACTGCCATCAAGATTTTCAAACTTGCTGTCACTATTCCTCCTATCTTCTAATAGCTTCTGATAATTTTTCATTGAATACAAATCACCATTTTCATTCCAGAATGATGGTAGTCCATGCTTGATGACATCGCTAAAAATCTTGTTAAAAGTAGATATTTCCCTCATAACCTCATGGCACTTAGTTTCCACATTTTGCAGCAATATCCTTTTTGTAATGACTCTTTTAACATCCATTACAATTATAGTTCTATCATTGAATTGCAAATCCTTCAACTCCTTTTTAATTCTAATTTTCAGGAAATTTATTATATCAACTACCAAATCAGGTTTTTTCTCCAACTCATTTGTTGTTCCTTTTATGCATTTCAAGACTACGATGATTAAATCAAGCTCATCCTACACCAGGGTAAACTAAAACCAATTATTAAAAATCATTTTATCTATATCATCCGAAATATTTCTTAGCCCCTTTCATGGCTGGTCTCCATGTCACCCTTTCCTTCATTCTATTTGCTTCTTTTTGATATTCCTCTTTAGCAACATTGATTTGTTCTAAACATATTTGTCTTCTCTTCACCCAATATTCTAGTTCTACTACTTTGGAATATTTTGGTTTGAGCTGGTTTGTCACAGTGTCCAACTTGATCTCCTTCACACTCAAATCATCCATGATTTTGATAAGCCCTCTACTTAAGTCCAACTCGATCTCTTTATATCCAAATAATGTGAAAAGAGTGAGGGATTCTTATCAGAGATTCCTTCAACTATATATGTTTGTGAAACTTCTGGTGTTGATAATAGCGCTGCACTGATATGATCAATGGTGATAGCAGACCCCTTTGAGGCTGAACTAGCTTCACTTGAGCTTTGTATGATTTGTGATATACCCTTCCCTTCTCCTGTAAACTCAGCTAAGAACCACTCTAAGTCTAATTATTCATCACCTTTAGTATTTTTCTTAGTTTCTCACTCAACTAATCATAAATATCCATTTCAAAATGCATGTATGAAAATCTCCTCTTTCCAAGTTGTAAGTATTGTTTCCAAGGAGTTTGAATTACATTGGATTAGTCCATTGACTGAGTGGTAGTTTGATTTTGGGACTCTACCTCTAGAATCTGCTTAACATCTTCCCATGAATCTAGGTTAGCAATTATTTCCACTACAGGATTTGACAGATGCTTGTACACGGGCCTTCTCATTGCAATCACACCATGTGGGTCGTACACCCATTTTATTCCTTTTCAAAATCCATTCGCTGTAGCATTTCTTTTGTAACAGCTAGAGCAGTTCTAAGCTTGACCAGAAAGGGATAACCTCTTTAGGTAGCTTGAAAGTGATGGCCTACTTATGCTGGGAAAAATGAAATTGATTTGAAATAAGCCTTTTTCTGACATCCAAAGCAAATATTCTTGGAGTTAGGAAAATTGGTAGCTTGTATGGCTCATGTTCAAAACCATATAATTTAATGATAGTGTGATTCTCATCTAGGTACCAATCTCCTAATATGGTATATGAGTTCCATGGAGAAGAATGTGGAATGCACTCATGAACTTGTTTACATAAAGGACGAAACCTTTATTATAGTCTTGTTTCCTGACCTCCTCAGTCCACTCAATTAATGGCTTGGTTTCACTTGAATCGTCCTTTTTTTTTAATCCAAAAGCTATCAATAAAGGAAGAATTATTGAATTATATGAGGTGCACTAAGTAGGCCTCGTACCCAAAAGACTTAGTGATGTGGAAATCTGACAATTGGAAGTTTATAACTTGCTGTAGAAACTGACAATAATCAAATTTTGTGATGGTGATTGACTCTAGTGGACATAAGATAGAAAGAATCCCTAAAATGGCCTCATCCACTAATTTGTCATGTTCATAGCATAAAATTTGATAAATCATGGCAACAACCTACTTGGTTAATTCAAGGAAGATGGTGGATTTGAAAGGAGGTGGACCAATTGGTAATGGGGAATATAGGGCTAATAGATTACTCAACAACTTCTCTCTTTCGTATTGTGATAATGCTTGGTACTTAGAGTCAAGCTCATCATCATCCAAGGTTTTATGTACAACATGGTATGGAATTTGGAGCATTTGGGCAATGGATTATTTAGTTATTTCACAAAATATCCTAGAATCATGTACACAAATTATTTGTTTCTTATCCACCTTGATCCGAAAATATCTTTTACACGACTATGGTTGAGTTATTAAGAATGTGTTGATTAACCAATATAGGAATCTTAAAGAAAGAGGAAGAAGTATAGAAGAAATGTGAAAACCATATAAACATGTACATAACTGAAATGAAGCATAAAACAACAACAAACCATAAAACCAATGTGATAACGGAGTTCGACAATCTCGCCTACATCTATGGGCCTTTGTCTTAGTGAGTGAGGCTTTTATTATTTCTGTTCAAAGCTCAATAAGTACATCACAACAGTGCCAAAATGTTACAAAAATGATCTGGTCTTGTTCTACCATATCTCTATAACCCAACAGAATAAACGACACTCAAATCGGATGACCGGAGCTCATAGAAATGGCTTTCAAAGGTGCGCTCCTCAACAACTTACTTGCATAAAAAATGACTTTGGCTTGATAAATATTTAGCATAAACCTACTCTGAATCCCCTCCCATGGCCTCAAGAAGGCCTGGTTTATATAGATATGAAGTTGGTAACCATATCCCAACTTCCTCCCAAGATCTAGACTCAAAGAGGGCCCGATATCCCCCAAAGAGGGCCAAAAATATCCAAAACTGTTCCAAAACTCATTGGAAAAATCCATATTCCAAAGTATAAAACCCACTTCTGCATAAATTAAGGGATAATCCCCTCTGGTCTGGGCACACCCCCCTTATACAGGTCATATAGTTTCATATAGCCAAGTGTCAACTCCCTAGGGGCTGCGCGTTGGCCTTAACCCCACAATCTCTTGTCACATGCGCTATCGATGGACCCATGTCTAACCCCCCGCACTAACAGTTAACACCCACCTCCGGGTCACATGGGATACGTTGAGATCCATGGGCTATCCCAACTCTGTGCCAAGTATAGACCGCGGGCTAACACCTCACAGTTGGCATATGGTTATACAAAGCCGCAGGTGTATGGTTGTATGGGTAGCACCGTAACCGTGGGCTGTGGCTAGGCCCCAACCCCTTTTTGCCTCTGCATATTACATAGTTTGAATTTAAATAAAATTTAAACCATATAGATTACAAGGAACACCCTTAGGTGGGGTGGATAGCCCGACTCTACCAAGCCATATGCCCATGTCGAGGTCTCGAGTTTGAAACCAGTGGAGACCAAATTTTTTGAAAAGAAAACAACAACCAACGAATGGGTTCCATGTGGCAGCCCATGTCTGGGCCACGTGGCACTCCACCGATCTTCCACATAAATTGCTACGTGTCACAAACTCATTAGACCAACTATATGCCTAGGTGTTAGCCACATCGCCTGACCTATCAACATACTCATCCAGTCACCGTCTACCATGTGTCGCTGTATGAGTGTGCCACATCATCCATATAGATGTGCCACGTGTCACCTGTGCAGGCGTGCCATGTGTCACCCTTACAGTGGTGACACATGTCACACCTAGATTGGTCCACCTCTCTGTCCACGTCAACATCCATATGCCTAGTCACCCTGCCAATTGTTCCTACCACGTCATCTGTACGACTGTACGACCTGTACATTCAACTACCACGTGGCACTGTACGAACTGTACAGTCAACATTTTTTTCCCTGTTTGGAAAAACGAATAGATCGCCATAACTTGAGCATACGAAGTCCGTTTGTGATCGTTCAAGTTGCGTTGGGTTCGTATCGACGAGGCCTACACACATGTCCATTTTGAAGCAATTCCGAGAACTTTGATTTTTAGGCCTTTCTGAGCCCCATCAAGCTCCTGGATCCGATTCTGGATCACACCTCCCCACTAAAGGACCTTTTGATCCCAAAAAGGTTACTGACTAATCATCAAGCTTGGGATAGGCCACCTGACTTGTTCCCTGTCTTTGAACTTTGTCTTGTGCACCTGTCTCATCAAGATCAACTGTAAGACAATCATGATAACTGACAACATATTGTTAGCCATTTGAACCCTATCACATCTTACTGAAGCCACTATCATCCATGTAGACAACATTACTAATGATAGCATCAAAAATATTTCTGCAAATGAACTGATATGTTTGTAATATTTGCACAACGTGAGCTTATCTTGAAGCAAACTATGATTGATTTTCCATTCAACAATCATTTCTTGTTCTTGCTTAAGATCGATGACTTGATTTGAAACAATTATAGGTTTGTTGCTTGCTTGAGCTGCCTTCTTTAATTGTTACATTGTTTGAAAAGTTTTAGTTTCCTTTACATTATGAGCATGAACCACATAATATTGACCTACTTTGGTTAAGTGATATTGATTGTTTGTCCTGTAGAATATTGCTTTACGATCATACAAGTATGGACTACCTAAGACCATTCCACATTCACTTAGTGGCACTACATCACATGTTACCTCATCCACATACTTAGATTAAATAACAAATTTTAATGTGCACTGCTTGGTTATGTGCATTTGATGATTGTTTCTTATCCATTTAAGTGTGTATGGCTTATGATGCATTTGTGTTTTTAATCCTAATTGCTTAACCAATTCCTCTGAAATAGGTTAGATTGAGATCCACTATCGATTAATGTATCAACCTTATTGTGCCTCACGATGACCCTGATATGAAACAAGTTACTTCTACAATCAATTCCTTGACCAATTTTACCTGTCATACCAACCAATGAGACCTTTGATTCATCACCTAAATCCAATCCCAATTATGTCGGTCATGTTGTCGCTGCAACTGTTTGCCTCCCTTTCTTTTCCTTGAACCACTTCACTCTCTTCTCAGGATGCAATTTCCAACAACGGTCCTCATCATGCCCCTCTTTATTGAAATGATTTCAAGAGGGATTCTCTTCCTTTCTCGTCACTTCATTTGACTTTTTTCCATTCCACTTCCTCTTGTCCTCTTTCCTTGAAGACGATTCCCCTGATACACCAACACTTGTTTTCCCTGATTCACTGTATGTCACTTGAACATAAACCTCATCAAGATTAGTTGGTCCAAACATGAATACATTGTTTCTAATATGTGCAGGTAAACATCCTATATACTTCATAAGAGTTTCTTGGGTATGTAAAGGGATATCTAACATCAATGCCATTTTTTGAAAGCCATCTGTGTATTCTTGCACTATTTGTCCTTTTCTTAGTTTTAAAGCTTGCCATTCAATTAACGCTTTCTCTTTATAACCCGAAGGATAGAATTGCTTCCTAAGTGCAGAAACGAAACTTTGCCATGATGGAAATACATTACCCACTTGTTATGTGCAATTTTGCAATTTTATTTTCCACCAGATGAGTGCTGTGCCTGCAAGTCTCAATGATGCCAACTTAATTTGTGTGGCCTCATCTTTGATTTGTTGCACACTGCAATAAACTTCCATCTGTCTGACCCAATTGTCAAGTCTCTCTGTATTAATGATCTGGATTTTATGAGCATAAAAAAATGACTACGAATTATTAACAGGTTCTTAACACAAAATAACAAAGATACAATAAAACTAGTTTTCTATTCAACAAGGAAATAAGCTGAAACTGTAAAATGCAGTGGAAACAAGCTTGCTAGAATGGTGGCGGATTATATCTGAGAAGAGATGTGACGACTGCACTCGTTCACAAGAATATCCCTACAATGAGGCTCTGAAGGCCTTTTTACAATAAACAAGAATTCCAAAAACTCTAGACATCCAAAAACCTAACCCTAGGAGATGAAGCGCCAAAAGTCATGTGGGCCCCGTTTGGGTAAGTTAGTACATCAACTTCCTGGGGTCGTAAATTTTGCATACGATCTTCGTTTTAGGCATGTGATAGCCTGTTGGAAAGGTATCGTCGAGGGGATTCCAAGCATATCTTGTCTAAATTCAATAATTGGTAAATGATCTACTAATCACACACTAATTTCCTTGCAAGAGTTTGTAGTATTGAGTTATCTAAGACAAACGATGAAAATGCACCTTAGCAATAACAAGATGTGAAAGTAAAGTTTATAAAAGGACGTCAACAATATTGGTCAACATTTCTCTTGGGGCATCACCTATTAAAGAAGGGGTAAGAATTACGTTGACTTAACTTGACATGTGAGGGTGGGGTCAACGAATGAATTAAGGAGTTGAAGTCTTAGAGATTGATGTGCAAACACCTATCTTGAAGAGCAAGAATCTTGTATACCAATGACTAGATATTGTGGCTCTAGATGATTGGGGTTAATGTGAAAGTCAACCATGAAAATATATGAAAACTTTAGCACATTGATAAGGTGATTATAAATATTCCATAAAATGTCAATTCATGCAAACTAATGGCTTGATTTTGTTGATGAATCATGATAAGAGTGTCCAAGATACTTTATTGCTTTGTATGCGTTAGGTGTTCATGATGTTATGTTGTTTTAGGAGACTATGGTATTTACATATGATGTTTTGTGATTCCATTTAATTATGTTGATGAAAGACTATGGCTTTGATAAAAATGTATTATATTGTTTATGATAATATCTCCTGAAATGATGACATCATGCAATTGTATGGAAATATTTATGTTGAGATGTTTTATGATGACACGCATGAGCATGTGGAGATGACAATACCGTGGTATTCTCGTGATGACATGTGAGAGTTAGCATGCAAATAATTTCATTGAGATATTGATATTATGACTAATGCAATGATTGCATGTTGTGAGGTGGTGATTGCCAGGTTATCTACTAGTGGGCCAAGAAGGTTGGTTTATTTGATGATCTCGTGGGAGCCCATAACAACAAAGGAGAATTCTACAAGTAACTTGTTATGGGATGGGGACA
This sequence comes from Picea engelmannii, assembly GCA_009831015.1. Taxonomy (NCBI): domain Eukaryota; kingdom Viridiplantae; phylum Streptophyta; class Pinopsida; order Pinales; family Pinaceae; genus Picea; species Picea engelmannii. The sequence goes on from ML787967.1 coordinate 150,759, forward strand.
ACTCAATATACTACTTATGCCAGTAGATATTATTCCTTGTATTGGAGTTGTGATGCTGAATTCCCGAAGAATGGATAGAGTGTTGCTCGCCATCGATGTTGTGGGATTGGACTTCAATGCTTGGGGCTCTACCTAGAAGTTGTGGAGGGTGTTTATTATATCCTTTTGGAATTCCTGGTGTAAGTGAGTATTGATCCAGATTCTTGCTTGGGAATATGAGTTCTCAAGCCTTGGGGATCTGGATAGAATGGTAGGCTTTAATCCTAGTTCTGAAAGTCGAGAAGGACAACTAGAGAGTTCTCTCGCTTCCTCGGTGTTGTGATTTGGACTTTCAATGATTGTTGTAGTCACTTGGCTGGATTTATGCTAGTCCACCAGAGGGTGTTATGGAAGGTACATGATCCAACATAGGGTGTCATGGAGGATATGGTGATCTAATTAAAAACCTATAAGTAACATAATCAAAACTAACTTTGGGACAAAGTTCCTTGAAGGAGGGGTGTATGTCATGCCCCATATTATTATTAAATAAATAATAATAAAAGTAATATAATAATTATCCTAAAACGGTCATAATAAGTACTTATATGAATAAATAATAAAGAAGAATATAATAATTATCCTAAAAGGGGGTCATAATGGATATTTGGGTAATTAAAGAAGATGGTAAAATAAGTAACGATAATTATGAAGAAACCATAAAATATAATAAAGAATTAAATAGAGGATCTTAGGGATTTGGTTCTTTACCACAGATGGAATCTATATAGCAACAAAGAAGGAAGAGGAAAGGATCATCTTATTTTTGCTTGGGAAATTTGAGGACAAGGAAGGAAGAGTTGGCATAGTAGTAGATTGAGGGTCCAGGGACTCTCAGTCTTTATGATTGGGGGGTTGGTTGGGTGGAGTGTTCTCCCCCACTTACTGTTTCAATTGGTCATTTTGAAGATCAAGTGTTTGTACATTTATGAAGTCACTAGATTACATGTATGTTGGTTCCAGGTAATTTCCTCACCTCTTCTGTGAGTTGATTAAATTTCATTAGGGTTTCCTTTGTTTCAAATCAATGGTTATTTAATTGGGTAATTTATATATTTATCTTTGTTATATTTTGGGCCATTAAACCGATAACTGTGTAGAGGCAAAACAAATGCTGAAAATGTTGGGTGTTGAGTACATATCATACCACACATGTACGAATGATTGTATTCTATACATAAATGAATATGTGGACAAAGAGATATGTCCATAATGTGGGCATGACATGTACCATAAATAAATAAATAAATGTAAGGAACATGATCCTCCTCATAAGATATTGAGGCACATGCCTATAATTCCAAGGATTCAAAGGCTCTTTCATTGCAAACACTTATCCATGTTGCATGAGTGGCATGCCTCACATCTAAGTGAGCTAGGAGTTATGTGAATCCAAACATATTCAATAACCATGACACATATAGAGGATACATGGCCCAATAAATTCAAGGATGAAGTATGGAGCCTATGATTGAGCATAACTATGGATGGAGTTAACACGTATTCCCTCCAAAACACCAACTATTATGTTTGGCCAGTGGTAGTGATCAATAACAATACCCCCCCATGGTTTCCTATGAAGAACGAACATCTTATGTTGTCTCTTAGAAGAGTTGCATATGCTTTCAATGGTAAACCAGAGAGAACCTAAAGACCTAAAATAATGACACTGACAAATTGGGTTAGGGCATGTGACATAGAGAATGAGAAGGAAATGGTAGAATTATTTGATTCAAATGGGGAACCTATGTTCGATGATCCTGAATTTTTTGACACGTATGTTGAGAAAAATCCCATTGGGATGAAAAACAAATCTTTATTTTATGAGATTCTGTAACACCCCGGGTTTCAAACCCCCATTTTAAATAATGTATTGTTACAATGCTGAGAGGCTTGAGTGCCCAAACAATTATTAAAGGGCTAGTATGCCCAAGAAATGTAATGTTTTGATCATTATTAATAATAAACACATCGTTGGCTGCTAGACAGACAAGGACTAGAGTTATAGGGGGCTATGATTCCACAAGAGAGGGGGCTTGAGGGGCTAAGTGTTTATTCCTATGTTAATTACCCTTTTTGCCTAAGGGAAGGGATCAGTTACGTGATCTTCTTGGGGAAGGCCAGGAGGTTCTTGATTCCCCACGAAGTTAATTAAACCAGCCTCTGTTCTGATGCAGGGGTTCGACTGATGGCTTGTTCACCGATTTTCTTATACATTCATTCATTTCCCTCACGCACTTTCATGCACTCACTCACCCATTCATTGATCCATCCTCACCTGTGTCCTGACTTGGAAAAGGGAACCGAATTGCCGAGAATTAGCCACAAGATAGTTGGTTGTAATGGTCGCTGGTGTAATCCAACCATGACCTGGGGCCTGCATGTTTGAGATGCGTTGGCCCATGCCCTAGTTTTCTCACAACTACGAGTCCTGAGAGTTCCAACATTGAGATTTTGGTCCAGGTGTGCTAGAGGCCTTGGAAAAAGGAGAAGGACTGCCTGAGGGACTGCGTGGTAGAGAAGGGTGGAGGTCCATTCTCTTGGGTGGTACATGCTGGGTAGAAGAGAGCTGGGTACTTGGATTGTTGTGGGTGCTGGGAAACCTGTGAGAGATTGAGAGTTGACTGGTTTGGGAACCCAAGTACACTCTGGAACCTTCCTTGTGGATTCATAGCCCTGGCTTGGGGGTGACACTGCTATTGATATTTGGAGCAGTGGTGTCTACAGTTGGGTGGAACGTCCTTGGTCTGCAACTAGTTGGTGTCTCCTTTTATAAAGATAAGTGCTCTCTGTTATGATATTATTATCTGTGTATGGATGTGTTCCGCTGTGTATATTTAATTATCGTTTAATTGAATCTTTAGACTATGCATGCTTGCTGACTACTATTGTGCATGTCGTTAAAGTATTTTCTTTTATGCACCCTGAAATTTTAAAAAGGTATCGATAAGAGAAACAAGTCCAAGGGAGGGCTTTTAGGTAGCATGCCCTGGCCTGTGGGTGGCTGGAGATGTTATAGATTGGCATCAAAGCTTCTGGTTGAAACATTGGGCTAGTATGGGTCAGATCTGTTGGTTAGAGTCTTGGGGTCGAGATCGAATTCTGACCGTGAAGTTGAAAATCTCAGGAGGAATGGAATTGCAAAATCTACGCTGGAGATAGAACGCTAGAGACCCGTTGTAAGGGGTTCGAAGGATCATGACCGTCCCTCTTCGAATTCGGGAGCGATCGCCAATATAGGATCAGGAGAGATCTGGGATCATTGGATCGGAGGATAGGTGAACAAGGGTCATTCGATGAAAATGAAGCAAGGTCTAAGGTCAAAATCATCAGCTCCCATTGTAGAGTGAGATCAACGGACAAGAGGCATTGCGGGGAACCAAGTTGCATGGGAGACAATTTACCAAGGTGGTCCTGCAATCCAAACCATGGTTTCACCAAGGGGTTACATGTCAGCATCAGGATAATTGTGGGGTGAAAAGAGGGTTACTCCAAACCATCGATGCATGCCCCAACAAATTGAAAGGCATGCAATGATGCGACTTGCTAGTTCTTGAACATTGAAACTCCGTATAGCTGAAGTAGATCCTGACTGTCGATCACCAAGAGGTATGTGTCAACAGATCAGTAACTCCAGAGAGATATGTTCGAGAGGTTTTCAATTGAGATTTGAAACTCCTGAAGCCTGGAGATCCGGAGAGCCGAAGTAAATATCAAGCGTCAGATTGTTCGAGGTGAATTTGGGCTGTTTGATCCAGAAGAGACGTGGCGTAAATATGTGGATTTTGGGTGAAGTCTCGAAGTAAGCCTCAACTACCCGATTCAAGGGGACATGTAGCATAATCCCATGTACTTTGAGGAGGTTTGAAGTTTGAGATTTCTGAAACCCGAAGATCTGAAAGGATCTCAACCATTGATATGTTGAGAGCCACGAGTCACCAGATCCAGGGCTTCAGATAAAATCTAGTGGGGCTAGCTAAGTTTTGAAATTTGATATTTCCGAAGTCCAAAGACCCAAAGTGAGACTCAACCATCAAATTAAGGAGGACACATGGTGCAAATCCATGGACTCCGAGTGAAGACTCGAAGCGAATATTAGTCATCTGATCCAGGAGGACACATGGTGACAGATTGGCCAGTTTGGGAATTTAGAGTTTGGGATAATTGGAAATGTGCTAGTATGAAAACTTCTGAAGTCTCGAAGCCCGAAGAGCCGAAGTGATGGGGCACGATGACGTCACCTAAAGGTGATGTGGATCCTAGAATTCTCGAAGTGATGTGGCTTGCGGACGTCACCTAGGATGACGTGGACACATGAGATGTGTTCCACGTGTCAGTAAGTTTTGAGCATATGGAGTATTGAAATGTCAGTTAGAATGTGACATGTGTTACCCACCCAATTGGGCCACGTGTCTGCTTCCCGTATTTCACCACGTGGCAATAGATTGTGCAGTCCAGAGACTGGGAACTCCAGTGGGGAAAGATGTGACAGGTTGCGTTGGGTCGAAAACTCTCGAAGGCCTGAAGGTTGGATTACATATCGACTGTTGATTCCAGAAGACACACGTTGAAGGATCGTCGACTTCGGGTGAAATCACTCCGGGAGGAAGTGCAGGAGGAAATTTTTGAAACTTCCGAAGCCCGAAGAGCCGAAGCGATTCACAACCGTTGATTTGTGGGAGGACACCCATCGAAAGATCATGAACTTCAGGTAAAATCATTCTGGGAGGAGGCAAGTGAGGAAAGTTGAGACTCCCAAAGTGCACAGTCCCGAAGTGGATCTCGACCGTTGATCATGAAAGAGGACGAGGACCGTTGATCCAGTCCTGGCTGAAAGTTCTGAAGTCCTGAAGCTCTGGACAAGTGCTTTTTCAGCTAAGTGCAGGGTCATGGTGGTCATATGAAGATTGAGAGCTGAGGGAAGGAGGGCTTAGGGCTGAATTGGGGGTCTTCGAGACAAAAAAGTGGTAAGGAAGGATTTAGTCGCGGTTTCTAGTCGTGGTCATCTGGGAAGGTTGTTTGAAGGAAGCGCCTGTGCAGGATGAAATTTTGTGTCAGCTAAGGATAACATGACACTGTTATTTTCGAAGAATGGGGATATGATCTCCATGAAAAAAAAAGAAGAAAGAGACATGTAGCATGGTTTGGCAATTTTGTTTATCGTATGCATAGTTATAAAAAAATGGTCGCTTGCACATTTTGTAGAATTAAGGGGTTTAAACAACTCAAATCAGGATGCGTATTGAGGAAATGGAAGAAGGCGAGGGAGCCTCCAGTCATGATAAGGAGGCCGAAGGCCAGAATACCAGAGTTGGTAATGCAGAGACAAAGTCCAATGGACGCAAGGGAAAAGGAGAGCATGAAACGCTAATAGAAATGGTAAGAATACTGAAGATGGAAGTGCAGAGCTATAAAGAAGACAACGAGAGTCTGATGAGAGAGAAAATTCAGATAAATGCTCGAGTGTTGTAGAGCTTAAATCAGTTGTAGAGACAAATGAAGAAGGGATCAAACTCAAGACAAGAGGAAGAAGACAAGTTCCATGAAAGAAGGGATGATCATGGAAGAGTTGGTTATTCCAAAAGTTCTAGTAGAGCTCATGGACACCACTCACCTCCTTACTCAGAAATAAATTTTTATGCATCAGATGATCTTGTAAGCAGTCCAAAGGTGTCTCCTGTCATACACCAAAGAAGGAAACAAGAGGTAGATAGTTTGCAAGGAGATATGAGGAAGCACAATCCACCTTCCTTTGAGGGTGAAAGAGAAAGGGAAGATGATGTCGAAGCATGGTTGCTTGGGCTCAAGAGATATTTTCAGTTGCATAACTATTCATCCAACCTGGAGGCCAGGATTTCCACCTACCATTTACACGGGAAAGCTGCAATGTGGTGGGACCAACTAAAGCAAGTGGAACATGTTAATGAAAGTAGGATCACTTGGAAGCAGTTCAATACGTACTTCCAGAAGGAGTACCTCTCAGAGAATTTATATGACAAGAAAATGCATGATTTCTTTGAATTCAGGTTGGGAAGCATGACTATGGCAGAATACGAGAAGAAATCCTTGGGATTGTTAAAGTATGTCAGGTTCATTGGCGATGAGAAAGTGAAAATACAGATATTTCTAAGTGGTCTGCTAGACTTTTATAAGGAAAAGATCAAGTATGATGAACCCAAGACCTTGAGGGAGGCCATCATGAAGGCCAAATACCTGTATGAGAAAGGCTTGGGAAGAAAATCTCTGAAGAAATCTTGGAAGGACAAGAAAAATGTGAAGTCTGATCAAAGGGGGAAATGATTCAAACCTTCCTTCAATAGGAATGAGCCTAATATAAATCATCAATATTAGTATGCCAAGGGAGATTTCAAGAAGGAATATTCCTTGGGAAAAAGGGGAAGACCACTAATCCAATGCTGGGGATGCAAGGAAGATCACATGTACAAGGATTGCCCACAAAGAAAGGATAGAGTGAAGACTACGAAGAACATCCAAGAAGCTACAATAGTCAAAGATATGAGAAGAATCTATGCAACTTTAAATGATCGACAAGCAGAGTACCAGTCCAATATGATCGAGGTGGAAGGTAAGATCATAAATCATCATGTTGCTATTTTGACTAATTTAGGAGAAAGTCATTGCTACATTGATCCTAAGATAGTGGATAGATTACATTTGGAGAAAAGTAAACTTGGAAAATCATATTTGGTTTAGTTAGCCACTGGAACCAAAAGAAGAATCCATGATATGGTCTTCCATAAGTCTTAATGGCGCAAATACTAGAATTGATCTAAATATCATACCATTGGGGTCTTATGATATTCTGATTGGAATGGATTGGTTGGACAAGCATCACGCTGTCCTAGATTGTCATAACAAGACATTTACATGTCTCAATGGAAATGGAAAACAGAGCACCGTGAAAGGAGTTCCAAGACCCATCTCTATAAGGGAGATTTCATCCTTACAACTAAAAAGATGTTTTAGGAAAGGATGTCAATTGTATATAGCTCATGTGGAAGAGCCAAATAATACAAAAGGGCCAAGCCTCAAATATTTCTCGGTACTAAAGGAATTAGAATATGTATTCCAAGAAATACCCTAATTGACACCAAGAAGGGAGATATATTTCTTAGTTGATTTAGTGCCAGAGGCTTCCCTGGTGTCAAAAACACTTTACAGAATGAGCACACCAGAGTTAAAAGAATTACAAATTCAGTTGGAGGAATTGTTGAAGAAAGGGTACATACGTCCAAGTGTTTCACCTTGGGGAGCACTAGTACTTTTTTTCAAAAAGAAGGATGGAACCTTGAGGCTGTGTATTGAATTCCGACAGTTGAACAAGTACACCATAAAGAACAAGTATCCTCTACTCCGAATTGATGGCCTCTTTGATCAGCTAAGAGGAGAAAATATATTCTCAAAGATTGACCTGAGGGCATGATACCATCAGGTAAGAATCAAGTAAGAAGACATTCATAAGACAACCTTTAGGACCAGGTATGGGCATTATGAATTTGTAGTGGTTCCATTTGGATTGACCAATGCACCAAATGTATTCATGTGCTTAATGAATGGCATATTCAAAAAATATTTGGATAATTTTGTCATAGTATTCCTGGATGACATACTTATCTATTCTAAGTCTGAAGAGGAGCATGAACATCACTTAAGACTGGTATTGCAAGTACTGAGAGAACATCAGTTGTATGACAAGTTGAGTAAGTGTTCTTTTTATCAAAAGAAGATCCATTACTTGGGACACATTATTTCAGAGCAGGGCATAGCAGTAGATCCAGAGATGATTGAAGCCATTAGAGGATGGCCAACACCCAAAAATGTGTCAGACGTCAGATCTTTTATGGGATTAGCTGGCTACTACAAAAGGTTCATAATAGGGTTCTCTAAGATTTCTCATCCCATCACTTCTTTGAAAAAGAAGGGAACTAAATTTGAATGGACACTCAAGTGTGAACATATATTTAATATGTTGAAGGAATTACTTACTAGTGCACCTGTGTTAAATATTGCTGACCCAAAGGAAAGTTTTGTGGTATGTACAGACGCATGTAAGGAAGGACTTGGGGGAGTCCTCATGCAAAATGGACATGTCATTGGATATGAGTCCATAAATCTTAAGGAACATGAGAGGAACTATGCCACGCATGACTTGGAACTTGCTGCCATTGTTCACGCCTTGAGGATGTGGAAGCATTATCTCATGGGGAAGAAATTCAAATTAAGGACATGCCACATTGGCCTAAAGTATATTTTTGAACAACCAACATTGAATGCCAGGCAAACAAGATGGCTGGAATTTTTAAGTGAATATGACTTCGATATCAAGCATGTCAAGGGAAAGGAGAATAAATTTGTTGATGTACTTAGTAGAAGAGTGCATACCATGCATGCTACTGCTGTCAATATGCATCAATCAGACTTGAAGAGCATAATTTTAGATGGTCTTGTTACATACCAGCATTACCTATAGGTAAAGGAAAACTTACAGCAAGGAAATGTACAATAGAAAATAAAGGAGTATGAGATAAAGGAAGACGAATTACTCATGCATAAAAATAGAATCTATGTTCCTAGTTCTGGAGAGCTGAGGAATTTGGTACTAAAGGAAATGCATGATGTCCCTTATGCTAGATATCTCGGTTACCAGAAAATGATTACAACAGTAAGAAGCTAGTTCTTTTGGTTGGGAATGAAGAAGGATGTTGCTGATTACATCGCTCGATGTATGGAATGTCAGAAGGTGAACGATGAGCATAGGAACCCAATGGGTTTGCTGCAACAATTGCCAATACCAGAGAAGAAATGGGAAGTGATCAACATGGATTTCATCACAGGATTACCCAGAACGAATAAGAAAAATGATTCAATCATGGTGGTGGTTGACACATTAACAAAGGCTGCTCATTTTGTGTCTGTGAAGACAACACATACAACAACTAATATTGAAGAAATTTTCATGAAGGAAATTGCTAGGTTGCATGGGATACCTAGGACAATTGTCTCAGACAAAGATACACACTTTACCTCCAATTTCTGGAGGGCATTGTTTAAAGAATTTGGCACAAATCTAAACTTTAGCACAACATATCATCCCCAGATAGATGGGAAAACAAAGAGGGTCAATCGAATAATTGAAGACATGCTGAGAATGTATGTGATGGATAAGCCATCTCAGTGGGAAGATTACTTACACTTGGTTGAGTTTGCATATAATAATGGGTATCAAGATTCATTGAGAATGAGCCCATTTGAAGCCTTGTATGGTAGGAAATGCGATACTCCAGTAAGCTGGGATAACCTAGCAGATAGAGTGGTACTTGGGTCAGAGTTGCTCAGGGAAATGGAAGACCAGGTGGTTAAGATCAAGAAGAATTTAAAGGTAGCTCAGGATAGACAAAAAGTTTATGCAGACAAGAACATGATAGCTAGAGAATTTAAAGTAGGGGAGCATGTACTTTTAAAATTGAAGCCCAAGAAAATCTCTTTGAAATTGGGTAGTTGTACAAAGCTGGTAGCCATATTCTGTGGTCCATTTGAAATATTGGATAGAATAGGGCCAGTTGCATACATGACTGCATTGCCTGCTTCCATGAATGTGCATAATGTATTTCATGTATCTTTACTAAAGAAATATGTACATGACCCTAACCATGTTATTGATTGGCATCTGATTCAGGTAGAGACGGAGGGAGACTTTCAGGTTCATCCACTGTGGGTATTAGACAGAAAGGTCAAAATTCTCTGGAATTGAGTTATAGAACCAATAAAAGTTCAGTGGACCTGCTACGGTCCTGAAGATGCTACCTGGGAGCATGCAGATGCCATGAGAACAGAGTACCAACAACTTTTTGAATAAATTTGAGATTTTGATCTCTATTTTGTATATACACTGAGGACAGTGCCAAGATAAGGGGGAGGGGATGTAACATCTCGAGTTTCAAACCCCCATTTTAAATAATGTATTGTTACAATGCTGAGAGGCCCGAGTGCCCAAAAAATTATTAAAGGGCTAGTATGCCCAATAAATGTAATGTTTTGATCATTATTAATAATAATCACATCGTTGGCTACTAGATGGACAAGGACTAGAGTTATAGGGGGCTATGATTCCATAAGAGAGGGGGCTTGAGGGGCTAAGTGCTTATTCCTATGTTAATTACCCTTTTTTCCTAAGGGAGGGGATCGATTACGTGAGCTTCTTGGGGAAGGCCAAGAGGTTATTGATTCCCCACGAAGTTACTTAAACCTGCCTCTGGTATGATGGGGGGTTCGACTGATGGCTTGTTCACTGATTTTCCTATACATTCATTCATTTCCCTCACGCACTTTCATGCACTCACTCACCCATTCATTGATCCATCCTCACCTGCGTCCTGACTTGGAAAAGGGAATCGAATTGCTGAGAATTATCCATGGGATAGCTGGCTGTAATGGTCGTTGGTGCAATCCAACTGTGACCTGGGGCCTACATGTCTGAGATGCATTGGCCTGTGCCCTGTTTTTCTCACAACTGTGAGTCCTGAGACTTCCAACATTGATATTTTGTTCCAGCTGTGTTGGAGGCCCTGGAAAAAGGAGAAGGACTACCTGAAGGACTGCGTGGTAGAGAAGGGTGGACGTCCATTCTCTTGGGCGGTACATGTTGGGTAGAAGAGAGATGGGTACTTGGGTTGTTGTGGGTGATGGGAAACCTGTGAGATATTGAGAGTTGATTGGTTTGGGAACCCAAGTACACTCTGGAACCGTCCTTGTGGATTCATAGCCCTGGCTCAGGGGTGACACTGCTGTTGAGATTTGGAGCAGTGGTGTCTACGGTTGGGTGGAACGTCCTTGGTCTGTATTCAGTTGGTGTTGCCTTTTATAAATATAAGTTATGTTTTTTGTGATATTATTATCTGTGTATGAATGTATTTTGCTGTGTATATTTAATTATCGTTTAATTGAATCTTTAGACTATGCATGCTTGCTGACTACTGTTGTGCATGTTGTTAACTCCCAAAATAGCACCGTCACTTTGGTCAGGTTTTATGGTGGATAGCATGGCTATCAATGGTACTTGCATGGAACTTTTCGATCCTTTCCTGAGCTCCAAATTAAAATCTAACAACACCATTGGAAAGATGAGAT
>ML787967.1:167719-180158 GCA_009831015.1 Picea engelmannii
TGTGTGTGACCCGATGTTATGCATGTATTTGGTTGTATAAACCCTGCATGATTAATATACTTGGTTGTCTCAGAAATATTCTGCATTCCATCTCTGTTATTTATCATCTGATTTACAGTTCCTAAGAGCACTGGTTCATTTAACTATTTGATAAGCAACCTTTCCATTGAGCTATTGTGGTATCCCATCGATCCATTTGCTAAAAAAGTATTGAGTTCTTAAGTTACCAGGCATACTTAGCTTACAACCCTAAGTAGTTTCCTGGAGTGATAACACATGTTGTTAAAGTCTTTTCTTTTATGCATCCTGAAATTTTAAAAAGGTATCGGTAAGAGAAAGAAGTCCAAGGGCGGGCTTGTAGGTAGCATGCTCCGACTTGTGGGTGGCTGGGGATGTTATAGCTTCCATATTGGGAGCATCTTGAGATTGGCCAGTTACTAGATCCCATGCATATATTCAAAAATGTTTCATCTTATTTATGGAGCCACATATCATAGAACAAAAGTGACATATTGGCTCTTAGGAGAGATCTTATTGCTTCAATTACTAAAAAGAGACATTGGCCAATAAAAGAAATTAGAGGATAGGTTGGTCCCTGTTGGTATTTTAAAGGTGACGTCCCATGGATTTTGTAGAAAAATGATCTTTCTATGGCGAAGGATGTTATATTGGGTGTGAAGGCACCTTCTTTATATGGGTCGACTCTATGGTATTGCTTCTATATAAAGGAATATGTTGGGGTTGAAATCACATGACCATATGAACCTTCTAAGGGCATGTATGTTGAATACATGATTATTCTTCTATACTGTCGATAAAAATATTCTATTCACTCACAATTTTATGGAAATTAATGATGCATGTGTCTATTTTGTAGTGTCATTATCATTTTCTCATGTGTGATTGTGTGAACCATGACTTCCCCCAAAACCTATGACGTGTCATATCAAAATTATCTAAATTTGTACATTGGATCACATCAAAGGAGATTCACATGGCTATCATTTAACAGTGGTGTCGAGAGATAACTGAGATTGTTTGTATGTTTGAGAAGGAACCACCCACGATTTTTATGGACTTGCAAGTCCATCTTATAATTCACCTACATGATGAGGTTGAATTAGCTAGGGTGCTCTCATGTTGTTGGATGTTATTATTAGAGAGGTACATGAAAAAATTGAAGGGGTTTGTTCAACAAAGGGGAAAACCAAAGGGCTATGTGGCAGATGGGTACATAGTATATGAGTCATTCTATTATTCCCATGAGGACATCGAGAAAATTGATGACACATCAGGGGCGGTCATTTGGGATGACCATCAAGATGAGGAAAAAAGGGAAGGGGAGATACTCCAAACAAAGGGAAAAAAGGTGTCTGATAAACAATAAGTCACTTATATTTTTTCAATTTAGTACAAAGAAATTGTTTACATTGAAGTTGATAATATATATTTGATCCCATGTTATTTGTTTTGAATTCTTGTATACATTAGGGAATTTAAAAATTGATTCCATCAATAAATTTGTTCATTAAGTTGATAATATATATTTGATCTGATGCTATTCATTTTGAATTTTTGTATACATCAACTAATTTAGAAATTGATTCCATCAATAAATTCATTCTTTACAACGTAGAGGAAACACAACCATGTGTCACATTGTATGAAGAGAAAAGAAGGAAATGAGACAGTGACAAGGAAGCATTCAAATTGTTGAATGATAGAAGCATACCTTATCCTGATCATTTAAAATAAAATATGCCAAAAATATGTCCCAACATTTGGGTGGCTGACCATATACAAGAAAAATATGTGTTGTCCAATTGTAACCCACGTGGAGAAGATCTGGATTCACTAAAAATAGGGATCGAGTGCAACAACTATGTAATAACCTCCCTGAGTACCACATTCAATTTATAATATTGCACATTTGAATTATAACATGTATTGTGTTTTTATTAATTCTTATGTTATTAGACATATAACACCACCCTTTGTTCTCTTTTTTATAGGTGCATTTGTTCCCATTTATGTGATCATATGGACATCATTTTCACACTAAGTATGTTGATGATGGACACATTACATAAGATTGTGGACTGGAGGTTGAGTTCGACCAATCTAGTCATGCTAGCCATCATGATCAAAACTTAATAGAGGGGAAGTTAGGTTACATTGGAAAGATACAAGATATCATGCAAGTGGACTTATCATCATTTCAATGAGTTATTTTTTGTTGCAAGTGGTGGGATACCTTCAATCGGAGAAATATAAAGGAAGACTGTGATAGAGGGCTAATATGTATTAACTCTAAAAAAATGTGTGTTGAGACTAAGGAATCTTATGTTTTCCCAAAACATTGAAACCAAGTGTTTTATTACCCATATGTGTTGGATGGGGATTGGTGGTTCGTATTGAGATATGATCCAAGATCTAATTATTTTTTTGAGAACAAAAATGTCACATTGCGAAGCGAGGAAGATAATCAATGATGACAACGAAGACTGATTTGTAAACGCTTTGTTTCAACATTTATATTGTGGATGCGTCATTTTATGATAGGTATCTATAATGGCCAATTATGTTTTTTTTTTCTTTATTTTATAATTATGTTGGATATGAAAAGTTAACAACAATTTACAACCACCATATTGAAAATACATTAAACAATAGAAGCATAAGATGTATTGTTTATTATATCAAATTTATGTTGTATTGTATTAACATATGTTTATGTTAACCTTTGAACTACTAAGCATTAATTGAGATATCATAGAATTGGTGACATACAATAGTAAAGATTTATTTTAAATTGTATTTTATTTAACAAAAAAATAAATATATTAAAAAATCAAACCTCAAATTTTTCTTGTTTGAAAAAATCAAAATTCAAATAAATATATACTTACTTTGATGAGAATTCTAAGGATAATTCCAACAAAATAACTTCGTGCAACATCTATGAGTTCTAGAATCACACTTGTGGTATTGGCATTACCAACTTTGATGGCATTCCCAACCATAACTAGTGCAACTATCATGGCTTTCACCTATTCCACTCCATCCTTTAGTTTTATAATTATACACACTTATATTAATCATTACTTTTACATTCTCCTTGAAATAAGTGTCAATATAGGAAGGACATGGAAATTCTAAAAGAGTCTTTTTCTAGAGCCTAGTCAGAATTCAAGCATTTTTTAACGATCCATACTTATCTAAAAGTATAGAAAACTTTGTTAATTTTACTAATTCTTAAAATCCTAATTATAAAATGTTTGGTGATATTCTTTTTAATAGAAGATTCATAAAGTTAGTATTAGAGTAAAAAATTGTGAAAGCATTTCATCGAAAGTGTATAGATCATTAAAATGTATTATTATTCTTTATATTTAGTATTTTAAATTCAATTGAATAAATTTCATATATTATAATAGTTGGATAAAATAAATTAATAAAATATTTGGAAAAATTAAATATTAATAAAATATAATAATTGTGATTTTAGTAAACAACTATATTATTGTATTTTTAGTAGACAACCTGAGTGGGCCTAATGGTTAAGAACATGTGTTTCCTCTTAAGAGGTCACAAATTCAAATCTAGAGGGGGGTAGGGTATGTATACCTCCGTAGACTTTACCAGTCAAATTGTTGGGTGGAGGGGGGTCCCTTGTCCCACAAACAAGGGGGTCTCATACACCAATTTGGTGTGGCTTGGCCGTGACCTTAAAAATAGATTATTATTATTATTATTATTATAACATTGTCTTGTAATCTTTGAATAATAAAAATTAAAAAAAATAACATTATTATTACATCATCATCATTATTATTAGTGAATAATTATATTATAATGTTATTATTATAATATATGAAAATGTCATAATTATTCAAATCACAATCATTTCACTCATCATATTACATATTTTTGTTTATAAACACGTTTAATCAACATATTGTATCTTGTTGAACATCAAATAATTCACCTTGAAGAAAAATTAAACATTATATGGCATTAATGGTTATACGTTTTTACAATCACAATCCAAATTAAACTATTTCATAAAAGTAAAGTTAAACATTATACATGGCAACTATAAATTTAAATGAGTGATACATCTCAAATTTAACTTTAAAAAAAAAGAAATCGCTAACAATGTTAATCATTAGTATACTTATAATACATTTTATAAATCAAACAACAACAACCACAACATTATATGAAAAACATAGTATAAATGAGCGATATACATGTCAAACACACATCTCAACAAAATTTGCAATAAACATGTCATATATACATCTCATATCAAATATAAAACAATCACTATACATGTGAATCAATACCACTACTAGAGGTCCACCACCAGAGCCATATGCATCAGTGTCTTTGGTACTAGAGGTAAAAGGTCTATCAACACTAATGTCATAAATAAATGTTGACATAATTACACTATCAAATGTCTCTCTATCAAGATGGTGAACTTGTGCAGCAGTACCCGATGTGAACATAGTGTCCAAAACATCAAAATATTGTGACACATGTGAAGGAAGAGGAGGAGGAGGATCGATGGATGATGAAACATGTGGAGGAGAAGGAAAATGATCGCTGGATGGTGACACTAATGGAGGAGGAGGAGGAGGAATATCAAATGTGGATGGATAGACACATGTGTAGGGGGAGGAGGAGGACCATGTGGTGGAGTAGAGGATGTGGATGGGTCTTATGATGAGAAAGAAGGAGAAGGATCATGAGCAAGACCCATCAACCTCTCGAAAAGGTTGTCAACAACGACAATATGATGCATCAACAACATCATGTTACGAGGTATATTCCTCCATATCGTAGAGAGATATGGTACCCATAATATGTCTCTAATCGGTGCAAGTACCACTATGTAATTAATCATGACACCACATAGGTGATACACCATATGTATCCAGAATCTCCGATCCGACATGCGTGGCATTCAAGGTCTATGTATTGTAGGATGGTTCTATACCTCCTCCATCTCCTCATCTTGTTGGGGAGGCTCATCCCCAACAAGATAATAATAATATGCAAAAAAATAGATAATAATAATAAGATAATTGGAACAAAATGTTATAATAAATTACATGTGCATTAAATAAGATGTAAAAAAATGCAACTAGATTTATCAAAACACAACGATAATATTATATCTCTCATCTCGTGGCTCGAATGTTGCAAATAATATGTTTGGACATCCTATCCAATCCATCCCTATGTACGGGTACTATACAATATCTAGGACATGATCATCCTCTCTAGAAAACAAATCACATACATCCCTACTGACCAGAGTATAGGGAAACTCCAGCTGGCCTTTCTTGGGCAACAAATGCCCCAAAATGCACATATACGCATCAACCATAGGCCTAGCAAGAAAGAGGGGTACGACTGGTTGAGTGACATGGACCCTCTAAAAAATAATGTAAATAATTTTGATGTGAATGGGAAGAATCGTGTCCCATTTAAAACAACATTACAATGATCCATTGCAAAACAAAACTGTCTCAAAAAAATCTCCAACCACCTAATCAATATGGGCCTATGCACTAAACTACCTACATAATGTAACAAAGAGTAGCTAATGTATGAATGTGCCAATATAATAAGACACAAGAACCTGACCTCCTCTCTATCAAATGAATGTATCCACAATTGACCACCAAGAACCTAGAATTCCAAAGAGGAATGAATGTCCAGATGAACATATCTCTACACATATGCCAGTTGGGTCTCTCTTGCAACACCATGTGGTTGATTATGGAACCGAGGAAAATCCCCCCTCTCCCCCTCCTAAACAACTCAATTATGAAATAAACATCCTCCTCCGTGGGATGATACCACAAATTGGGACCGACCTAGAATGATTATTGACCATGATCCCAATGACCGATCAAATACTGTAAGAATGAACAGTTCCCCCGAGGGATGTACCCTCTTCATAAAAATTGAGGAGGCCAACACCCTTCAAAAGGGCATGTGTTTACTATGATATAGGGTGAGGGAACAACTCCCTCTCCCTCTCCCTGGATTCCCACTCACGTATAATTGTGTATGTTTCGACTTGTTGCTGCTACTGCTCCTCTCATTGTTGTCGCCTTTGATTCACATACAAATATTGTTAGGCATATATATATATATATATATATATATATTGAATTATAAAACACACACACATATAAATAACCTGTATTTAAAAAATATAAAATTATTTTTTTTTACAAAAAATTCCAGAAAAGTAAAAGGTGCACCTAAAACAGAACTTGTGCACTTCCAATGATGCTCTATATCAGACAAACAACACTGCCATGTAGTGTTTCTACTGACACACATTGTTGCATCACATTTCTTGTTGTACAACCACGCATTTTAGCGGTGTGTCCCATAAGACACACCACACCATTTAATTGTGAAATAATCGACTCGGTGTTGTTCTCTTTACAAAACCGATGTGTTTTTTGTACCTAAAGGCACCACTAGGTTAATTTTTTTTATTTCAACTTAACTGGTGCAATGTGTTGATATGAATGCATCGATGCTACCATGTTATTTTAGCCTTGGAATAATGTTTTGTTGTACATTGGGTTGTATAAATAAATGGTAATGAGGTGTCCAATGAAATGCCTCGACATGCCAAATCATTCAATATTTTCCTCGTGTAGTTATTTTAACCACACTAGTTCATTTCATTAACAAAAATGCACCGTTGCACTAAAATTTAAGTCGTGCAAAATTACCGATGCACTTTGTTAAAATGAAAGCATCGATTCGCCAGTTTTACCAAAGGACCGACATGTTGTTTAATGGTTCATTTTCTTTCATAACGCACCAGATACAGGGCCTTACAAAAGACACACCATTATGTTTATTTTTCAAAACCTATCATGGTCCGTACGGTTAGATTTTACACACTAGTGCTTCACGCTTATTGTCACACTAACACGTATTTTGGAAAATTTTCAAATAAGATGCACTACACTAATAGATTATGAAATATTTAGCCTGGTGTTGTGCTCTTTATAACATTGGTGTGTTTGTTGGACCTATGGGAACCACTAGGCTAAATTGTTTTATCGCAACTTAAGCGATGTGATGTGTTACTATTAATGCACCAGTGCTACCATGATATTGGAGCACCAACGTTTTGTTCGGCAGTGTATTGTAAAGCATAGAGGACCCTGATTCATGGGGTGTCCAATGAGACACCCCACTATGCCAAGTAGATCAATATTTTTCCCAGTGTGGATTTGTAAACAACACTAGTGCATTTGGTTAAAATGGTTGCACTGTTACGCTTAATTTTACATATAATAAAGTTAGTGGTGTGTTTAATTAAATGGAACATGCTGGTGCAAGGAGAAACTGGGGATGGGTTGGTTGCAGCGCGTTCCAAAGGAATCAATTCTTTGTTTTTAAAATTTGTCATGATGCTCTTCCTTGAATGACATTGGTGTGTACGTTTATATTAGATGCACTGGTTCATTTCGTTAACAAAGATGCACCACTGTGCTAAAATCTATGGTGTGAAAACTTACTGGTGCACTTTGTTAAACTGAAAGCACTAGTTCACCAGTTTTACCAGAGAACTGAAATGTTGTTTAGCAGTGCATTGTCTTTAATAACACACCGTAGATGGAGCCTTACAAAAGACGCACTTATATGTTTATTTTTCAAAACCTATCGCAGTGTGTACTGTTATAGTTTTTCACCGATGATCCACGTTTATTGTCACATCGACACATATTTTAGCTGTGTGTCGAATAAGACACACCGTGCTGATAGATTATGAAATATTCAATCCAGTTTCATGCTCTTTACAACACCAATGTGTTTGTTGGACCTATGGGCATCGCTAGGTTAAATTGTTTCATCGCAAGAGAAGCAATGTGATGTGTTACTATTATGGCACTGGTGCTACTATGATATTGGAGCACCGACATTTTGTCACCATTTTGTTTAGTGATGCATTGTAAATCGTAGAACATCGGGCACATGGCATCCAGTGAGATGCCTCGCTATGCCAAGTCGGTCAATATTTGTCCAGATGCGGTTATGTAAACAACACCAATGCATTTGGTTAAAATCATTACATTTCTACGTTAAATTTTATATATCGTAAAGTTAGCGGTGCACTTAATTAAATGAATTGTACTGGTGCAACGAAAAACCAAGGACATGTCGATTGCAGGGCGTTCCAAAGGACACACCACTTTGTTTTTAAAATTTATCATGATGCTCTTCCTTGAGCAACATCGATGCATACATTTATGTTAGACACACTGGAGGTGGTGCTTATTGTGAATTTAAAACATAATGCACTGCTTCAGGGTGAGCTAAAGTGTTCAGGAGCACCACGAAAAATGCCAAATTTCAAGTTAAATTCTAATTTTAATTGGATGAAAATGAAAATAGGAAGGTGATACAAATTTTACCTAGACTCTTATGTCATGAGGAGGCATGGTTTCACCGTTGAGAGGAAATTAAAATTCATGTTAATTTCCAAAATTTGGAAATGTGTGGAATCTACCAATGGATCTATCTAAATCGTTGTAGAGCACTAGACACAAGGCATATTTGGAAGGAGGGTGAGGATCATTGCTTTCTTGAGAGTTTTGAAGCATGGGATGAAGTGTAACAATGAAAATTAGTTTGGTATTTTTTTTTATTTAACCTACTTCGGTGCGCCTGACGACAGTGATGCACAACGAGGCATAATGTTCAATGACACTGATGCACTTTGATCGATGCTTGTTATTTTCTTATAGAATATGACAGAATTTTTGAATATTTAAGCACCAATGCATTATTGTTTATGTGTGCACCGGTGTGTATGTACCTTGAAGATGCACCGATAAAAAAACCTTTTCAAAAACCTTTGATCGCCTGCCTCCAGTAACAACCTCTGCTATAAATAGAGAGGGGACAAATTTTGGGGGAGGTTCCATAAAAACCTTTGCAAAAGGTGTTCTACTTGTAGTGTGTTTTTTATCACTAAAGGGGGTCAACCTCACTTGGGACACTTTATGACAACCATGGGGTTTTTTTCTGCCACTTGGATGATGTGGAGGTCACTTAAGTGACTTTACACTTGGAGGAGATGACATGGAACTCACCCATTATGTGTGGGTGGGATTTTTTATCACCTTTTGATTACTTGAAGGCCAAAATGAAGAAGCCATCCAATTTAAATGGTTTTATTTGACTTTATGAGAGGCATTCCCCTGTTTTAGAGGTGGAAGTTGGAGATAGGGTCGCCAAGGATTATTCCTTGCCATATTTTGATCCCCCCAAAGTAAATTTCAATTGGATCATTGTACCTTGGAGCCAAATTGGCCCTCCTAGAAGCTCGATGCCACCCCTTTGTGAGGGTTTTAAACATATTAAGTATCATTTAATTTCATTTTTGAATTAGTCTCCAAGTTGTGTGGATGACAAGTCACATTTGCTTCATTCCTTAACCTAATTTTGTGGAATAAAGAACATGAAGAAATTGTGAACCTCATCTATAAATAAAGGCACTCCTCTCATTTCAAATTATTGTGAATTGTTGGAGATCATTTCAAGCCATTAATAGAATATGTTTTACCTGTTGTTTCTTGGGGTCAATTATTGGAGCTCTTTCTTTCTTTATTATTCTTCTGTCTTTAAAAGACTATTTTGAATGTTCAAGATTATACTAAAATTCACAAGATCGATCCATTGAAGAGTTATCAACTACTTGGTGGGAGGACGTCTAGGGTTTGTATCTCTTCCATATTCCCTAAAATTACTTGGTAAGTGCTTATCTCTTGTCTTGATTAGTTTTATTCTCCTTAGCAAGGGTTTTAAGTATTCTTGCAATTCTTTTGTTGATCATTCTAGTGAAGATTATTCCCTTGATGAAACTCTTCTTGTAGGGCCTTGGTTTTCATGGTTTGTCTTGATTAGAAAAGGGAATACTAGCCTTGAGGCCCTGGTCTCTTATTCTAATCCATAAACATTGGATAACCAATTATTATATATAAGGACATACTTCTTGACCCCATAATCCCTAATTGGAGACAAGGCACTAAGCTTAAATCTGAACAATCAACCACAAAAACACTAAAAATTCAATTATTTTCTTTTCATGTCATATAAATACAAAAAAATATAAAACATATACCATCAACAATATTTATTTTGTTTTCTAGTGCAAATTTAATGTTTTACTTTCAGTTTCTAGACATTTTTATCCAAGGGTTTATGTTTCATTGTAGATATATAACCCTAAGGAGGAAAATAATCCTGATTGGTATTGTTCTATAAGGTTATATCTAATGTTTTGTTCCCTATTTAATATGTTTACTAATTATGGAAATTAAATTACAACAATAAAAAACAGAATTGGTGAAACCCTGAAGCTAGGGTTTAACCCTAAAAGGTGCATTCTAACCATACCCTAGATTATATTTCACTTGTGGATTGTTTAGAAATGATATATAACACATTATTATGGTGAAATTCATATCCTAAGTGCTTCATATCTATTAGATTTCATTTTCAAGATTTTTGGTGAGACCCTAGGGGATTCACCACCTCTCTTTGCAAGTTTGAACTAATTGCATGGTTATTATTTGTTTTCACTTGAAATAATCATTGTTGGGATTTTGTTTCATAGTTTATTCATTTCCATAGCTAAAGTACCCAAGGTTCATCATTAAAATTTCTTTTAGGCACTCTTGGGGTGCTTTTCCTCACCCAAAATATGCATTTTCTGCATTTTTATCAATATCAGATTCTGAAATTGTTGGACAGCAGAAAGCTGGTCCAATTTTCAGCATATAATCAAGGGGTAACTCATGTATATCATTTGTTCTTGATTTTTACAATTAGATATCACTCGTGTGTGGTTAAAGGTGTGTGTTTCTTCATCCAAAGAGTGATATCATAGCGTGGATTTGTATTTCTGTTGTAGAATACTTATTTCTGATATCAATGTTCATATAATTATCTACTAGCCCTATTTATATTGTAGTATTTATTTCCCTAACTATTGGTTGAATATTCTTAAGGAATTTGACTACTTCATTAACACTTGTATATATAACATATATTGAGGTGTGTAGTCTGAAGTGAACTGTATCGTGAGATACTAAAATATACTATACAAGTTTATTTCCCATGTTGTGATTATCCCCAATACTACCTTTACGAAGGCTTGTAGTTTGGGCAGTAACACACCCCACTCAGGGTTCGGGAGAAAATGGGAATGCTCTCTTCCTCCTCTCCTAAATCCTCAGAGGACTCCTAATGTCAAGGATGCTTTGAATCAACCCAAGTTTCGAACCTTGGATGATTATATTTAGGTGTTTGAGGTTAAATCCATGGTGTAATGACTACATAAAATGTTGGTCAGGATGAATCACAACGATGAAGAAGAGATGGAATAAATATATATTGATCAATGACAAAGAGGGGGAATGAACCTTTGTATTAAATCCATGATCCATAAGATTCAAACTTAGATCACTATTTTTAATATTTTGTAATTTACATGATGTAGAAATATTTGGTTTTACTCTTAAAACAACATTGAATGCTTTGTCAAACATCTTTACCTTATTTTCTAGTCATTGTGAATATAAAATGGGTTTGTCATGTTTGTATTCCCCAACAATTCCTTTGGTGTTATATATTAAGGCATCAATCCCGCATAGTCCTTGTTTGGGTTTTTCATAACATAGATGGTTGAATATTGGATTTGTCCAATTTGTGTATAATTTATGATGAATAGTTGTGAGCAACCAATTGGACCTACCTAGTCAATGCACTAATGGAGGCCCAATGGATCTTCTATGGGGATTTCACTATGGTGGAAACTCAATATGATAAAGAGGGTTTGTTGCTTGTCTAAATTGTCTAAGGTTAAAAGGTTACATGCAAATCCCTCAAGGCCAAAC
Source organism: Picea engelmannii (assembly GCA_009831015.1). Taxonomy (NCBI): domain Eukaryota; kingdom Viridiplantae; phylum Streptophyta; class Pinopsida; order Pinales; family Pinaceae; genus Picea; species Picea engelmannii. The sequence continues at coordinate 179,674 of ML787967.1, forward strand.
TTTAGCCTCTACGACCCCAAGTAGTTCAAAAGAAAGGAATCCTTCCAATTGTGTTTCATTTTCTCAATTTTTAATAAGACACAAGAAAGTGCCACAATATGCTTGGATAGGGCTATGCAATCTTGGAGAAACAACTCCTTTGATTGTAGTTGAGGAAGGCTGGTTCAAGTCTTGAGAAAAGTAGCTCTTAATCCATCAATCTATTTATGGCACAATTCCATGGAGCGTGAAATGTGGAAATTTCTACGTTGAAGGGTTTTAATGCAAAACACAAATTTCACCTCTTTCATGGAGGTTTATTATATCTTAAAATTGTGAATTTTCAGCCATAGATTTGTTATGAAATATAAACAAAACAATGGTAAAACAAACTATATTTCAATCCTAAACAACCCCAATCCACTATGCAATTAAAGAGAAAAGATATTGATGTGTTCCAATAAGTGAGTTCTCTAGGGAAATCTTATCATGCATATAACATATCT
>ML787967.1:183873-208515 GCA_009831015.1 Picea engelmannii
ACATTCTCCTTGAAATAAGTGTCAATATAGGAAGGACATGGAAATTCTAAAAGAGTCTTTTTCTAGAGCCTAGTCAGAATTCAAGCATTTTTTAACGATCCATACTTATCTAAAAGTATAGAAAACTTTGTTAATTTTACTAATTCTTAAAATCCTAATTATAAAATGTTTGGTGATATTCTTTTTAATAGAAGATTCATAAAGTTAGTATTAGAGTAAAAAATTGTGAAAGCATTTCATCGAAAGTGTATAGATCATTAAAATGTATTATTATTCTTTATATTTAGTATTTTAAATTCAATTGAATAAATTTCATATATTATAATAGTTGGATAAAATAAATTAATAAAATATTTGGAAAAATTAAATATTAATAAAATATAATAATTGTGATTTTAGTAAACAACTATATTATTGTATTTTTAGTAGACAACCTGAGTGGGCCTAATGGTTAAGAACATGTGTTTCCTCTTAAGAGGTCACAAATTCAAATCTAGAGGGGGGTAGGGTATGTATACCTCCGTAGACTTTACCAGTCAAATTGTTGGGTGGAGGGGGGTCCCTTGTCCCACAAACAAGGGGGTCTCATACACCAATTTGGTGTGGCTTGGCCGTGACCTTAAAAATAGATTATTATTATTATTATTATTATAACATTGTCTTGTAATCTTTGAATAATAAAAATTAAAAAAAATAACATTATTATTACATCATCATCATTATTATTAGTGAATAATTATATTATAATGTTATTATTATAATATATGAAAATGTCATAATTATTCAAATCACAATCATTTCACTCATCATATTACATATTTTTGTTTATAAACACGTTTAATCAACATATTGTATCTTGTTGAACATCAAATAATTCACCTTGAAGAAAAATTAAACATTATATGGCATTAATGGTTATACGTTTTTACAATCACAATCCAAATTAAACTATTTCATAAAAGTAAAGTTAAACATTATACATGGCAACTATAAATTTAAATGAGTGATACATCTCAAATTTAACTTTAAAAAAAAAGAAATCGCTAACAATGTTAATCATTAGTATACTTATAATACATTTTATAAATCAAACAACAACAACCACAACATTATATGAAAAACATAGTATAAATGAGCGATATACATGTCAAACACACATCTCAACAAAATTTGCAATAAACATGTCATATATACATCTCATATCAAATATAAAACAATCACTATACATGTGAATCAATACCACTACTAGAGGTCCACCACCAGAGCCATATGCATCAGTGTCTTTGGTACTAGAGGTAAAAGGTCTATCAACACTAATGTCATAAATAAATGTTGACATAATTACACTATCAAATGTCTCTCTATCAAGATGGTGAACTTGTGCAGCAGTACCCGATGTGAACATAGTGTCCAAAACATCAAAATATTGTGACACATGTGAAGGAAGAGGAGGAGGAGGATCGATGGATGATGAAACATGTGGAGGAGAAGGAAAATGATCGCTGGATGGTGACACTAATGGAGGAGGAGGAGGAGGAATATCAAATGTGGATGGATAGACACATGTGTAGGGGGAGGAGGAGGACCATGTGGTGGAGTAGAGGATGTGGATGGGTCTTATGATGAGAAAGAAGGAGAAGGATCATGAGCAAGACCCATCAACCTCTCGAAAAGGTTGTCAACAACGACAATATGATGCATCAACAACATCATGTTACGAGGTATATTCCTCCATATCGTAGAGAGATATGGTACCCATAATATGTCTCTAATCGGTGCAAGTACCACTATGTAATTAATCATGACACCACATAGGTGATACACCATATGTATCCAGAATCTCCGATCCGACATGCGTGGCATTCAAGGTCTATGTATTGTAGGATGGTTCTATACCTCCTCCATCTCCTCATCTTGTTGGGGAGGCTCATCCCCAACAAGATAATAATAATATGCAAAAAAATAGATAATAATAATAAGATAATTGGAACAAAATGTTATAATAAATTACATGTGCATTAAATAAGATGTAAAAAAATGCAACTAGATTTATCAAAACACAACGATAATATTATATCTCTCATCTCGTGGCTCGAATGTTGCAAATAATATGTTTGGACATCCTATCCAATCCATCCCTATGTACGGGTACTATACAATATCTAGGACATGATCATCCTCTCTAGAAAACAAATCACATACATCCCTACTGACCAGAGTATAGGGAAACTCCAGCTGGCCTTTCTTGGGCAACAAATGCCCCAAAATGCACATATACGCATCAACCATAGGCCTAGCAAGAAAGAGGGGTACGACTGGTTGAGTGACATGGACCCTCTAAAAAATAATGTAAATAATTTTGATGTGAATGGGAAGAATCGTGTCCCATTTAAAACAACATTACAATGATCCATTGCAAAACAAAACTGTCTCAAAAAAATCTCCAACCACCTAATCAATATGGGCCTATGCACTAAACTACCTACATAATGTAACAAAGAGTAGCTAATGTATGAATGTGCCAATATAATAAGACACAAGAACCTGACCTCCTCTCTATCAAATGAATGTATCCACAATTGACCACCAAGAACCTAGAATTCCAAAGAGGAATGAATGTCCAGATGAACATATCTCTACACATATGCCAGTTGGGTCTCTCTTGCAACACCATGTGGTTGATTATGGAACCGAGGAAAATCCCCCCTCTCCCCCTCCTAAACAACTCAATTATGAAATAAACATCCTCCTCCGTGGGATGATACCACAAATTGGGACCGACCTAGAATGATTATTGACCATGATCCCAATGACCGATCAAATACTGTAAGAATGAACAGTTCCCCCGAGGGATGTACCCTCTTCATAAAAATTGAGGAGGCCAACACCCTTCAAAAGGGCATGTGTTTACTATGATATAGGGTGAGGGAACAACTCCCTCTCCCTCTCCCTGGATTCCCACTCACGTATAATTGTGTATGTTTCGACTTGTTGCTGCTACTGCTCCTCTCATTGTTGTCGCCTTTGATTCACATACAAATATTGTTAGGCATATATATATATATATATATATATATATTGAATTATAAAACACACACACATATAAATAACCTGTATTTAAAAAATATAAAATTATTTTTTTTTACAAAAAATTCCAGAAAAGTAAAAGGTGCACCTAAAACAGAACTTGTGCACTTCCAATGATGCTCTATATCAGACAAACAACACTGCCATGTAGTGTTTCTACTGACACACATTGTTGCATCACATTTCTTGTTGTACAACCACGCATTTTAGCGGTGTGTCCCATAAGACACACCACACCATTTAATTGTGAAATAATCGACTCGGTGTTGTTCTCTTTACAAAACCGATGTGTTTTTTGTACCTAAAGGCACCACTAGGTTAATTTTTTTTATTTCAACTTAACTGGTGCAATGTGTTGATATGAATGCATCGATGCTACCATGTTATTTTAGCCTTGGAATAATGTTTTGTTGTACATTGGGTTGTATAAATAAATGGTAATGAGGTGTCCAATGAAATGCCTCGACATGCCAAATCATTCAATATTTTCCTCGTGTAGTTATTTTAACCACACTAGTTCATTTCATTAACAAAAATGCACCGTTGCACTAAAATTTAAGTCGTGCAAAATTACCGATGCACTTTGTTAAAATGAAAGCATCGATTCGCCAGTTTTACCAAAGGACCGACATGTTGTTTAATGGTTCATTTTCTTTCATAACGCACCAGATACAGGGCCTTACAAAAGACACACCATTATGTTTATTTTTCAAAACCTATCATGGTCCGTACGGTTAGATTTTACACACTAGTGCTTCACGCTTATTGTCACACTAACACGTATTTTGGAAAATTTTCAAATAAGATGCACTACACTAATAGATTATGAAATATTTAGCCTGGTGTTGTGCTCTTTATAACATTGGTGTGTTTGTTGGACCTATGGGAACCACTAGGCTAAATTGTTTTATCGCAACTTAAGCGATGTGATGTGTTACTATTAATGCACCAGTGCTACCATGATATTGGAGCACCAACGTTTTGTTCGGCAGTGTATTGTAAAGCATAGAGGACCCTGATTCATGGGGTGTCCAATGAGACACCCCACTATGCCAAGTAGATCAATATTTTTCCCAGTGTGGATTTGTAAACAACACTAGTGCATTTGGTTAAAATGGTTGCACTGTTACGCTTAATTTTACATATAATAAAGTTAGTGGTGTGTTTAATTAAATGGAACATGCTGGTGCAAGGAGAAACTGGGGATGGGTTGGTTGCAGCGCGTTCCAAAGGAATCAATTCTTTGTTTTTAAAATTTGTCATGATGCTCTTCCTTGAATGACATTGGTGTGTACGTTTATATTAGATGCACTGGTTCATTTCGTTAACAAAGATGCACCACTGTGCTAAAATCTATGGTGTGAAAACTTACTGGTGCACTTTGTTAAACTGAAAGCACTAGTTCACCAGTTTTACCAGAGAACTGAAATGTTGTTTAGCAGTGCATTGTCTTTAATAACACACCGTAGATGGAGCCTTACAAAAGACGCACTTATATGTTTATTTTTCAAAACCTATCGCAGTGTGTACTGTTATAGTTTTTCACCGATGATCCACGTTTATTGTCACATCGACACATATTTTAGCTGTGTGTCGAATAAGACACACCGTGCTGATAGATTATGAAATATTCAATCCAGTTTCATGCTCTTTACAACACCAATGTGTTTGTTGGACCTATGGGCATCGCTAGGTTAAATTGTTTCATCGCAAGAGAAGCAATGTGATGTGTTACTATTATGGCACTGGTGCTACTATGATATTGGAGCACCGACATTTTGTCACCATTTTGTTTAGTGATGCATTGTAAATCGTAGAACATCGGGCACATGGCATCCAGTGAGATGCCTCGCTATGCCAAGTCGGTCAATATTTGTCCAGATGCGGTTATGTAAACAACACCAATGCATTTGGTTAAAATCATTACATTTCTACGTTAAATTTTATATATCGTAAAGTTAGCGGTGCACTTAATTAAATGAATTGTACTGGTGCAACGAAAAACCAAGGACATGTCGATTGCAGGGCGTTCCAAAGGACACACCACTTTGTTTTTAAAATTTATCATGATGCTCTTCCTTGAGCAACATCGATGCATACATTTATGTTAGACACACTGGAGGTGGTGCTTATTGTGAATTTAAAACATAATGCACTGCTTCAGGGTGAGCTAAAGTGTTCAGGAGCACCACGAAAAATGCCAAATTTCAAGTTAAATTCTAATTTTAATTGGATGAAAATGAAAATAGGAAGGTGATACAAATTTTACCTAGACTCTTATGTCATGAGGAGGCATGGTTTCACCGTTGAGAGGAAATTAAAATTCATGTTAATTTCCAAAATTTGGAAATGTGTGGAATCTACCAATGGATCTATCTAAATCGTTGTAGAGCACTAGACACAAGGCATATTTGGAAGGAGGGTGAGGATCATTGCTTTCTTGAGAGTTTTGAAGCATGGGATGAAGTGTAACAATGAAAATTAGTTTGGTATTTTTTTTTATTTAACCTACTTCGGTGCGCCTGACGACAGTGATGCACAACGAGGCATAATGTTCAATGACACTGATGCACTTTGATCGATGCTTGTTATTTTCTTATAGAATATGACAGAATTTTTGAATATTTAAGCACCAATGCATTATTGTTTATGTGTGCACCGGTGTGTATGTACCTTGAAGATGCACCGATAAAAAAACCTTTTCAAAAACCTTTGATCGCCTGCCTCCAGTAACAACCTCTGCTATAAATAGAGAGGGGACAAATTTTGGGGGAGGTTCCATAAAAACCTTTGCAAAAGGTGTTCTACTTGTAGTGTGTTTTTTATCACTAAAGGGGGTCAACCTCACTTGGGACACTTTATGACAACCATGGGGTTTTTTTCTGCCACTTGGATGATGTGGAGGTCACTTAAGTGACTTTACACTTGGAGGAGATGACATGGAACTCACCCATTATGTGTGGGTGGGATTTTTTATCACCTTTTGATTACTTGAAGGCCAAAATGAAGAAGCCATCCAATTTAAATGGTTTTATTTGACTTTATGAGAGGCATTCCCCTGTTTTAGAGGTGGAAGTTGGAGATAGGGTCGCCAAGGATTATTCCTTGCCATATTTTGATCCCCCCAAAGTAAATTTCAATTGGATCATTGTACCTTGGAGCCAAATTGGCCCTCCTAGAAGCTCGATGCCACCCCTTTGTGAGGGTTTTAAACATATTAAGTATCATTTAATTTCATTTTTGAATTAGTCTCCAAGTTGTGTGGATGACAAGTCACATTTGCTTCATTCCTTAACCTAATTTTGTGGAATAAAGAACATGAAGAAATTGTGAACCTCATCTATAAATAAAGGCACTCCTCTCATTTCAAATTATTGTGAATTGTTGGAGATCATTTCAAGCCATTAATAGAATATGTTTTACCTGTTGTTTCTTGGGGTCAATTATTGGAGCTCTTTCTTTCTTTATTATTCTTCTGTCTTTAAAAGACTATTTTGAATGTTCAAGATTATACTAAAATTCACAAGATCGATCCATTGAAGAGTTATCAACTACTTGGTGGGAGGACGTCTAGGGTTTGTATCTCTTCCATATTCCCTAAAATTACTTGGTAAGTGCTTATCTCTTGTCTTGATTAGTTTTATTCTCCTTAGCAAGGGTTTTAAGTATTCTTGCAATTCTTTTGTTGATCATTCTAGTGAAGATTATTCCCTTGATGAAACTCTTCTTGTAGGGCCTTGGTTTTCATGGTTTGTCTTGATTAGAAAAGGGAATACTAGCCTTGAGGCCCTGGTCTCTTATTCTAATCCATAAACATTGGATAACCAATTATTATATATAAGGACATACTTCTTGACCCCATAATCCCTAATTGGAGACAAGGCACTAAGCTTAAATCTGAACAATCAACCACAAAAACACTAAAAATTCAATTATTTTCTTTTCATGTCATATAAATACAAAAAAATATAAAACATATACCATCAACAATATTTATTTTGTTTTCTAGTGCAAATTTAATGTTTTACTTTCAGTTTCTAGACATTTTTATCCAAGGGTTTATGTTTCATTGTAGATATATAACCCTAAGGAGGAAAATAATCCTGATTGGTATTGTTCTATAAGGTTATATCTAATGTTTTGTTCCCTATTTAATATGTTTACTAATTATGGAAATTAAATTACAACAATAAAAAACAGAATTGGTGAAACCCTGAAGCTAGGGTTTAACCCTAAAAGGTGCATTCTAACCATACCCTAGATTATATTTCACTTGTGGATTGTTTAGAAATGATATATAACACATTATTATGGTGAAATTCATATCCTAAGTGCTTCATATCTATTAGATTTCATTTTCAAGATTTTTGGTGAGACCCTAGGGGATTCACCACCTCTCTTTGCAAGTTTGAACTAATTGCATGGTTATTATTTGTTTTCACTTGAAATAATCATTGTTGGGATTTTGTTTCATAGTTTATTCATTTCCATAGCTAAAGTACCCAAGGTTCATCATTAAAATTTCTTTTAGGCACTCTTGGGGTGCTTTTCCTCACCCAAAATATGCATTTTCTGCATTTTTATCAATATCAGATTCTGAAATTGTTGGACAGCAGAAAGCTGGTCCAATTTTCAGCATATAATCAAGGGGTAACTCATGTATATCATTTGTTCTTGATTTTTACAATTAGATATCACTCGTGTGTGGTTAAAGGTGTGTGTTTCTTCATCCAAAGAGTGATATCATAGCGTGGATTTGTATTTCTGTTGTAGAATACTTATTTCTGATATCAATGTTCATATAATTATCTACTAGCCCTATTTATATTGTAGTATTTATTTCCCTAACTATTGGTTGAATATTCTTAAGGAATTTGACTACTTCATTAACACTTGTATATATAACATATATTGAGGTGTGTAGTCTGAAGTGAACTGTATCGTGAGATACTAAAATATACTATACAAGTTTATTTCCCATGTTGTGATTATCCCCAATACTACCTTTACGAAGGCTTGTAGTTTGGGCAGTAACACACCCCACTCAGGGTTCGGGAGAAAATGGGAATGCTCTCTTCCTCCTCTCCTAAATCCTCAGAGGACTCCTAATGTCAAGGATGCTTTGAATCAACCCAAGTTTCGAACCTTGGATGATTATATTTAGGTGTTTGAGGTTAAATCCATGGTGTAATGACTACATAAAATGTTGGTCAGGATGAATCACAACGATGAAGAAGAGATGGAATAAATATATATTGATCAATGACAAAGAGGGGGAATGAACCTTTGTATTAAATCCATGATCCATAAGATTCAAACTTAGATCACTATTTTTAATATTTTGTAATTTACATGATGTAGAAATATTTGGTTTTACTCTTAAAACAACATTGAATGCTTTGTCAAACATCTTTACCTTATTTTCTAGTCATTGTGAATATAAAATGGGTTTGTCATGTTTGTATTCCCCAACAATTCCTTTGGTGTTATATATTAAGGCATCAATCCCGCATAGTCCTTGTTTGGGTTTTTCATAACATAGATGGTTGAATATTGGATTTGTCCAATTTGTGTATAATTTATGATGAATAGTTGTGAGCAACCAATTGGACCTACCTAGTCAATGCACTAATGGAGGCCCAATGGATCTTCTATGGGGATTTCACTATGGTGGAAACTCAATATGATAAAGAGGGTTTGTTGCTTGTCTAAATTGTCTAAGGTTAAAAGGTTACATGCAAATCCCTCAAGGCCAAACTTTAGCCTCTACGACCCCAAGTAGTTCAAAAGAAAGGAATCCTTCCAATTGTGTTTCATTTTCTCAATTTTTAATAAGACACAAGAAAGTGCCACAATATGCTTGGATAGGGCTATGCAATCTTGGAGAAACAACTCCTTTGATTGTAGTTGAGGAAGGCTGGTTCAAGTCTTGAGAAAAGTAGCTCTTAATCCATCAATCTATTTATGGCACAATTCCATGGAGCGTGAAATGTGGAAATTTCTACGTTGAAGGGTTTTAATGCAAAACACAAATTTCACCTCTTTCATGGAGGTTTATTATATCTTAAAATTGTGAATTTTCAGCCATAGATTTGTTATGAAATATAAACAAAACAATGGTAAAACAAACTATATTTCAATCCTAAACAACCCCAATCCACTATGCAATTAAAGAGAAAAGATATTGATGTGTTCCAATAAGTGAGTTCTCTAGGGAAATCTTATCATGCATATAACATATCTGAAAACCACTTATGGCAGCTATAAAAACAACAACAAATCTTCCCTTATATTTTTTTATTATAATGTTAAATCACTTAACACATTCACCTTTAACTTATGTCAAATCAACAAGACATATATTGTTGGAAATTACAAATCATGAAGAACATAGATGGATAAAATTCAAATCTACAATTTACACAAGTATTCGATCATGTACATACCGTAGCTTTATCACAAGGATACTACAATCCTCTAGATCTCGAAAACCCTAGCCAAGGAAAACCAAGAATACCCTAGCTCAACCAAAGATATCCAACAAACATGAATCATTTAAGAAATCCCTCCAAGGCAATACATATCCTTGTCTTCTTTTCCTCTCCAAGAACAATCTAGGGTTTCATCTCAAAACCCAAATTTGTAAGGGATTAAATCCTAACCCTAGACTTCAAGATGATGCAAGAATATCAAGAAAACCTAGCAATTCCAAGGGAGAGAGAACTAAAGTACATAAGAAGATCCAAGAGAAAGAGGAAGAAAAGTTCACTCGTCTTGGTCACATCTCTTCACAAGAATGAACAAGAATTACGAGTGAGAGGACTCTCTCCTTCCTTTATTTATATGATAGGTAAGGGAGGACAATAATACATGTGTGGACCAATTACCTTACAATAAACCTACAATAAGACATATAGTCTCACAAATGCATAGCGTTACACTCTAGGGGGACGCATGTCAAGCTCTGAGGTGATGTCATCCACATGTAAGGCTCCAAATGCAAGCACGCTCCATGAGGTGTGTCTAATGCTCCTCCTATAATATTCCAAAGAATCCAATGATCCTCCTAAGCTATGTATTCCACTTAGTCCACTCCCCTTGCATGAATGTTGTCACAACCCATGATTTCGCGAGCTAACTCCAAGCCTCCATGCAGGGATCCAAGATACCTTATGTTGTCTAGGGCTGAAATCCCTCATCTAGAATGAAAAATGTTCCTCCTCCTAAGTAGGGTGTTCTCTAAGCAATAAATCGTCTCCATGTGGACATTATGAAGGACGACACCCAACCTATCAAGAGATCTACAATGCCCTAAGGAAGAATGTCAACCAAACACCCAACTGAGGTCATGCAACCACTAAGTCAACAATATCCAATGTGTAAGTCCATGAACCATCTCCCATGTGCAAATCCATCATGAACCATCCAAGGGTTGAACATACACCATGTACCAAAAATCTCATGAAGCACCACCAAAAATGGTTTAAACACTTTGGGAATAACTTGAAATCTAACATGAAAGAATAAGAATCCACAAGACCTTTTTCCTTAATGTCTTTCCTATAAAAAATGCTAGTTTCTTAAACTCTATCATAAGACTTTAGAAATCCCTACCTAGACCCCAAGGTGGAGATATTTGGCTCCTCTAGTGGGGGTATGTTATATATCAAGTTACTTTTCAAAATGATATGATATGAAACATTCCTCAGTTAGAGGTCGAATCCATTAAGAAGTTAAAGATGAACTAAAAAAATGTTGTTGAAAATTGTAGTTCAACACATTTGATAGAGAGATTCAATATCGAGCCACTGAACTCAAATGTTTCCTGAAGGAAAATTTTGTAGTGCTTAAGGTTCCTAGTTGATTACTTTATTGTAGAGGATCAAATCCAAGTATTAATGAACAAAGTCATTATTCACATGCTTATCCTACAAAGTAGAAACTGCGAGGATACTTGTGCTCAAATTGATCAAGGGGCACTTCACCAAACAATAAGAAATCGGGAAGGAAATTGTGAACCACTCAATGATATTTCTTTAGTCCCAAAAAACTAAAAATAAGTGTAATGTGCCCATTCAAGCTCACATCGACATGGTCTCACATTGATTTTCCAATGAACATGAAATATTCTGCAAGCAAGATTTGACTTTGGATGGACTAACAACCGGGACTATGGAGTTGTGGATGACAAGTCAACCTAAAATTGTGTTGAACATGGATCCTTATAAGTGTATAAGTAATCTCTCATAAATATCAATTGAATATCACATCTGACATGCCATGCTTGAATAACTCCATGTATAATTGAATTTTATTGAAGAGAGATACATATAAATGCATTCAGTGATGACCTTTGGTTTCATCTTTCCACATGTCTGATGTTTGTTTATATTTTCATATGAATATCAATTATTCTAAATAATAATATTTACAATATACCATAATACCGAGTATTATGGATCTAACATTCCCCCCCTTAAGTCCGAACGGGTGTTTGTAAGTCCAAGCATCTTTATGAACTTTTCAAATTTTTCTCTTCCAAGTGCTTTGATGAAGATGCATGGAATTTTCTCACTTGTGGAACAATGTATCAAATGAATGGTCTTGGCCTCTACATGATGCCAAATCAGATGTTATTTCATGTTGATGTGATTGATTCGATGATGTAATCTAATATTCTTGGCTAACTTTATTTCATAAGTGCCAGTCAAATGTGGAGTAGTATTCATTGGTTTCATCCTTTGGTGTCTTCCCGAGACAAACAATCCTGTTTGTTTCCTCTCCAACAACCACATATTTTTCCTCTATAGTGGAATCTTTTGGAATATACTATTTTCATGATCTCCAAGATATAAATATGAATCTAAGATTCACTAGGTATCCTGAAGTGACACTCCATTCTCCTTAGCCCCATCAAAGTCTGAATCTATATATTCAACTAGTTTGAAGTCCTACACCTTAGAGTATTTGAGCCCAAAGTATTTGAGTTCCATTCAAGTACCTTAAAAATCTCTTTGCAACACACCAATGTCCTTCACAAGGTTTTTACATGAACCTATAAATGATCCCAACTGCAAATGAAATATTGGGTCTAGTAGTGGTAAGGTAGATAAGACTCCCCACAGGCTGTCTATATTTAGTTGCATCCTCAAATTCATTCCCTTATTTTGATGTGAGCTTCAAATTTTGCTCCATTGGAGTAGAGAGATAATTACAATCAATCATGCCAAATTTATTCATCAACTCTCCAATGTACTTCTTTTGGGAAATGAATATATACCTTGGATTATGATTTACTTCAATATTCAAGTAGTAGTGAATATGTCCTATGTATGTCATCTCAAAACCCTTCTTCAATTCTTTATTTATGGATTCAATATATGATTCATTGTTCCCTATTATCAAAAGACCATCTACATACACCACAAGATATATAATAGTTTTTCCAACTTTATTGACAAACAAAGTTGCGCAATCAAGATTAAAGTTCTTGAAATTGATATTCAAAATTCTCAATTGGATTTTCATGCCATGCGTGAGGATATTTCTTTAGGCCATACAAAGACTTTATGAGATTTAATACCTTATGTTCTTTACCCTTTACAACAAATCCTTCTAGTTGCCACATGTAGACATTCTCTTTCAAATCCCCATTCAAGAAAGTTGTCTTCATGTCCATGTGATGAACCTTCCACCTATTTTGTGCTTCCAAAGAAAACAATGCATGAATGGTATCCCATTTTGTTGTGGGGGAAAAGTATCCTCATAGTCTATTCCTTCTTTCTATGCATATCCTTTTTCCAAAATCCTCGCCTTATGCTTGTCAAGTGAGCCATCTGATTTGTACTTGTTCTTGTAGACCCCCTTGCAGCCAATTGGTTTGGCTCCAAATGGAGGATCCACCAACTTCCATGTCCCATTCTTGATAAGAGCATCATACTCCTTCTAAATAGTTTCTTTCAACTCATCATGAAAAGTAGCTTATTCAAAGCAAGTTGGTTCAAATTTAGTAGATAAATCCAACTCACAATCATATGCAACATCCATATCATGGACATCACCTAAATCTGAATCATCTACATCACCTCCATTATCTTGTCTTGTTTAAATTCTAGTTCTCATCCTTCCAACCTCATTAGGAAAAACAAGTTCAAGTGTATTTATGAGCCACTTTGGACATTTTTTCGATGGTCCAAGTTGTTCCACCGATGGTGCTACATTCCCATCAAAATTCAACCTCTCAATCCTCTCAATCACATCATCCAATTGAACCTCCTATTCTGATGAGGTGGATGGATATTCTACATGAGGGGGAGAGGGCACTTCAAAAATTAGATTCCATATATTGATCCAAGATAAGGATACTCCCTTCAATATGTGGAATATCATTATCAAACTCATGATATGTCTTTACATGGGTAAATAAATCAAGATGATCAAGCTACCATTCAACACCATTATCATTCTTAGTGGATTCAAGAAAAACCATATCTTTAGAAAGATGAACTTTTTGCTTACCTCATTGTAAAGACAAAATTCCTTGGTGGTATTTGAGTACCCCAAGAAGATGCACTTTAAAATTCTTTCACCTATTTGTTTTCTTTTCTCCTTAGTAATTAAGACATAATAGGCGGAGCCAAAAACCCTGAGATGTCTCACCAAAGGAATGTGCCTATACCACATTTCATAAAGTGTCTTATTCCCAAGAGAATAATATGGACTTATGTTTCTCAAATACACTACACACAAAATTGCATCAACCCCAAACATCACCTTCACATTCTTGAAAAATAGCATGGAACATACCATATTCAAGAATTCCATGTTCTTTCTTTCTACTACATGGTTCTATTAAGGATTGTAGGGAAAAATGGTTTCATGCTTGATCCTGTGTTGGAGAAGATAACTTTCAAACTAATTAGAATTATATTCCCCTCCATTATTGGTACAAAGAGTGCCAATTGTTGTTTTTCTTCATATGATATATAATCGATATATTATTACAATGATGAGTGTTCCATATATAGGGAACATATGGTGACCATCCATTAAAGGATGCATCCCTTGAATAATCAATAACTATTTAATATTATCATTTACTTATTATATATGATATTTAATAATCAATAATTATATTATTCATTATTATTCTAAGAGAATGTCTTCCCGATGTTTTCCAAACATAAACACTCCCTCTCAATGAGGGAGACATTCTGCATCATGTCAAGCTTGTATTTGAAGTATAAAAACTTTACCCTAGACTCATGGCACTTTCCTGTCAGTCTTAAGAGACGTCTCTCTCCCACTTGAACCGATGAGAAACTCCTTCTGCGACTCTCCCTCTGAGCCAATTAACTCTCTCTAAGATCAGTCTCACTCTGGGTCCACATGTAATAGCATATAACATCTTGAGTCTTTATCATTCCTTGTCAAATCACCATGACTAAGACAGAGACCAAACCATGATCTTTCACCACAAGTACACACCTGTGAGTGAATGTCAGCCTAATTATTAAGGAAGGACTATGTCTGGGCTCATTTACCACAAGTGCACCTTTATGATAAATGTATCCTATATCCCTTGGTTTGCAACCAAATCTAGGAGAAGGTTTGCCCGATGCTAAAACATCAACACTCCCTCTTAGCTATGGAGGTATCTTTCCATAGTAGTACACAACTACTGTCCGGAGACACACAGTCTCCACCAGTGGTACACAACCACTATAGTAGCAAAAGGTTTGTCACACATGGCACTCCCATCTGGAATTCTAGAGGATACTCCCTCTAGGAACACTTAGGGTCAACTCCCCATAGCTTGTGACATCAAGGTCAACTCCCTTGACATGTCCTCATGTGCTCTCCACAAGGGACGTGTCCTCTTGTTCTCTCCATAAGGGACATGTCCTCATGTTCTCTCCACAAGGGACATTGGGCTATAAGACCAAACACACTTATCCATTCTCGGATAAGTGTCCTCACAAATCAAATAAACTCAATTCACAGAGGAGTATGATCTAGAGAATTTCTGTCACACATGGCACTCCCATGTGGACTTCTAGAGGCTACTCCCTCTAGAAACACTAGGGTCAACTCCCCATAGTGTGTGACGTCAAGGTGAAATCCCTTGACATGTCCTCATGTGCTCTCAACCACATGGGACATGTCCTCATGTGCTCTCCACAAGGGATGTTGGGCTATAAGCCCAAACACACTTATCCCTTCTCAGATAATTGTCATCACAGATCAACTCAACTCAGTCACAAAGGAGTACGATTTGGATAATGTCTCAGGGAGGCATTCTTTGCCACGCCATGTCTGTCACAGAAGTACTTAAACTTCGTCCTTTTTTGGTAAGAACATCAACAACCTGCTCATCTGTAGGAAGGTACTGCACCAATACTTCCTTCCTCTGCACCATGTCTAGGATGTAATGGTACTCGATCTCAATGTGGTTCAATTTGTCATGAAACACTAGATTCTTCTGAGATCTTCACACAAATTTGGTTACCATAATGAATAATGGTGGAATCCAACACATGTTCAAATAAATATGCAAGGAGCTTGCTAATCCACACTGCTTCACGAAATGACATACTAAATGAAATGTAATATGCTTTTGCTATGCTCAAAGACACATAAGTATGTTTCCTGCTACACTAGGAAACCATGGAATATCCCAAAGTGAAGCAACACCCAAAGGTGATCTTTTTATCCACTGCGCTCCCTACCCAATCATAGTCAATATATTCCTGCCATATCATATAAATATTGGAATTATATCTCAGACCATTTCCAACTATGCCTCACGGGTATCTCAACACATGCTTTGCAAAAATCCAGTGTGTCTATCTCGACTGACTCATAAAATGGCTAAGTGAATTCACTGCATAACAAATATTTGGTCTAGTGTTAACCAAATACATCAATGATCAAATCAACTATATATACATGGTTAGATCAATCTTGTCAGAATCATAAGAAGACACACTTAACTTCTTCAAACTCATCACCATTGGTGTAGTCATGGGCTTACAGTTCAACATCCCAAACTTCTTCACTATCTCAACTATGTACTTCCCTTGACTCAAGAAGATCTCATCAGTTCTCTACCACACCTCTAGTCCTAAGAAGTAGTGCATCATACCAAGGTCCTTCATCTCAAAATTAGAGGCCAATGCATACTTGCATTCAACAATAAGTCTCTCTATATCGATGAGGAATAAATCATCAACGTAGAGGACAAAAATCATGGACTCCCCATTAACAGTCTTGTAGTACAGGCTGGGATCGACAACAATTTTGTTGAAGCCCAAAATCATCAAGTGTCCATCAATCCTCACATACCAAGCTCGAGGTGGATACTTGAGTCCATACAAGCCTTCTTCAACCTGCACACATGAGACTCCTTCTCATGTATCACGAAACCATCTGGTTGCTCGATGTATACTTCTTCCTCAATCTCTCCATTGAGAAAGGTTGTATTTACATCCATCTGATGTACTCTCCAACCCATGGATGCTGAAGGGGAAATAATCATCTGGATAGAAGTGTATTGAGCAACATGATAAAATTTCTCCTCATAATCTATTTCCTCCACCTGAGAGAATCCTCTAGCAACAAATATTATTTTGTGCATCTCGATGCTCCTGTCAACTATGTGTTTGATCTTGTAGATCCATTTGGAAGTCACTACAGACTTCCCCTCAGGTCTCGTACCAATATCCCACACATCATTCTTCATGATGGATTGATACTCTTCCATCATGACATCTCTCCAGATTGGATGACTAGTTGCCTCCTCATAACATGAAGGCTTAGAATCAATGATGTGGCTCATAAATACAGCATAGCACAAATATATCTGAGGTCTCTTTCTCTCTTGAAAGGTACCATGAGGAGATTCATTTCCTTCTTCCTCCTGTATATTCTGACAAGCCCATGTAGGTATCTTCTGACCTACTGCAATATATCTGGGAACATCAACTAGAGCTACATGATCAACGCGATCAATTTGATTAATAGGCTCAACTATATCCCTCTGAATTGTTGGAGCGTGAGGGGGAGAAGGCACCATCTCTTCCTGTATCTCACTGTCAATCTCCATGTGAGATCCTCTAGATATCATGAAGGATACCTCCTCCTCAAGGGTAACATCTCTGCTCACTTCAATCTGTCTCTGACCAGGGATGTAGATTTGATATGCATTCAAAGACTTACTGTACCCCACAAATGTATGCTTTCTGCCTGAAGGGTCTAGCTTGGCCATTTTCTCCTTAGGTACATGAATGCATATTGGACACCCAAATATCTTGAAGTGTCCAACCTCATGCTTCACTTCAGTGAAGGCCTCCTTGGGCGTCATGTTACTCAAATTCTTATGAGGACTTATGTTCTGAATATACACTACAATCATGGATTCCTTTGCCTACATAAACATAGGTAAATGATGATCATGCTAAGTCATATTGGACCATACTTGATATATCGAGGTTCCCTCATGAAACCAATGTCTCAGGAATTTGAAAAACATCAACACTCCCTTTGGAGCTCTAGGTGACTCCCCCTCTATCTCTTCTCCCTTTGACACTGAGGGTAGATCTTCCTCCTTCTATGGAGGTAACTCAATCTCTGCTCCCTCTGGATGTATTATCATCTCCCTCTCTGGGAGTGCCTCTACATACACTGGAATTGTTTCCATGCCTGCTTCCTCAACATCTCATGGCTCGACTCATGTATTGGGACTGCTGCACCTGTTCCCTCCGAGTCTCATAATGTGTTTGATTCTTCTACTAGATCTACCATAGTTGTGATACAGGTGGTCTTGACTCCTTGTATCCATGATCATTAGAATTGTCTCTACTATCTGGCATGGCCCCGTCCTGAGAGGTACATTGCTCCTAGAGACTTCCTGTCTCTAAGCATCATGTATGGAAATGTCTCTCCTTGATATCATGTTGGAAGGTATTTCCCTCCATGTATGCCTCCTGTGACTGTCATTATGGATCCTTCTTAGATCTATTACCCATGACCTTCCTAGAACAAGAAACAAGAAAAACAAAAATCATCTCCTAGAGGATATCAATTTATCTTGTGCACAACTATATAAAGTGACCCTCCAAATAATATGTCTTCTACTATGACCAACACACATCCATCATATACTCGATGTCATATGAATACCAACACACATTCATCATATACTCAATGTCATACGACTACCAACACACATCCAACATATACTTGATGTCATACGGCTACCAACACACATCCATCATATACTCGATGTCATACGACTAACCATGTTGATTTTCTAGTGTTAAATTAAACAAACACAATATTTCGCAAGTGGTAATTACTTACAATGATATATGATATTACTTTAGTAAACACTAGAACATCATTAAGTAACTCGGAAAATTTCAACTTCTTAGTCTCTTCCTTAGATCACTTATCTCACGTGAGAGAGAGAAAAAATATGTGTGTCTACACGTCTCTTTGAAAATTGAATTTAAAATTAAATTAAATTTTCTTTCTTATAAATAGTTGGAGAATACCTCTGTAACTACCCAAAGATTATTTTGGTTATAATCCATCCACATAACATTTGACTTTGTTAAATTGTTCCTCCATAATTCATGCAGTTCTTTGCATAAATATAGGTAGAAGTAAATATGCACTACATTCCTCATATTTAGGTAATTAGACATTTTTACTAGAAATTATTGCCCACCATAATTTATGGAATTCTTTCTATAATTTAGGTAGGAGTAAAAAGTAAATATGTTGTACATAGATATTGTAACAACCCCATAAATTTAACACTCCCAATATTTTACTCTACTCTCATTTTCATGGGCCCTCCTGTGAAGGAGTCAAGCCCAGTCCCGCTTTGATACCATGTTGTTTTTCTTCATATGATATATAATCGATATATTATTACAATGA
This sequence comes from Picea engelmannii, assembly GCA_009831015.1. NCBI lineage: Eukaryota > Viridiplantae > Streptophyta > Pinopsida > Pinales > Pinaceae > Picea > Picea engelmannii. The sequence goes on from ML787967.1 coordinate 202,906, forward strand.
TGAGTGTTCCATATATATGGAACATATGGTGACCATCCATGAAAGGATGCATCCCTTGAATAATCAATAACTATTTATTATTATCATTTACTTATTATATATGATTTTTAATATTTAATAATCAATAATTATATTATTAATTATTATTCTGAGAGAATTTCTTCCCGATGTTGTCCAAACATCAACACCAATATGATATTGAGCTTCATTTTTAATCCATATATGAAATTTTTTAAATGTTTCAAATGTTTGAGATTTATGTTTCAACAAATAAACCCAACACATCTTGGTGTAGTCATAAATAAAAGTCATGATATATTGAATGGGGCCACACAAATCAAAGTGTATAAACTCTATCTTTCTACATGCTCTTGAAGTGGAATCATGAAAAGAATACTCGCTATGTTTACCAAGGATAGATGCATCACATTGCTTCAAATTCCTTGGAATGGTAAGAAAACTAGGAACACCATTTTTCTTCAACATACGAAAATTGTCATAATTGATGTGCCAAAATCTAGCATGCCACAAGAGATTAGATGATAATGTACCTCTTCATGGTGAGAGAGGCATGGAAAATTTTGTGCTCATGCAGAGATCCCTTTCAACCTCAAGAATTTCTCATCCTCCCATCATGTCATGATGACCATGTTGTCAAAAGACCTCCTTATTTCTCCATCAAACATGTGAATACAATGACCTTGTTGTCGAATGTGCACAAGAGACAACAAATTCCTCTACAACTTAGGAATATAGATAACATCACATAAAATAAAATATGGAAATCCAAGCAATTTGAGATTAATGGTGCCAATTCATGTAGGTTTGAGACTAGATCTATCTACAAAGTATACTACACCCTCTACATTTTCATTCAATTTTTCAAAGAATTCTCTCCGAAAATCCATGTGGAAAGTAGTACCAACGTTAAGAAACCAGGCATGTCTCCAAGAAGCAAATGAAGTTTTGAACAAATCTTCATTTATTCCAAATTGCAATGAGAAATAATAGAATGAGCGAGTTCATGATCTTTACATTTTTCTTCCTTTTGGTCCAACTTCTATTTGATCTTCTCCCATGGGATCCTACATGTGTTTTCTTCATGTCCATTCTTTCCACAATGAACATAGTGAATATCAGATCTCTCACCTTTATTATGCCTACCCCCTGCCTTTGAAATGCTTCTTTTCACATCCTCTCTCACTACCTTCTTCTCTAGAAGAATCATGTGATCGATTCTTCATTTTGTAACCTTGATAATCTAAAACAAATTAATAAACCCTTGTTCATCATGACCAAGTTGGATCCCTCAACACTCTATTTCCGTTTGTTATTTAGAAGAGAGGGATCCAAGCTTACAAACCCAGATGGCTCATCTATCTATTTACCTGAACTTCTCTCAACGCCTTTGATTTCTCACACAACATGAGGGTTCTCTTGAACTTCCATCGATTCTCTTTCTTAACTTCCTAATGTTGTGGATGGTACATCACTTTTTGAGTTTCCTTCCGTGGGCATGACAATGTTGTGCCCTCCAATTGAGAAATTTAGGTTTCCTATTCCCAAACTGAGTGAGAGGAAAAACCACTTGGGCCACACTCAGTTCTTGAACTTGAAACTAGGTGAGAGCTATACCCACATGGTTCAGAGGCAGTTCCATCAACATTATAATTTTGAGCATAATTTCAATTTTTTGATGTAAGGCCCTCTGCTTTATACCCATTTTCGATGCTCTTGAACCCTGCAGAGTCGATATTTATACTTTGGAGTGGAAAACAAGAAAAAAAATATTGCCTTAATGAGACACTATCAACAATCAAATTCAAGGAATTGTTGGGAATCATCTAAGAACTGGTTATGATGCGTTTGCGAATAATGGGAAATGGAAAACTGTGTAGACTTGCAACTCGATATTGTGTGGTATTCACCATGAAACAAAATCTGATATAACCAAGATCTTCAGAGTCACACATGTAGAATAAGTGAAAATGATCAACCAATAGATAATTAAAATTCCCAAGGAGAGACAAATAACTCCCAACGATATGAAAACCTACGACTAGGGAATGCTAGTGATATTCTTTCCAACAATTAGGTTTGGGGTTCTAGTCCTTCTGAGCATGATTCGAGAATGCCAATGATATTCCGATCATGATGAGAGGTAGTTAAGATTCATCTCATCTAGAAAGGAGAATCTCAAATCAAGTTGCCAAGGGACTAAGGCTATCAATACTAGGAGTTTCTCAAAATCTATTTTCTATGTTGCAAAACTAATTCCTTAAAGTCCGTTATTTTTATTTGTATCTACATTAAGTCTTCTTGGGATTGGGTATTCAAATTATGTATCAAATTCCCCCTTTTCTTTATTTCCTAGAATGTGACATTATTATAGGATATATTTCCATGAGTGATTGAGTTTAATACAAAATGGTGACTCATTATAATATAATTTTTTATTTCATCTATGGAAAAGAAAGGATGTTTTTTTTTCATGAACACATCATAATAAAGTTTTTACTTGGTATAACACTTTTCTTATATGTGTTAACAATATCAACCTAGATATTACACACTTATGCCAACCACTAGAGATATGGGGGAGTGCCCCATGCATCGTGAGAAAGTAATCCCATGCTTGTTTCGAGATTTCTTGATACACTAATATTTGGCTAGGACATAACATAGGCCAAGTAGTGCACAAAAGAAGAAATCATGCAACAAAGTGCCACAATTGTCACCCTATACCACCCTAGGATGATAACTACCCTTATGTTGACGTGGGAAAAATTCCCTTCAACAGACAGGGGATCTCCCCATCATGAGGTCCCAATTAGACTTTACACTATTTGGATTAGGATTCCCATCCATATTATGGATCAGGTTCCATTACTGTGTGAGGGTTGAATGAATGGTTGATGGAATGAGGGAATGCAAGTATATGCAGATGAAAACTATGTTATATACATAAAATAAATCTACTCTATCATATCCTTGTTGAACTTATGCTCATACTGATAGGGGGGGTGAATCCGTATAATATACTTTTTTACTTTAATTAAGCATTCACAAATCATTCATTAACTTTAAAATATTAAATGTATGTAAACTCAAAGCACGACACACATAGTTTAATTTAGAAACCCTTGCAGGAGAAAACCACAAAAAATTATCTTTATAAATGTCTGTAGACATCAACCTACTGTTACAAAGATTGTAGGTACCAACCTACTAGAGAAACCAATCTCCTCGACTGAGAACCAACTCAACAAGATATTTTGTAGACACCAACCTACTTGAGACACCAATCTCCTCAACTGACCACCAAATCAAATGGATATTGTGTAGGAACCAACCTACTAGAGACACCAATATCCTCAACCGAGAGCCAACTCAGTAAGACCTGTATAGGCACCAACCTAATATATTCATACACACAATACTTATGACTTCACCTGCATGCTTCATACTTCATTTAATTCATATCATCATCATACCCTTAACTTTCATTCTCCAACGCCTCTCTTTGCTTCATACCCCAGACATAGATTCAAACCCTAATAATATTTATCCTTCATGCCCTATCAAACCTCGTAACATGATTCCCTGAATATAATCCCAAAATGCAACATCACAACCTCAAAATAACTCACTTTGCAACATCATAGACCTTAGTTCTTCATAGCGCACCCTTAAAACTCCAAGAAAACTCCTCTTGCACCTTTAGACCCTAAGAATACTCCTCAACTTCTCTTGTGAACCTCATATCTCTTCTATACACCTAAAAATTTATCGTATTTCTTGTATGCTCTTCAAATTCACACATCTATCTTGTTTTTATAGTGTTACTGTGCCCACTTTTAGGGCCGACCTATAAATACTGGATGTGCCGACCTGAACTTTTTGGCTAGGTTGTCTGACAAAACAAATCATATCTCCTTATTCCTAAGGAGTTAGACGGAGTGTCATATACTGTTGGAAAGGTCTCAGAATAATATTTCCAACTATATAACCTATTCTCCCATTTGACATAGGTATTTAGACTAAAACTTCCTTCAAATATAGGGTATCCAAACTGAGCATAAAAAATCCAAAAACATATTTCCAACAATATCCATCTTGAAATATTTATCTTGGACATATTCTAGTCTCCCCTTATCTTTGACATCAATGAAAACATTATTTCCAACAATCTCCCCCTTTGTCATTGATGGAAAACCTTAGTCAATTCTGTAATACTCCCCCTATCTGCAACTCTCCTTGTGTTTTCCATTCTTCCTTTGTCTGTAACTTCTCCCCCTTTGAAATCAATGGAAAATGGATTCTCCCCCCAATATTTTGCTTCTCTTTACCGATGATATGAGAGGGATATCACCTCCAACTTTCATTCACTTTTTCCATACAACATTCCTTTGATTTCATTGAGAACATATACATTGATCGAGGTTCTATTTGCATTTTCCACATATCTTCTTGAACTTTCTTTCCTTATCTCACATCCTTTAGAATGAAATGTGAGGTTGTATCCTTGACCACACATTTGAATTACACTTAGAATATTGTGTTTTAACCCTTCAACATGTAATACATTCCGTGTTTTGTTCTTTCCATTATCAAGACTAACAGTACCTTTTCCAACTATCCTTGCAGAAGCATTATTCCCAAAGGTAACACTGCCTTATTTTTTTTCCTTTACAGTGAGAAATTTGTTATGATCCCCTGTCATGTGTTTTAAACATCCACTATCAATGTACCATTGGCTTTCTTTGTCTTGAGCATACATTGCAAGTCTACATTATTTCTTCTTTGGTTCTTCTTGCTTACTTTTCCACACCTTTGTGTATTCTTCTCTATTCTTGGTAAGCACATCTTCTTCTTTGTTTTGTTTAGGATACTTTACTATGATACTTCTACAGTCACGTGCTATGTGACCATAATTATTGTGCTTGTAACATTCAATATTGTAATCAAGTAGCATAACAAATGAATTGTAGTTTCTATCAACAAACCCATGAGAACTTCTGGTTTTGTTGGTCACATAATAATTCTTTAAGATCTTATAAGAACCTCTATTTCTATCTCTCACATGATCACTTCTTGCATAACCTCTACAATCTAGTTCTTTATGACCAAAAATATTGCAAGAAAAACAATAGCCAAGAAAGAGATTTTGGTACTGGGTTGTGAAAGGTTGTCTTTGTGGAACAACTCTTTTGAATTCATTCTTGTTGCTCTTGTGAGAAGAATTAGGTTTATGTTGGTCATCGTTTCCTTTCCCACTGCTTCTTTCATTGTTGATGGTGTTATCACTCCAAGAAACCCTTTGTGGTTGCAGACCAAAGGTGCTTGGTAACTTAAGGAATTATAAATAATGAAAGGTTGGATCAATGGGATAACAGAAAGTAACTAATGAGAAGACAACTCACAATGTAATCAAATGAAACAGTGCTCTCCAAGATTGATTAATCAACAAATAACTTTCAGTGGGTGAAGAAAAGATTGTTCATAAACCAGTACAAAGTAGGGTCTAATAAACAATCTAAGAAACTGATTATCATGTCATGAGCCAAACAATGGGATAACAGCCATTCAAGACTTGACAACAAGATAACA
>ML787967.1:214513-257587 GCA_009831015.1 Picea engelmannii
GAAAACTGACACCAAAATGGAAAGGAACCTGTGATCTGTATTAAAAAATGAGAGTCTTAGTACAATAGCCCGTCGTGTATCCAGGACTGAACCCTCTATCAAACTGAGTTCCTAGGCTTTATAGCCTTTACAAACAGTTTTCATATCCTCAAAACATGGATCAAATCAATTAAAAATAGTAAGTAAAAATCTGTTGCAAAAGAAGTGGGATACTTCCTCAAAAGGAGGTCAATCCCTGATTTTCCTCTGTTGACTGTTGGTGCAGTGTAGAGCAGCCTTCCAAGGCTAAAATATCCTTCTCCCATGGAGACCAAGTCGAGCTGGCTGATGTGGCAAAATACCCTGTTTTTAATTCAAATGAAATTGTCCATATACCTTTGAAATAATTCCTTTCTTTATCATATATCAAAAATGATTGCTGAACTAAGTCTGATAATTCATTAGACATGCATTGGAAAAGGTTCCAAACCTTTTCATATCAAAAATCCCTGACCTGTGCAAAAACTTATTCGAATTCTGGACACACAGACTTTCGGTGGTTGATTGGAACAGTTCCTGGGTAATTTAACCACCGAAAGTCAGAATTTTCAGAAAAACTGCCTTTGGGAAAAATCAATTTTCTCAGCCATGGAATATCCGTTTTGCACGTTCCAATAGTCGATCGACATCTACAGATCGTAATCTTTCCAATGGTACAATAAGATTTAGATTTGGAGCTAGGGAAGTTAGTCAAAATTTCCCTACAAGATTAGGCATATTTCCTTCAAAAATGCCGGTGCGTTTTTGAGAGTTAACAGATGGAGACTTTGATAATATTACCATAGCTTTTAGGATTTTCTTCATTTTCCCTTTTTGATGGCTTTGTGACCTTAGTGCTTGCGTATCCCTTGGGGGTGTTTTGTTTTTCATCATAGCTAAGACATGTCTTGATGAATGGTGACCTTTGTTAACTAATAATATCATCTAATATTTCAGTACTAAGAATATCATCTGATCAATTGTTTTATTTATTTCCTTTCTCACAGAAACGATTTTAGCCTCTAACTTCTTGAAATTTTCTTCCTTTTCTTTTAGTTGGCTTCTCACCACTTCTTCTATCATTTTTTCCTCTTCTAGTTGATTCTTCAGGATGATAATTGTTTTCTTTGTTTCATAAATATCATGATCCTTCTTTTCATATTTCTATAATTTCTCTTTATGCTTTTTATTCTTTCTCTTGAGTCTATCTATTTCTTCTAAGGTACTAACGAGTTCCGCTTCAAGATTCACTTCCTCATCAATTTTTTCTTCTTTTGAATATGATTTTTCTTTCTGATTGTCTTCATTTTATGTATTAATAAAATTTGTATCCATGGCCATGAAGAGGAATTCGTTTTTGTTAATATCAGAAACATATCCATCACTTTCTTCATATGAGCTACCGTCCTTTATAGAGTAAAAACTCTTCTTCTTAGTATATCTTCCTATTTTGTGTTTATAGGGCTTTCTTTTATTGTTATGTTCTTATTCATCATTACTATCTTCATCACCACTGTATTCCCTTTTTTCATATGGACATTTAGCAACAAAATGTCCTACTCTACCACAATTAAAACATTTGAAGGATTGCTTATGTTTGTATTTGTCAGATCCTCTTTTTAGATTTCTCACAAATTGTGCATCTTTTGTATCTGACTCGTGGATGGAACAATCAAAGGATTTGTTTACTTTTGTCTTCTTTAATGCTTTGAAAGTTGCTTCCTTCGGTGTTGGATTTTCTTTTTCTGTCCTCATCTCATATGCAGTGAGAATCCCATGCAATTCATCCATTGTTAATGAATCAAGATCCTTCATTTCTTCAATGGCATAAAATTTGGCATCAAATCTTAATGGGAGTGACCTTAACACCTTTTGTACAATCATTGGTTCTTCAACCTTTTCACCAAGTCCTTTGATGGTGTTGACAATTTCATCAACACAAAAAAGATAGGCTGCAACATTCTCTTCATCTTTCATTTTCAGGCTCTCAAACTATCTTTTATGAGTTTGTATCTTTTCCTTCTTAAACTTATCATCACCTTCATAGATATTTTGAAACTTTTCCTAAATTTCTTTTTTTTGATCCGCAATGCATCACCTTGATAAAATAAGATTCTTATAGACCACACAAGATGAAATTCATGGTTTTTTCATTATTTTCACTCTAGGCTTCTTCCCGACCGCATCTGCTGGTGGAGTTGTTGGGGATGTATAAACAGTCACAACTGATTTCCAAATATTGAATCCAGGGGCCATTAGATATGTTCACATCATTATTCTCTAGTAGACGTAGTTTGTTCCTTCCAACAATGAAGCCATGTTTGTGGATAAACCTTCTTGACTAGCTATGTGATCTCCCGAGATCTTCCTTCCAGTGTTTATATCGTTTCCAAAGGAACCCGCTTTGATACCAATTGTTGAACTTATACTTATACTTGAACTTATACCAGTGGTTATATTGTTTCCAAAGGAACCTGCTTTAATACCATTAGATACTTTTTACTTTAATTGAGAATTCATAAATCATCCATTAACTTTAAAATAGTAAATGCATGTAAACTCAAATAATGGTACACATAATTTAACTTGGAAACCCTTATGGGAGAAAACCAAAAAAACTTATCTTTATAAATGTTTGTAGACACCAACCTACTAATATAAATATTGTAGGAACCAACCTACTAATATGAATATTGTAGGAACCAACCTACTTGAGAAACCAATCTCCTCAACTGAGCACCAAATCAACAAGATATTGTGTAGGCACCAACCTACTGGAGACACCAATATCCTTAACTGAGCACCAACTCAACACAATATTGTGTAGGAACCAACCTATTCAAGACACCAATATCCTCAGTCAAGAACCAACTCAGTAATACCTGTATAGGCACTAACCTAATATATATCCATACAAACAATACTTCTAAATTCACTTGCATGCTTCATACTTCATGTATTTCATAACATCATCATACCCTTAAGTTTCATTCTCCAACGCCTCTGTTTGATTCATACCCCATACATAGATTCAAATCCTAGCTATATTTATCTTTCATTCCCTAGAGAACCTCATAGCATCATTCCAAAAATATAATCCCATACTGTAACATCACAACCTCAAAACATATCACTTTTCAACGTCATAGAAATCAGTATGTCGTAACACACCATTAAAACTCAAAAAAAAATCCTCTTGCACCTTTAGATCCCAAGAATACTCCCTAGCTTCTCTTGTGAACATGAGATATTTTCTGCACACCTCATTCTTGATATTCTTTCTTGGATTCTCTTCAAATGTGCACATCTATCCTGTATTTATAGTGTTTATGTGCCCAATTTTAGGGCCAACCTGTAAAGATTGGATGGGTCGATCTAAACTTTCTGTCTGAGTTGTCTGTCAGAAAAAATCATATCTCCTTAATCCTAAGGAGTTATAGGGAGTGTCATATACCATCAGAAAGGTCTCAGAATTAGGTTTCCATCCATATAACATATGTTCCCATTTGATCTAGGTATTTAGAGTAAAAATTCCTTCAAATATAGGGTATCCAAACTAAGCATCAAAAATCCAAAAACAATATTTACAACAATCTCCATCTTGCAATCTTTATCTTGGAGATCTTGTACTCTCCCCTTGTCTTTGACATCAATGACAACAATATTTCCAACAATCCTAGCTAGAAGTAAAAAATATAATGAATAAACATATAGGAATTCCTACAATCCTTGCATGCAATCTTTTACTTAGATAGTTGTAAAAGGACAAAGACTATTAACACATACATAAAAAAATATATGCAAAGAAAATTCTACTGCATTAATTCATTTATGCCCACCCATTCATCATCTCAGAAAATTAATAAAAGAGAGCTACAAATATTGTAGAAGGACATACATTCATGCAAGAAAAGTATATTCATGAAAAATGTAATTTTACAACATTTCACAATAATTGGACATCAACTGGAATTAGTTCACAACAAAATATCTATCGGGAAAATTGTGTTTCTCTATGTCAAAATGGTCGTAGGGGATTCTTACTATTACTTAAAAAAAGTAGTTCTCAGAAAATTACAAATTTGAAGAGCCCCTTCAAGATGGGTGCTTCTTGGATTCTCAAGTAACAGTTACAACACTCTTCATCTTCCCTATTTCTGATTATTTTTATTTTCCAAAAAACAACTTACAATATGAAATTATCAAATTCAAATTTGATTTAAGATTTCCCTTTGTATTTTTCTTTGACACGGGAATAGAAAAGGGGGAACCCTTCGAGAGAGTCATGCTGATAACCTAGGTCCTAATTGTAATGAAAGGATTTACTCAAGGGGGAAAATAGAAGAATGAGATGCAAATGGTTTTCCCCCTTTTTTTCATTTCAAAATTTGAATCCCTATGAAACCCTAATGGGGGGGAGAAATGGGGGACATGGTACAGTTAAGGGATGGGGAACATAGTTTTTTTTTACAAAAAAATTGGGTTTGACAACTATTACATTGAATTGCCTTCTCTAGACAGAATTTGCATGATTGAAAGGTCAAGAGGCATGCCTTTATCTTCATGAGAATGATCGAACGACAATTCCCAGGTGGATGCTAGCTCAAATGATTAGTGTGCTCTCATTGACATACCTGTATCTTTCAATGAGGAAACACCATAGAAAATGACTTTCAAATGCGGTCAATTGGGGTTAAAAGTGGAGCTTTGGTGTGAAAACCTAAATTTTGGCCATACAAGCCAAGTGATTCTTCTTTTTTGTGAGTTTGTGGTTTATAGTGTTGATGTTACGGTAGTTGCGGGAGGTATTAACCTCCACGTGTAACCTTTGACTAGAATGGAATATTTCAGAAGCAAGGGAAACCCTAAAAAGATGTGTGAAAACACTAGAAGACAAGTTGGCCTAGCAGAATAAATAATATTAGAATATTATCTTCCATAAAGACAAGTCAGTTCCATAGGAAAAATATAAACATAAAATATAATTACTAGAAAGTCAGGTCGACCTAGCCAAAAAATTCATTAGACAGATTAATATAAATAGAGGACGTTTTAGCTCATTTGTACACCCAGTCAGAGCGCAAGTCTTGTGAAGAGATGTAGTTGCAGTTGCAAGGAGGAATAAGGGTGTATGGTAATATCTTGGTATTGGTCTCTCTCTATAACTATCAAGTGATATTCTTGGTGAAACTCTTGGTGATATTCTTGGTAATACTCTTGGTGATATTCTTGCTAAGTATGGCGCAAGTTTGAGAGAGTGGTGCAACTATAGTTGTTGTATTTGTGTATGGTACTTGTTCTGTGGATATGGAGATTCTCTCTTTTGTGTTCTACCCTTAGAAAAGTAGCGCTCTACTTTTCTTCAGTTATTGCTGTAATTAGCAGCTAGGGTTTATCTGTTGGTTCTAGTATGGATTTTCAAAATAATTATGTCAAAGGTTAAGGTGCTCAAGGGTGGTTGCATGCCTATGGTTGGGTGACAATAGTGATATTGTCTATGGTAAAATGCGAAAATCAATTATTTTAACAGGTTATGGTCCCACACCACCTTCAGGATAGTCTAACCACTGGAAGGTAGCATGGAAGTTCTTATTTAAGCTCATTGTGGCACTAGTTGCAGCTGCAACTAGGGTTTCTGATTGTGCAGCTGCAAGAAACCCTAACCTAACCTTTTGAGAACTTCAAGTGAGAATTTGGGCATAATTCCTGCACATTATAGTGCACCATAGCCTAGCACACCTATTGGTACTCTCAACAAGAAATAACTTCAAGTTTGAGTTTTTGGTCAAAGTCAAAGTCAAAGGTTGACTTTTGGTAAAAATTGAATTTATGGTCAAAGTTGAAATTTCATAGTTTCTAACATGTTATAATCATTGAATCTTTTTATTCAGTTTCTAACCTCTTCTTGTTAAGATGGTGTCTAGCTTTAAATTAGAAGACAAGTTGAACAATGCTGCAAATTTCAAAGGTATGCACTTGTATATGCTTTTCATGTTATATCATCCAGGAAAAGCATGAGTGTGTTTTGCAGGGAATGTGAAAGATACCTTGACCAAGAAATGATATTGGATTCAATACATTCACAGGAACAAGAAATTGAGGCTCCAGGTTCCAGGTTTGATGGATCAAATTGTTAAGATTTACACATATCAGGTTTGATAGTTGAGTTGTGACAACAATCTTTGAAAGGTTATATTATTGCCAGGTATACTTGATTACATGTAAGTACTATTGATATAGATGCTTATTACACTTGTTTTCAAATGAACTAACATCTCCTCTAGGAGATATTTCTTGTTCCCGGGTAGGTCACCTTGGTAATTCTATGATCCTTGTTACCATAGATATGTTCTTATGAAAATGTTATTGGAAATACTTTTGCTCTTGTTCTGGGTAGGTAAAAGGAAATAGCTCTGAGAAGGAGCTAGAATGGCAGTTGCAAGCATGGAGAAAATGACTTCATCATTGGTGAAGAAGATGGTCTCACCAACTATCAATTATAAAGGAAGCATGGAAAGCATAAAGAATATAAAGAAGCTGTGATGGAAGAATACCAATCGTAAGAAAATGATATATGGGAAACTGTGCCTAAATGGATTTACAAGATAAAACATGCAGTGGATAGAAGTATCGATAAATAAAATGACAAATTTGTGGATAGAGGGTTCTCTCACTAGGAGGGAGAACACTACGATGAGACGATTTCTCCAGTTTCCAGATACACCTCTAGAGCCATCATATATCTGGCAACATCCATGGGTTGGAGTTTACATCAAATGGATGAAAATACCACCTTTCTCAATGAAGTAATTGAGGAAGAAGTGTATATAGAACAACCTCAAGGTTTTGAGGTACACCCAAGAGAAACCCATGTATACAAATTGAACAAAATCCTTGTATGGACTCAAGCAAGATCCAAGAGCTTGGTATGCACATATTGATAGTTATTTGACGAGACTTGGATTTTCCAAGAGTCATGCCGATCCAAACCTCCTTTACAAATTTGTGAATAATGCACCTGTGATTCTACTGTTATATGTCGATGATTTGTTCCTAACAGGTGCATAGCCACTCATTATTTAGTGTAAGAAGGAGCTAGCCATTGAATTTGATATGAAGGATCTTGGTCTCATGCACTACTACTTGGGATTAGAAGTATGGAAGAAGCATGGTGAATTCTTCCTAGGAAAAAGGAAGTATGTCGTAAATATTCTTCATAAGTTTGGGAAGATGGATTACAAATTCATGGAAACTCCCATGGTAACAAATTTGAGGAAGTTGAGAGACTCTAATTCTAATCTAGTAGACTCGTCCCTGTACCGACACTTGATTGGCTCCTTGATGTATTTGGTGAATACTAGGACAAAAATTTTCTTTGTTGTGAACATGTTGAGCCAGTTCCAGGTGGAACCTAGACAAGAGCATTGGATAGCTGCAAAGAATATCTTGATATATCTTCATGGGACGATAACTTATTATTTGAGATATGCTTCAAACAGTGATGAACAACTACATGGATTTATTGATTCAGATTGGGAAGGGAGTGCAAATGACAAAAAAAGTACTTATGGCATGTGTTTCAGTTTGGGATCTGCTACAATGTCATGGGATAGCAGAAAACAAAAGTATGTTTCACTCAAAACTGCAAAAGCATAGTATATTGTAGCTTATGATGCTTGCACGAAAGCAGTGTGGCTCTGTAAGATGGTTTCTGGACTATTTGATCAGGTGCTGGATTTGACCATGATATATTGTGATAACCAGAGCTATGTGAGGCTCTCGTAGAACCCAATGTTCCATGACAGATCGAAGCACATTGAGATCACGTACTATTTCTTTGTGATAAAAGTCTAGAGGGGAGAAGTGGTTCTCTAGTATATCTCCACTTATGAGTAGACTTCAGATATTTTGACGAAGTCTTTGTCAAAGATAAAGTTTGCATACTTGAGATTTATCCCTTGGTTAAAAGGGGGGATATGACTTCCTCGGTTGGGAGGGAGCATTGATATGTGGAATCATGGACTGTCAGTGAGCTGCAGATCTGTATCATGCTAGTACAACTTAGAGATGGTCATACATATCAGATATGATTCTTGTATCATGCTAGATATGATAATGCAACTACAAATTAGATATGATATAGATGGTTGGAGTTGTTGATACAGTGGCCCAAGGAGCATCATGATAGTACAAATTAGAGGTGGACATACAACTTAGATATGATGTATTGACATCATGCTAATACAACTTAGAGACGATGTTGGTGAGCCGCATCATTCTAGATATGGACATGTGAGCACAACTTATATATGACATACAACTTAGATATGATGTATTGACATCATGTTAGATATGTCATGCTAGTATGTCTTAGAGATGACCATGCAACTTAGAGATGATGTAGGGGGCTTGTGTCATGCTAGATATGATCATGCGAGTATAGCTTAGATGTGGCATGCAACTAAGATATGATGCATTGACATCATGCTAGATATGTCATGCTAGTATGACTTAGAGATGATCATACAACTTAGAGATGACACAGTGAGGCACTGATCTACAATGTACATCATGCGAGTACAACTTAGATATGGCATACAACTTAGATATGATGCATTGACATCATGCTAAATATTTCATGCTAGTACGACTTAGATATGATGTATATGATACTCCAGATCACACCAGTACAACTTAGATATGATGCATTCACATCATGCTCTTATGGCTTAGAGGTGATGCAACCGATGAAATTGTTCATGCAGGATGATATCAGATGATATGATTTGATTGTTGTGGAGACTATATGTCTCTGAACAATAGTTGTATGCTACTGTTGTGGATGTGCTCCACCGTTAATGACTGTGTGTCACTGGTTAGTAGTTGTGTGCTACTAGGAGTGGTTGTGTACCACTAGACAATAATTGTGTACTACTATGGATAGACACAATTGTGTTCTATTGGATAGCATTGTAGCAGTTGTATGCTACTATCTTATTGTCATTGAGACTACCACTAGTGTTGGAGGTGATTTCCAGCTAGATGGATAGTTAGTGTGTTGGTGGACAAACATTTTCCAGGAAGAACATATTGTTGGCGGACGAACATTCTCCTTGTGGAGAATGGTCCAGGTTAACATATTGCTAACATATCATGGACTAGTATTTTGCTAAGGCACAAATTGTGGCCCGATTAGGAAAATGGTTCAGGATTGATATTCTCATGAGGCACAATTATTGGCTCGTTTAGGTTGAATAGTCCGCCCCCTAAGGAAATGACGTCTCGATTAGGGTGGTTGATACGAGACTGATATTTTATAAGGCATATGGGTAGATATTGATCTCTATGGTACATATGACCCAATCAGAAAATAGTCCAAGACTGACATTCCTGTAGAAATGGTCTCTGTAGCCCATGGTGTGGCTTTCATCATCTAGGAGGATTGACATTCTTCTAGGACATAGGTCCATATTAGAAGAATGGTCCTTGTATCCCATTGTGGGTCTTTCAACATCCTATTAGGAAAACTATTCTTCTAGGACGCATGTCTGGATTAGAAGAATGGTCCCTGTATCACTCTATTGAGTGGGTGACTCATGCGAGACTCTGTTGAGTACGATGAGTTCAACAAATGACTTATTCAACATCATGCTCTATTACTCATATGGAGTATGACCTTTAGATGTTATGCAAACAATGATGCATGTTGATGCCAGGATGCTACTAGACGATACTGATAGTGATGGTGATGCTCGTGACTTGATCTATGAGATAATGAGATAGCTTGGGTGGCTATGATGATGCTATCGATAGAATGGTTTTTGTGTCCTCAAGACCATTACTGTTAATACCTCCCTAGATAGGAGGGAGTGTTCATGTTACGGTACCTATGAGAGGTATTAACCTCCACATGTAACCTTTGACTAGAATGGAATATTTCAGAACCAAGGTGTTATCACCATAACAATTGTTTGATGGGATCCAAGTCTCGGGATTTAGCGAAGGGATAAACCAGTGTAGAGATGCGATAGATTGGAGGATGGGGCCACACCCAGTGGAGAAGGGATAAATCTAGAGAAGGCATGGAGTCGATGGGACATGACGAATCACAGATCTCAGGCACCATATATCAATGATCAACAACCATATCGGGTGGGGAACTAGCATGAGGTTTAATTATTTGAAAGCGGGACGATGGAAATACCGTGGTTTCTCCTTAAGGCCATGTGGTGCCACTATATGCATATTGGGGTGAAAAGCGGTCTATCCCAAACCATTTTCCCTTGTACCAGATCCCAGGAAACATATAAAAGGGAGGGACCCTTGTCGTTATTTTATGATTTTTCAAATCATTTCAACGTTAAAAGTGGCGCGACCGCTCCAGTCGAAACTAAGCTCAATAGTGCACCAAATTCACGCGTCTTCCACTCATTCACAAGTATTTTTCATCATCACCATGGATCCTGTCGTTTTGTCCGTAACAGAGCAAGATCCCCTGCCAAGCGAAGAAGCCCTAATTGACAAAGACTCTGATGTGTTTGACATCGAAATAACTGTCTCACCCGTCTCTGTGTCCAAAGCCAATTTGTCAGATCATGTAGGAAGACAAATACCCTTTCTCGAAGCATTCCAAGATTCCATCGTCCCTTACGTCGTCGAAGTCACTTTCCCTTTCCCATAATTCGTAGGCTAGTGTGCTGAACAATACTCATAAGAAGAGATAGTCATTTTAGATAGGTTAGGGTCGGAAATCCTGTGTAAAATAGATTTCTCTTCCATTCGATACACCCTCGACATACTAGAGTTCCCTTCCACAACATATGAACCCTTCGAGGAGGAAAAGCTAGTTACAATTTATAGGGAATGTTCCATCGAGGTCAAAAACCCATTTTTGCAGACAATTGTCAAACCCGAGCACTATTCTTAGAGTCCGTCCTTGCCAATGAATGTAAATTCCATGGTTATGGAGATCCAATGGGCCTGTTCCATACTCAGTCAGATTTTAGGTTTGGATAATGACAAATATGTAGTTGAGGTCATGTTAGGTTTTATGTTAACCTTTTTTCATCCAGTCAATTAGTCTATATCAATTTTAATAAATTCATAGATGATAATGTACACAAACAAATAGTGAACTTCAAATCACTAAGGAACTTCAGGTATTACACATACCTGCTGAAAATATTTCTGGAGACAAACAAGAAAGAGTTTCCTGAAGCAGCATTCATCTCCCCCGAATGAAAAATAATCATCATGCTCATTTTCATAAATAAGATCATGTATAGATTTTACAGTTTGATCTTTAAAACCATCTTGCCAAGAGTCCTGGAGGACATGAAAAGTTACTTGCATCCAAATTCAGAAAACAAAATAGGAGATTGGGTGTTGTTCATGCATTCTATAGTAATTTGGGTATATGGTTGTCAAGATGCACCTTATCTTCTCCCTATCTTTCTTACACCCAGAGTCTTTTCCCTGGAGTTCACCAGGCAAAGAATCATATCAGAGACAAAACATTTCCTGAAAATGCACAAGGTGTCCAACCTGAAATTTCCTTTCATCATAGGGCCATTTGTTGTGAATACTAGAGATTTCTTACCTCTGATCCAGGCCAAGATTAAGGAGTTTGGATTTGCACAGATACAAGTGAGAATATATGATCCACATCAGGTCATATCTAAAAGAATATTGATGAGAAAACATGGCCCTTATGAACATGAGTATGTTGAAGGTTTTGACAAATTGGCTAATTTGGAAACCTGTGCTGATATGGAAGCCATCTTGTAGCTTGATCAAACACAAAAAGTGAGACCAACCTTACATCAGACTCAGACACAACAAACCCCTCAGAATATGACATTCCAAGTTCCCAAAGTAACTGTCTACAAAAAGAGAAGCAGTTCAGAAGCCCTAGGCACCAGTAGTCAGCAAACTACTCCCAAGAAGATAAATATCAAACAATCCCCACAGATAGTAGATCTGGAGGAAGAAGAGAATAAGGAGAAAGTAAGTATGGATATGGTTGAAAGTGGCACCAACAAGGGAGAAGCTGGTAAAAGAAGCATGCCCCAAAGTGAAAGCAACTCAAAATATTTGAACAACAAAAAACATATTTTTTATAAAGCACCTAGAGAAATCTACCAATCTAAAGAGGATTTAGCAAAGAAATATGTTGTGAAAGGGAGCTTGGCCATGAGTGAGATAAGGGATTTGATACCTGAGGTAGAAAATATTTCTCAACATAGGTCTTCTATGTTCTTAGTCAGAGACATAGAGAAAAATACACTCAACATAGCGATTGGAGATGAGGATAAAGTGTATGAGGTCAAGATGAATTATGAGAACATTAGTGCCCCAGACAAGGTGAAATTCCATAGAAACACTAGTGAGATGTTGTATTCAGACTACCTGGGTCTGATCTTAAAGTTTTCAATATTGACAACTCATGCACTTAAGCTATAAAGGACAATTGAGACAAGAGAAAGCGTCCAATAGAGCTTGGCAGACTCAAGCCAATAGATTAGAATTTGAAGGCCCTCGGGGGGTAAAACCTTCTTTAGAAGAGAAACACAAGATGATTCAAAGCATGAAGAAAAGGCTAAACGTGTATTCCATAGAACATCCACAATCAGTAGAGCTGGTTGCTCTAGAAAAAGATAAATAGACATTTCAACAAGAAGCATTGAATTACAAAGCCAAAGTGTTGCAACTGGAGAAGGAAAAGGTGAATTGGTCACAAGGACAGACAAGAGCATCAAACATGGTTGTTGTTGCACCTTCTACTGCAGGAACTGAGCAAAGAACTGATGGATTGGTTCAGGCTATGTCCCAAGTTGGTCTGAAAGCAGAAGAAATCAAGAGCCTCAAGGGAGGCATAGAAAAGATGCATCAAGAAGTAAGAATAAAGGATGAGAAGATGGCCCAGTTTCAGAAATAAAATCAAGATTTACAGGAAACACTAGACAAGTTTAAAACAAGGTTGAAAGGAAAAGGACTGTTGCAGGAGGAAAACACGTCATCTGGGACTCTATTGTTGCTGAAGTTTCTAAGTTCAGGGTATGCTTAAATTTCATCTTTGACAAAGACAACGTGGCCATCACAACCAGAAGAAAATGCACTGTTGTGAGTGAAACACTGGCAAAAAACCCTTAGAGTGGGCCCAAAATGCTATAAATATGTTGAATTCCATTCCCACCATTGAACTTCAGACCATTGGGGTCAAAGATAGGACCACATTGATCATTTGGGCCAGGAGAGTCATTTCCAAGAATAATTTGCTTAAATCAGTCCAAACCAAGGCCATGCAGATGGAGCATAACATACAAGAATTCAAATATTTGTTTGAAGAGTTGTTCGTCAAATTCCTCCCTTCATTTTGGGATGGCAAAGGGAAATTGTATGATCAGGAGGAGTACAAATCTCACCTTGCCCAATGCAGAATGGATCACTCCAAGTTTCAAATCCTGGAGGAAAACTTGAAGGGGACACACCTAGTGGAATATTTAACCACATATTTTGAGATCCTAAATCAGTTCAAGACAGTGAAGATCGGTCTGCCAGCCATGAATTATGCCTCTTTCATTGACCTAGAGATTCTGATCAAAGAAATGATGGACTACAAGATCCCTTCTTACTTGTAGTGGAAAGAGATAGTGCAGTTAGGCAAGACAAAATACAGTTTTCCAGGGACCAAAAAATAGCCTCCAAGTGTCACCGAATTTGCAAGTCCACCATAATACAAAAGCGAGACAGTTAGTGAAGACAAAAGTCAAACAATCATAGAAATCAACTGTTAGTTTACAAAGCGTTTTTTATTAATCATTGTAAATTGGTTCACATATCGACACTGTCAGTTGAAATTATTATAGTCGGTTTTAGAAGCTGAAACACTTTAGTTCAACTATTATAATCAGTTTCTAGTTAAAGAAACTCGAATTGTATAAATGCTAGAAGTTTCGAATGAATTAATGTTGGCAGAAGTGCAAGGGCACCTTTTTATTTGTTTCTAAACTCAATTGTAATTTTTTGGAGCTGAATTGAATACATATGTAGAATCTTTTTGAAGTCTCTATGAAAATATTCTAATGGTGGTGATATGAGTTTTGTCTCCTTTCATCGTATGTATTTCCCGTGTTCTTAATTCCATTTGCATTGTCTTTTGTTTAAATTGGATAGTTAAAAGCTCATAATTCATCTCATGATGCTCTCGACTTAAGCAGTTTAAACTATGTGTATTTCTTCTTAACTAATTCATAATTCATTTCAGTAATGCTCTGATGTAGTTATTTGTTTTCTCCTTCCTATTACACCCTGCTTGAATACATTTTATAACTCAGATTCATTGCCTCATTTAGCCTTTATCCTTTGGATATTTCTACCATCCAGTCATTGTTTTCATTCACTTTCAGAATTTTGACTCCATAGCCCTAAGTGACCCTCCCCTTCTTTCCCAACAACTTTATAAAAAAACCCCAAAACAAACTAAGTCTAGCCACCGATTTCCAAGAAATATTAAGTGACATGAGAGAGCCCTCTCTGAGCTAAGTAGGATACTACCCATCTCTAAAGTAGGTTGAAATAGTTACCTCTACCATTTTTCTATCATCCGGACAAAATTTACAGAGTGCTAACATTCTGGCGCCCTTTTCAGGGAACGAAAGAGAAATATTCCCTGGGAGAAGAATGACTTGAAGCTTTAGTTTTGATCCCTGAGGGTGACAATGGATCAAATAAATGATTGGATGAGATTATTTTTTCCTTGGCGACTCTATTACCAAGAGACTAGTTGCACCAAGCACCGTGAGCTAGAAATACTGGCTCCCAAGAGAATTCACACCAGGAGAAACCCAGACCCAAAAGCTGCAATCCCTATGTATGATCCTGAAAATATTGAACATAAAAGAAAAGAAAAGCAAGTAACCCCTGTTTTACGATTAGACCGATATCTATCCTTGCCCAAAGACGGAGTAACAAGCATTGAAGACCTTAAGTTTGATGTGAAATTTGAACAAACCCTGTTTAGAACTAAATCTGAATCTTGTTTGAACGAGGTCATCTTTGACGAAAAGAGGTTCCAAGATTTGATTTTAGCTGCATCTGTGAAGCCTATAGTGATCCATACTCAGAACCAAAATCCTCTTCAACCCCTCACAACAGCCATGGCAGCTATATTTTCTCCTCTTGTATTTCCTGCTTAACTACATGATTTACCTTGAGAATATAATCTAAGGATCAAACTGTACGATGTTGAAGGTAGTGTGTTAGCCCAAAAACATCTAGACTGGTTCAACTATTTTTCAGACTTGGAAGAGGTAGATTTTGAAGATGCAAAAATGAGACTCTTTGCACAAAGTCTTGCAGGAGAAGTGAAGAAGTGGTTCAGATATCTTCCAACATCTAGTATCATAGATTTTGATGCCTTTGAAAACAACTTTCTTGCAAAATGGGGTGACAAGAAAAACCCCCTTCAGTTGTTAACTTAGTATAACACCACAAGGAGATCACCTGACAAGACAGTGCAGGAGTTTTCAACCAGATTTCTAAAGGTATATAATTTGATTCCTACTGAGGTAAACCCCCCCCCCCCAAAGCTGCTCAGCTCAGATATGTTGATTCCTTTGAAAGTGATTTTGCTTTTTTATTGAGAGATTGAAGATCTGCTTCATTAGATGATATGATGACTGATGCCATAGAAGTTGAGGTAAATCTAATGGCTTCATGAAAGATCAAATCTAACTCTAACAGGGACATGAACAAAGCTCAAGATAAGGCACAACCCTCAACCTCACAAACATTAGAAGAAAAGTTCGAAATGATGATGAGAATGATGGAGAGAATGATGGAGAGAATGGCCCTAGATAATAGGCCTAACCCTAGAGAACATGATGATGGTCCACCCATAAATCCGAGGAGACCAACAATCCCAAAAATCAGACAAAGAAATCCAGGAAATCAGGGGAATCAAGGAAATCAGGGAAACCCGAGAAATCAGGGGAATCAAGGAAATCAAGGGAATCAGAGGGACCAACAAATAAGGCCTCCTTTTCAAAATAATTATGTAAATGAGAATTATGATGGATATTTTTAAGATAACATGAACTATGGTGATGATAAAGAAACAAAGGTGTTTTTGACTAAAGAGGAACATGACCAGTTCATGGATGCAAGTGAGATCTTCATGCAAGAGGGGGAGGAAAGGTTATCAGTGGAAAGGGAAGATTACCAAACAGAATTGCAGAATGCCATCATGCAATTCCAAAGAAAATATAATCTTCGAAATCAGAAAGTACCTTCAAACCCCCCAAAGGGAAATCCTCCAAAAGGAAACCCCGCCAAGGAAGCTCAGAGTAACATACCCTCTTCAAGTCAGCCTAAAAAGGATTCTACTGCAAAGGATGTTGCTGCAAAGGAATCTGTTGCAAAGAATGTTGTAGACAAAGGAAAGAAGAAAGAAGAACCCCAGAAGAAAATAATAGAAGCGAGGAGAGAAACAGTCACCAAAGAGGTAGAGAAAACCTCATCCTCCTTTAATTTTGAAAGTGAAATGGCCAAGATAAAAATTTATGTACCATTCAATGAATTGATCAAGAACAACGAATATAGAAATCAGATCATCAAGATGCTTAAGATGGAACAAACTTTAGATACCCTGAACATACAAGATGATCACCTAACCATCTTATTTGGCCCGCACGTAGAGGAAAATAATGATTCTGAAGAAGTTCCCCCTTTTTATGTCAGTCTAAAAATCCATGATATGACTCTGCACAATGCCATGCTAGATTCATGAGCATATCATAACTTGATGCCCAAGGTGGTCATGGACCAATTAGGCCTCGACATCACAAGGCCTTACAAAGACCTGTTCTCTTTTGATTCTAGGAAGGTGAAGTGCTTGGGTATTATCAAAGATCTGGTGGTATCCTTAGCATAAATCCCAGTAAAGAACATGGCTATGGATGTAGTGGTTTTTGACATTCCTCCCAAGTTTGGCATGTTGTTATTTAGGTCACGGGTTGCAAAATTAAAGGGAACTCTCTAGATGGACATGTTATACGCCACCATCCCTGTCTTTGGTCAAGACAAAAGGTTGTACAAAGAATTTTTGCTTAAATATATGGTTAGCAAAAAGTCACAGCCAAGTAATCATCCCATCTACTCTATGGAAATTGAGTTGGGGTATTCCATTTTCTTCAATGACCTGTGTTTTGAAGAGAAAGAGTCAGAAATTGATATGGTTGACAAAGAGAGATCTAACCAACAGATTGAGAATTTTTCAGAGCAACAGGATAACACATAAGATAAGATATGGAATATGAGTTTCTATGGAGCCTCTTACAGAGAGGGATAAGGAGCTGGTGTATGGATCAATCACCCCAAAGGAGATTCAAAATTTTGTTCTTACAAACTGGTTTTTGAGCGCACAAATAACATGGCCAAATATGAAGCATTAATATTGGGGTTTAAGGTTTTGAAAGAATTGGGTGCCAAAAGAATAGTTTTACATGGAGTCTCTAAGCTAATTATCAATCAAATCAAAGGCATATACCAATCAAAGAATCCCAGATTGAGGACATACATGAACCTAGTGCTAGATCTCCTTGAAAAATTTCCAAAGTATAATCTTTCAACAATTCCAAGAGGACATAATCAGATTGTTGATGCCTTGTTTACTTCTGCAACAGTTTTCAAAGTTCCAATCTTCCCTAACAAAAAATATGAGGTTGAGGTCAAATATAGGCCAACAGTACTAGATAATATTAAGTACTGGCAGGATTTTGAAGATGACAAACAAATAGAAAGCTTCCTCAAGATGGAGAATGAATTTGAGAATCTAAACATTGATGAATAATACTGTGATGAAGAGGTAGATGCAACTTCCTTCACAAAGGATGGGTACTTCGACAATAATATTGCAGGCAAAGACATAGTTCAGCTAAAGAGAAACATCATTCCCAAGGGACTGGTCCCATTGGAGAAACTCTTTGATAATAATGATGTGGCCAGAAGTCTAAAAATCATAGTAAATGAAGGGGATGTAGAAGATTTCAATATTGGGACTCAGGAGGATCCCAAGATCATCAAAATGTCCAAAACACTCAGCCCTGAAGTCAAGGATAAATATATCAAATTAATGAAAGAGTTCCCTGACGTTTTTTCCTGGAGCTATGATGATCTGAAATTTTATGACACCAACATAATCCAACATGTGATCCCAATCAAAGAAGATCACAAAATTTTCAAACAAAAATTAAGAAGGATAAACCCTTTGTTGTTGCCCTTTATTGAGAAAGAGGTAAAGAAGTTATTTGAAGCCAAGATTATAGTATCCCTGAGGTTTTCTAAATGGGTAGAAAACTTGGTGCCAGTCAGAAAAAATAGTGGAGAAATCAGGCTGTGTGTGGATTTCAGAAATCTGAACAGAGTATCTCTAAAGGACAACTACCCACTGCCTAAGATGGACCACATTTTACAGAAAGTGTTGTGTTCTCATAAAATGTCAATGTTGGATGGATTCTCTGGATACAATCAGATTATGGTGCACCCTGATGATCAGGAAAAGACATCGTTCACAACTCCATGGGGAACATTCATGTATGCTAAGATGCCTTTTGGGCTCATGAATGCAGGGTCAACATTTCAAAGAGCTATGGACATAGATTTTGCTGATGAAAATGACAAATTAATTTTTATCTACCTAGATGATATCACTGTGTATTCTGGTTCAGATGAATAACACCTCAAGCATCTAAGAAGGGAATTTCAGAAGTGCAGAGAGTTCATAATCTCATTAAACCCTAAGAAGTCAAATTTCTCTATGGAAGAAGGAAATTTGTTGGGTCACATTATTTCAAAAGAGGGAATAAAGGTAGATCCTAGCAGAGTTGAGGGAATCCTAAAAATTGGCATACCCAGAAGCAAAAAAGAGGTACAATATTTCCTGGGAAAAGTAATTTTTCTGAGAAGGTTTATCCCCAACTTGGTTGAAATCATAAAGTATATTACCAACATGCTCAAGAAAGGAAATGAAATAAAGTGGTTCCCTGAAGCCAAAAAATCATTTGAAGACATCAAAGTGGCATTGACCAAGGCTCTAGTACTGGCCAACCCTAAATTTTAAAAGGATTTCATATTGTTCTCTTTTGCCTCAAAGCACACAATCGTTGGTGTTTTACTACAGAAACATGCGCAGAATTTTGAGAATCCCATAGCATATTACAAGAAGACATTGAGGGATGCCCCTTTGAAATATGATATCATGGAGAAGCAATCATATGCACTATTCAAGGCCTTGAAAGAATTCAGATTTTACATCTTGCATTCCCATACTACTGCTTATGTGCCCAATAGCTCTATGAAAGATGTCTTAACCCAACCTGATCCTGAAGGAAAGAGGGGTAAATGGATAGCAGTGTTTTTATAATATGACCTTGATATCAAACCCACCAAGTTGATCAAGGGACAGGGGCTTGCGAAGCTGATGGCACAAACAAATTGTGAACTTTTAGGAATAAATTTCATGGCTGACTTGTCAACAAGTGCAGAGGAAGAGAGAACTCCTCAGATATCCCAGAATTTTCTTGACTCCCCATGGTATGGAAACATCATTTATGTATTGAAGAATTTGCAGGCTCCTCCTAAATTCAGTAAAACGAAGGCTAGATTCTTAAAGTTGAAAGAAGCAAAGTTTTGTATAGTAAATCAGTCTCTACACTACTAAATTTGAACGTTTTTGTGATGAAGTAGCGACGAAGTTTCGTCGGAATAGGGTCGTTGTTGTG
The DNA here is from genome assembly GCA_009831015.1 of Picea engelmannii. NCBI lineage: Eukaryota > Viridiplantae > Streptophyta > Pinopsida > Pinales > Pinaceae > Picea > Picea engelmannii. Next base: position 234,313 of record ML787967.1, read on the forward strand.
ACCAAGATGACTTTTTTTTTTGTCGGAATCAATTCGTCAGTCTAGCGACCACACATGGATCTTCCCCGGTCTAGCGATCGGGAAAAGAAACCTATTCACAATAGGGAAAAGTTACCATTCATCGGTCCATCGACCAAGATTAGTCGGTCTAGCGACCAACTTTAGTCGCAAGCCTTGCTAGCATCTCTAAGGAAAACATAACCTTGGTCACTCTAGCGACCATAATTAGTCGGTCTAGCGACGAATGTTAGTTGGTCTAACGACTAATATTAGTCGCAAGAGTGACCAAGACAACCCTGGCAAACTTAGTCAATAAACCACGGTTAGTCGGTAGAACGACGAAGATTAGTCGCTAGACCGACCAACCCTGAAGCTAAAAAGGTCAAATGAAGGACGAACAGGTAGTCGCTAGAGTGACGAAGTTACATACTTTGTGACCAAATGGCTATAAAAGCGACAAACCTGTTCGTCGCTAGTAAATGAAGGGGATGTAGAAGATTGCAATATTGGGACTGAAGAGGATCCCAATATCATCAAGATGTCTCGAACACTCAGCCCTGAAGTCAAGGATAAATATATCAAATTAATGAAATATTTCCCTGACGTTTTTTCTTGGAGATATGACGATCTAAAATTTTATGACACCATCATAATCCAACATGTGATCCCAATCAAAGAAGATCACAAACCTTTCAAATAGAAATTAAGAAGGATAAACCCTTTGTCGTTGCCCTTGATTGAGAAAGAGGTAAAGAAGATATTTGAAGACACGATCATAGTATCCCCGAGGTTTTCTAAATGGGTAGAAAACCTGGTGCCAGTCAGAAAAAAGAGTGGAGAAATCAGGTTGTGTGTGGATTTCATAAATCTAAACGAAGTATCTCTAGAGGAAAACTACCCACTACTTAATATGGACCACATTTTACAGAAAGTGGTGGGTTCTCGGAAAATGTCAATGTTGGATGGCTTCTCTAGATACAATCAAATTATGGTGCACCCTGATGATCAGGAAAAGACAACGTTCACAACTCCACGGGGAACATTCATGTATGCCAAGATTCCTTTTGGGCTCATGAATGCAAGGGAAACATTTCAAAGAGCTATGGACATAGATTTTACTGATGAAAAGGACAAATTCATTGTTATCTACCTAGATGATATCACTGTGTATTCTAGTTCGGATGAAGAATACCTCAAGCATCTAAGAAGGGCATTTCAGAAGTGCGGAAAGTTCAGAATCTCATTAAACGCTAAGAAGTCAAATTTCTCTATGGAAGAAGGAAAGTTGTTGGGTCACATTATTTCAAAAGAGGGAATAAAGGTAGATCCCAACAGAGTTGAGGGAATCCTAAAAATTGGCATACCCAGAAGCAAAAAAGAGGTACAATCTTTGCTGGGAAAAGTAAATTTTTTGAGAAGCTTTATCCCCAACTTGGTTGAAATCATAAAGTATATTACCAACATGATCAAGAAAGGAAATGAAATAAATTGGACCCTGAAGCCAAAAAATCCTTTGAAGACATGAAAGTGGCATTGACTAAGGCTCCAGTACTGACCAACCCTAATTTTGAAAAGGACTTCATATTGTTCTCTTTTTCCTCAGAGCACATAATTGTTGGTGTTTTACTACAGAAAGATGACCAAAATTTTGAGAATCCCATAGCATATTAAAGCAAGACATTGAGGGATGCCCCTTTGAAATATGATATCATGGAGAAGAAAGCATATGAACTAGTCAAGGCCTTGAAAGAATTCAGAGTTTACATCTTGCATTCCCATACTACTGCTTATGTTCCCAGTAGATTTGTGAAAGACATCTTAACCCAACCTAATCCTAAAGGAAAGAGGGGTAAATGGATAGCAGTGTTGTTAGAATATGACCTTGAGATCAAACCAACCAAGTTGATCAAGGGACAGGGGCTTGCGAAGCTGATGGCACAAACCAATTGTGAAATTTTAGGAATAAATTTCATGGCTGACTTGCCAACAAGTGTAGAGGAAGATAGAACTCATATATCCCAGAAGTTTCTTGACTCCCCATGGTATGTAGAAATCATTTATGTATTGAGGAATTTGCAGGCTCCTCCTGAATTCTGTAAAACAAAGGCCAGATTCTTAAATTTGAAAGAAGCAAAGTTTTGTATGGGAAATCATTCTCTATATTGGAAGGATCCAGGGGGAATTTCGTTGAGTTGTTTGTTGGAATAAGAAGCTGAGAAGACTATCAAATAATTTCATAAGGGTGACTATGGAGGGCACCATTATTGGAAAATCACTGTGCACAAGATTTTGAGGGTTGGGTTCTATTGGCCTAGCATTTTTTCTGATGTCTATAAAGAGGTTTCAAGATCTCATGAATGTCAAATTTGTGATGGAAAAATAAAATTGCAGCCTTTTCCTTTGAAACCCATCTCTGTTGAAGCACATTTGAGATAGAAGGGCCTTGATTTTATAGGAGAAATACATCCACAATCCTCAGCTCAACACAAGTGGATTCTAAAAGAAACAAATTACTTCACTAAGTGGATTGAGGCAATTCCCACCAGGAAGGAAACATATGTTGTTATCATTCAGTTTTTAGAAGACAACATTTTGTCCAGGTTTGGATTCCCAACCAAGATCATAACAGATAATACGACGAATTTCAAGTCCATGAAAATAGAGAAATTTTGCAGTGATTACAATATCACCCTTGGCCATTCTACATCTTATTACCCTCAAGGAAATGGGTTGGCTGAGTCTTCAAATAAAAGCTTAGTCAGAATTATCAAGAAACTGTTGCAAGATAACAAAAAGGCTTGGCACAAGAAGCTCATCCATGCACTATGGGCCGACATAATCACCCCAAATAGATCTATCACCACCTCACCTTTTCATATTGTTTATGGTATAGAGGATATTTTTCCTACTGCATTGGGATTTCCAATGATGAAGTTGTTACAAGAATAGGATGCAGAGATAGATGCCACTCGAAGAAGAAAGGATGAACTAATCAATGTCCAACAAACCAGGGAAAAGGATTTCAACAACGCTCAACTGTGCCAAGACAAGATCAAGAAGACTTTTGACAGGCGTAACAAGGAGGATGACTTCAAATTGGGGGATTGGGTATTAAGATGGGACGCAAGAAATGAAGATAAGGGAAAGCATGGGAAGTTTGACCATCTATGGCTGGGGCCATTCAAGATTGCAACATACCATGGAAACATTGCCTACCTGCTACAAGAGAGTAATGGAGACATCGTTGGGGCAGTGCCTATGAATGGCAGGTTCCTCAAACATTATATCGTTTGAACAATCATCACCCCATCCATTCATTGTACATAACCATTTTTCGTTTTTCTTTTTGCATGAAGAAATTGAAATAAAAGCAACATAATTGAAGCCCGAGGTGAAGGCCCTGAGATATGCTGGGTCGATTTTGAGTTTTTGAATAAAAATTGTTAGATTTAGATCATAGGAATAAATCACAGCCCAATGGGTAGGCACTCGGTCTATCGTTATTTGGTACCAAGTAGGGAGGATAGCATCCCCAATTGGAGCCTATGTTATCACCATAACAATTGTTTGATGGGATCCAAGTCTCGGGATTTAGCGAGGGGATAAACAAGTGTAGAGATGTGATAGATTGTAGGACGAGGCCACACCTAGTGGAGAAGGGCTAAATCTAGAGGAGGCACAGAGTTGACGGGGCACGGTGGCTCCCAGATCTCAGGTACCATAGATCAACGGTCAGCAACCATATTGGGTGGGGAACTAGCATGGGGTTTAATTATTTGAAAGCAGGCCGATGGAAATACCGTGGTTTTTCCTCAAGGCCACGTGGCGCCACCAGATGCATATCAGGGCAAAAAGCAGTCTATCCCAAACCGTTTTCCCTCGTCCCTGATGTCGGGAAATGTATATAAGGGAGGGACCCTTGTCATTATTTTATGATATTTCAAATCATTTGAACATTAAAAGTGGTACGACCGCTCCAGTCGAAACTAAGCTCAACAGTGCACCAAATTCACGCGTCTTCCGCTCATTCACATGTATTTTTCATCATCACCATGGATCCTGTCGTTTTGTCTATAACATATCAAGATCCCCTTCCAAGCGAAGAATCCCTAATTGATAGAGACTCTGATGTGTTTGACACCGAAATAACCGTCTCACCCGTCTCTGTGTCCAAAGCCAATTTGTCAGATCATGTAGGAAGACAAATACCCTTTCTCGAAGCAGTCCAAACTTCCATCGTCCCTTACGTCGTCGAAGTCACTTTCCCTTTCCCATAATTCGTAGGCTGGTGCGCTGAACAATACTCACAAGAAAATAGAGTTGTTTTAGATAGGTTAGGGTCAGAAGTCCTGTGTAAAATAGATTTCTCTTCCATTCAATACGCCCTCGACATACCAAAGTCCCCTTCCACAGTGTATGAACCCTCAGAGGAGGAATACCTAGTTAAAGTTTACAGAGAATGCTCCCCTGAGGTCAAAAACCCATTTTTGCAGACAATTGTCAAACCCAAGTAGTATTCCGAGAGTCTGTCCCTGCCAATGAATGTAAATTCCATGGTTATCGAGATCCAGTGGGCCTATTCCATACTCAGTCAGATTTTAGGTCTGGATAATGACAAATATGTAGTTGAGTTCATGTTAGGTTTTTTGTTAACCTTTTTTCATCCAGTCAATCAGTCTGTATTAGTTTTGATAAATTCATAGTTGATAATGTACACAAACAACGAGTGAACTTCAAATCACTAAGGCACTTCAAGTATTACACATACTTGCTAAAAATATTCCTGGAGACAAACAAGAAAGAGTTCCTTGAAGCAACATTCATCTCCACCGAATGCAAAAGAATCACCATGCTCATTTTCATAAATAAGATCATGTCCAGAGTTTACAGTTTGATCTTCAACACCAGCCTACCAAGAATCTTGGAGGATATGAAAAGTTACTTGCAGCCAAATTCAGAAAACATAATGGGATATTGGGTGTTGTTCATGCATTCTACAGTAATTTGGGTATATGGTTGTCAAGAGGCACCTTATATTCTCCCTATATTTCTAACACCCATAGTATTTTCCCTGGAGTTCATCAGGAAAAGAATCATCTCAGAAATAGAACATTTCCTGAAAATGCACAAGGTGTCCAACCTGGAATTTACTTTCATCATAGGACCATTTGTTGTGAAGACTAGAGCTTGCTTACCTCAGATCCAAGACAAGCTCAAGGAGTTTGGATTTTCACAGCTACAGGGGATAAGATATGATCCACATCAGGTCATATATAAAAGAATATTGATGAGCAAACATGGCCCTTATGAACATGAGTATGTTGAAGGTTTTGACAAATTGGTTAATTTGGAAACCTGTGCTGATATGGAAGCCATCTTACAGCCTACTCAAACAAAACAAGTGGGACCAACCTTATAGAAGACTCAGACACAATAGACCCCTCAGAAGATGACATTCCAAGATCCCAAAGTAATTGTATAGAAAAAGAGAAGTAGTTCAGAAGCCCTAGGCACCAGTAGTCAACAAACTGCTCCCAATAAGATAAAGATCAAACAATCCCCACAGATAGTAGATCTGGAGGAAGAAGATCTTAAGGAGAAAGTGAGTATGGGTATGGTGGAAAGTGGCACTAGCAAGGGAGAAGATGGTAAAAGAAGCATGCTCCAAAGTGAAAGCATCTCAAAAGATTTCATCAACAAAAAACATATTTTTGATAAAGCACCTGGAGCAGTCTACCAATCTAAAGAGGATTTAGCAAAGAAATATGTTGTGAAAGGGATATTGGCCATGCGTGAGATAAGGGAGTTTATACATGAGGTAGAAAATATTTCTCAACATAGGTCTTCTCTCTTCTTAGTTAGAGACATAGAGAAGAAGACACTCAACATAGAGATTGAAGATGAGGATAAAGTGTGTGAGGTCAAGCTACATTATGAGAACATCAGTGTCCCAGACAAGGTGAAATTCCACAGAAACACCACCGACATGTTGTATTTGGACTACCTGGGTTCGAGCTTAAAGGTTTCAATATTGACAACTCATGCACTTAAGCTAGAAGGATAGTTGAGACAAGAGAAAGCATCCAACAGAGCTTGGCAGACTCAAGTCAAGAGATTAGAATATGAAGGCCCTCATGGGGTAAAAGATTCTTTAGAAGAGAAAGACAAGATGATTCAAAGCATGAATAACAGGCTAAATATGTCTTCCACAGAGCATCCACAAGCAATAGAGCTGACTTCTCTAGAGCAAGAGAAAGAGACATTTTGACAAGAAGCATTGAATTACAAAGACAAAGTGTTGCAACTGGAGAAGGAAAAGGTGAATTGGTCACAAGGACATACACGATCATCAAACATGGTTGTTGTTGCACCTTCTACTGTAGGAACTGAGCAAAGCACTGATGGATTGGTTCAGGCTATGTCCCAAGTTAGCCTGAAAGCAGAAGAAATAAAGAGTCTCAAGGGAGGCATAGAAAAGCTGCAACAAGAAATAAGTATAAAGGATGAGAAAATGGCCTAGTTTTAGAAAGAAAATCAAGATTTACAGGAAAGAGTATACAAGTTGAAAACAAGGTTGAAAGGCAAAGGAATGTTGCAGGGGGCCAAACACGTCATCTGGGACTCTATTGCTTCTGAAGTTGTTAAGTTCATGGTATACTTAAATTTCATCGATGACAAAGACAATATGGCCATCACAACCAGAAGCAGAGGCACTGTTGTGAGTGAAACGCTGGCAAAGAAACCCTTAGAGTGGGCCCAAAATTCTATAAATATGTTGAATTCCATTCCCACCACTGAACTTAAGACCATTGGGGTCAAATATAGGACCACATTGATCATTTGGGCCAGGAGAGTCATTTCCAAGCATAATTTTCTTAAATCACTCCAAACCAAGGCCATGCAGATGGAGCACAACATACAATAATTCAAAGATCTGTTTGAAGAGTTGTTCATCAAAGGCCTCCCTTCATTTTGGGATGGTAAAGGGAAATTGTACGATCAGGAGGAGTAAAAATCTCACCTCTCCTAATGTAGAATGGATCACTCTAAGTTTGAAATCCTGGAGGAAAACTTGAAGGGGACAAACCTGGTGGAATATTTAACCACAAATTTTGAGATCCTAAATCAGTTCAAGACAGTGAAGATCAGTCTCCCAGCCATGACTTATGACTCTTGCATTGACCTGGATATTCTGATCAAAGAAATGATGGACTACAAGATCCCTTATGACTTATAGTGGAAAGAGATAGTGCGGTTAGGAAAGACAAAATACAGTTTTCTAGGGACCAACAAATAGCCTCCAAGTGTCACCAAATTTGCAAGTCCAACATAGTACAAAAGCGAGATAGATGGCGAAGACAAAAGTCGAGCAGTCAGAGAAATTAGTTGTTAGTTTACGAAGCATTTTTTATTAATCATTGTAAATCGGTTCACATACCGAGACTGTCAGTTGAAATTATTATAGTCGGTTTTAGAAGCTGAAACATTTCAGTTAAGCTATTGTAATCAGTTTCTAGTTAAATAAACTCAAATTGTATAAATGCTAGAAGTTCCGAATGAATTAATGTTGACATAAGTGCAAGGACACCTTTTTAGTTGTTTCTGAACTCAATTGTAATTTTCTGGAGCTGAATTGAATACATATGCAAAAGCTTTTTGAGGTCTCTATGAAAATATTATAATGGTGGTGATATGAGTTTTGTCTCCTTTCATCGTATGTATTTCTTGTGTTCTTAATTCCATTTGCATTGTCTTCTGTTTAAATTGGATAGTTAAAAGCTTAGAATTCATCTCATGATGCTCTCGGCTTAAGCAATTTAAACTGTGTGTATTTCTTCTTAACTAATTCAGAATTCATTTAAGTAATGCTCTGATGCAGTTATTTTTTTTCTCCTTCCTCTTACACCCTGCTTGAATACATTTTATAACTCAGATTCATTGCCTCATTTAGCCTTTATCCTCTGGAGATTTCTACCAGCCAGTCATTATTTTCATTCACTTTCAGAATTTTGACTCCATAGCCCTAAGTGACCCTCCCCTTCCTTGCTAGTAAATTTATAAAAAAACCCCAAAACAAACTAAATCTAGCCACCGATTTCCAAAGAAATATCAAGTGACATGAGAGAGACCTCTTTGAGCTGAGCAGGCTAGTACCCAGCTCTAAAGTAGGTTGAAACAATTACCTCTGTTGTTTGTATATCATCCAGACAAAATTTATAGAGTGATAACACAAGGGAAACCCTAAACAAATGTGTGAAAACCTTAGAAGACAAGTCAACCTAGTAGAATAAATAATATTAGAATATTGTCTTCCATAAAGACAAGTTGGATCCACAGGAAAAAGATAAACAAAAAGTATAATTACTAGAAAGTGAGGTCGGCCCATCCAGAAAAGTCACTGGACAAATTAATATAAATAGAGGACGTTTTAGCTCATTTGTATACCCAATCAGAGTGCGAGTCTTGTGAAGAGATGCAATTGCAGTTGCAAGGAGGAATAAGGGAATATGGTCATCTCTTGGTCTTGGTATCTCTCTAGTGATATCAAGTGATATTATTAATGATATTCATGGAGAAACTATTGGTGATATTCTTGGTAATACGCTTGGTGACATTCTTGCTAAGTATGGCACAAGTTTGAGAGAGGAATGCAGTTGTAGTTGTTACAGTTGTGTATGGTACTTGTTTTGTGGATATGGAGATTCTCTCTCTTGTTCCTACTCTTAGAGAAGTAGTGCTCTAATTGTCTTGAGTTGTTGTTGCAGTTAGCAACTAAGTTTTATCTGTTGGTTCTAGTATGGATTTACAAAATAATTGTATCAAAGGTCAAGGTGCTCAAGGGTGGTTGCGTGCCTATGATTGGGTGATAATAGTGATATTGTCTATGGTAAAATGAGCACATCAATTATTTTAACATATAGGACCCTCCCCTATATCAATGAGGAGATGTGATTTCATTTTCGGTGTATTAATGTGGAATGATCATCTTATGCCGATATGGGAGGGAGATCGACTTTTTTGTGTGTATTGGCAAAGATAAGTGATTTCTCGGCCATTGTATCCATGAAGAGAAGTAATTTATCGGTCTGTGTATCAGTCGAGGAAGACAATTTTGTTCTGAAATGTTGACGTGTAATGAGGATAACTCGTCGATATATCGATGAGGTGAAAATATTTTGAAGGAAGAAAAGTAAAAAATCATCTAAGGATGGAAGAAAATTTAAGGAATTTTAAGGTGCCAAGGTGTCGATGTAATATGTGAATGTCTCGTTGATACATCCTATGTCGGCACGTTAAGTGGATTTGTTTTCGGTATGTTGATGGATAAAGTGGATCACTTGACGATACACTATGTCTTAGTGAGCAATGAATATCCTTCGTCAATACACAGTGTATCGACGGGTAGACAAGATATTCAAATTTTCAAATGATCAACTCTAGTGGAGAAGAAAATAAAAGTTTAAGTGTCAAAGTTCCACAAAGGGGAAGTACAAAAATTCTTTTTTTTGGCAATGAAGTTAATAGGGGGGCCCTGTTATAGAGCAAGTTTTAGGTTGGGAAAATCCCAAACCAACCACAAAAGCATGTGCTACAACTATGGGACACTACACCCAATGTCACCTTGATGTAGGTCCCACACTTGGGGGGTGACTAAGGTCACTCCTGGGAGGCGATCCTAGAGACCCTAGGGGAAATGAGAAGGATGAAGGGAGGTGTAAGGATAAGTCCCCTGGAAGGTCAAGTGATGCAAGAATAGATTGGCTAGAAATGGTAAGTAAAGAGAGGTAAATGGATACAGAGTAAAGAGATAGTTGCTGGTGCACCTGTACCTTCCCGAGACACAAGAAAAATCCAAATGCAAAGAAATATATCAAGTGGATCATCAAGTTAAGATTGTTGTCCCTATTTTGTAGAAGTTACATCATCAATATATGACATCCAAATCAACAAGTAAAAGGTATATATTATTTAGCAATGTCAACAATAAAACTAACAACCAATGTGGACCAAAAATAACACTTCAAGACTGAATAAAGATGGTTGTCATAAAAGTAAATTTATGCAGTGGTATATCAGCCTTATGGCTGTATCATTCAATGAATTACAACAAAAAATATGACCATCAAAAAGTTCCAAAAGCTATCCCAATAGATGCACCTATGTTAGTAGTTTAAACTAGCAAAGTTAGAGGGTTAGTCTAGGGTTAGCTTGTGAGATATTAGTGGTTAGGGTTAGAGTTTAAAAAATACCTAATGGTTATAGGTTAGTTTTAATACATCAATACGATTTTTTTGGAGAAAGAGGATTCCCTAAGGGAGGAATAATCCCCAAGGCATAAATATCATTATCCAAAAGAGACAACTTCAAAACTTGAAATTTGTACGTTTACCAAGGCAACAATTTATTTCTCCCATGCAATAAGTAAATGAATAGTTCCTTTAAGAAAGGGTTAATGGAGTCAAGAGAATGTTAATAATATATATAGGCTAATTCCTTTGGGGTGTACTCCCTTTTACTCCCCAATGCAAGCTTCTCTTAGCTGGGGTTTCAACTAGAAGGGTGTATGCAATTATACTCCTCTTAGTAAACCCTTATGAAACAATATTCCCTTAGAAATAAAATGGTGGAAACACAAGTAGGGGTGTATTCCCTTATACTCCCTACTTGTCTAAAGAAAATAGAACCTTTAACTTGTACAAATGATAATACAATGAAACAAATGACACCTTCAAGCATTAAAAGGAAATAAAATCTAGACTAACCACCCAAAAAGCAATGAAGAAAGACTTCCAAGGTTAGCACACCATCTCCATCAACCATAACCAAGACATAGCCATAAACAAAGCAAAAGAGAGATAACTAGCCAAAGAGAGTGAAAATTTCAGTCCAAGAGCCTCTCACAATGGAAAGTTATGTTATGAAAATGACATCTTATGATCTCTATTTATACAAAATGTAGCTAACATAGTTTGTCCACATAATATTAGGGAAAACACAATTTTAGGGATCAACAACCCTAATAATTCCCCTTTACAAAGATAATATTTAAAAATTCTCTTTAATTTCACTTTTGCACAAAGAAAACCCTAAAACAAAGGTGATGTCAGCCCTTGAAGGAGGATGTTTTGGAAAATTGAGCAAGTCGTCGGAGCTGGGATGCAAAGTAGGGCCTCCAAAGGCAATGTGGAAATAATTTGGATCCTCTCCACCTCAAAATGCCATGCGTCATGGTCTGATTCATCATCAACCACCATATGCCCCTCAAATGTGACGTCAAGCCCCTAGGGAGTGACGTTTTTACCCTTCTGGGCAAGTCGTTTGGCATGAAAAGGGTGGGATATGTCTATCCAGTTGTGTCCTAGGCCTCCTAAATCATCTCTCTATCATTTGGCATTTGGGCCTATGCCATCCATATTGTGGGATGCTTCCCCTCATGGAATCCCAAGATAGGCTTGTTCTTCCAAAACTAACCACCAACCTGTACCTACAAGACAAATGGATATGCCCTCCAAGGATCTCAAGTCAAAGCATAATGATGAGTGAATCAATTCAATAAAAGATCCCTTAAAGCATGTATAACATGACTACATCATAAAAACATGTGCTTAAGAAACTAGACGTTTTGCCAAATTTGGTTGTGGGTGGGTTGGCATGGTACTACTTTTCAATGGATCAAACCTCCTAAGTCTAGGAACAACCTTATCTGAGTCATGTGAATGAAATAAAATGGATTGGAGAAGTACTTAGTGGGCATGGGGTTCATGATAGGGTCCATAATATCTCATTTATGGGTGCCTTTGTGGAGGGTGTGCCACACCTTCATCCACAATGCATTTTTTCCAAGCCCATCAATTTCCTTTTATCTTTATTTCTTTGTATTTTCTTTCAATATATAATAGGGAGAGTTGGAGGCCACTTCCCTGGCGTGATGACCAGATATTGACAATGTCACCCACAAGTACATTCACATAAATGATAAGGTTGGCTTGTGATGAGACCGCCTTTCCCTCAACCATGCAACTGAGAGCCATTACCCTGGTGTGATGGCCAAAAATGGTAATTTTATACCATTATATACCCATGGATGTGATATGATGGTTTGTGATGAGACCCCCTATCCACAACTGATCCTTTAAGAATTTTTATTTATTCTTTTCATGGGGTCCTTATTTTCTTGCGGAGAAGTTTTTCATTTCTTTCTCGGGATCCCTTGGGCGAAGCATATGGAAGGTTCTTTCATTGGATTTTATCTTTTTCCAGCTAACTCCCCTATGGGCCTTCAACCCCTTCTTCCCATGAAATGAGGAATGGTCCCTTCTAGGGTCAATCTACACCAAAATCCCAAGAGATGATGTCATGAGGGTAAATAATGATGGACAGTGGTTAGTATGGTTAGGAGTGGCACGATGAATCATCAAAGTAATCTCCCAAAAATACCCCATCCTAAGGGTGACCATCTACTTGAGTTTCCCAATCCAACCACCAACATTTAAACAAGGTAAAAGGCATAGTTTCCAAATCATATATCTCATAATAAAAAATAACCTCTGATATACAAGATAGAATGTCTCAATTGTTAAAATGATACCCACCATCATACCTGACTTGTACCACATGGAGAAATACCCAAGTGACCTGTGGTGGTAAGATGGTGTGGATGATGACAAAGTGCTAGGTCATTGTGGTGGCAATGCAGGTCTCTAACTGTGAAAAAGGATACTGTTGGTCATGTGGTCTCTTGGCACTCCATATCTGCAACCTGAGGGCCTTGAGACATAATATCCTTAGTTATCCACAAAATGGGGATAACATATGGCTCCTACTTAGGGACATGTGCTCGTCGTAGAGTGCATGAGAACTGCAAGATCTCATATTAGACCCGTTCCTGCAAGGAAACACAAAACTGTCAAGTGCAGGATGGCGTACTCATCCTCGTTCTCATATGGTCATAATGAAAACCAACTAAGCTAGAAAAAGAAAACTTTGACAAATTTTCTAACTAAGTACACGTATATGATGATGAAATCAATAATGCAAGTAGAGAAAAATGAAAATGAAATGCAACTATACTAATATGAGAAAACAAAATTCAATATGCAAGAAATCAAGATGACTTACCTACTTACCTAGGGTCCTAGGACCCTGAAGATCAAGTCTCGAAGGTGTCAGGTGAAATCGTACAACCAGTGCAACCACTTGATCATTGGACGAAGACATTTCCCCATGTTCTTAATCATGTGAAACAACAAAGATAAGTCCAACACATAGTAATCATGAGCATAAATAAACATATAATAAATCATGAAATAAAACTCTTGGTGATGGGTGGGAGGGAGGAAATCCTGTTGAAAATAGAAACCACAATCTTGATCGTCCTGAAACTCCCATATGCAAGCATATCCAGAAGCCTGATCTATCCATCTCTAGAGTGGTCTGACATATGTATATGATGGATAATCTTCATCCTCATCAACACAATCACTGCTCCTTGAAGACTGAGAAGATGTGAGATAACTCAAGAAGACCCCATGCTTCACCCAAGGGGAAGAAATGAGGTACATGACGAGCTTAGGTATATAAGAAGAAAAAAGTTGCATCTTCGACTATGAATCCTTGTGAGAATATCCAATATGACAAAACTTTTGCTTCGTAGAGTGAACCTCTGATTGCCCCGGGATGGCTATGTCTTGGTACTCTTCCAAAATGAAGGGTGAAAATGTATGAAAATCCTCATCAAGAAAATCTATGATCATGTCACCATCACCATCCCAAACATCTGAGTCATATATGCTCGAAGACTAATCCTTTGCTTGGGGGCTTCCCTCAACGTCGTAAGTGAGATCTCCATCAAAGGTGAAAAGGCTCATGTCCCATCCACGTTTTCCAATCTATATGAAAGTGTCAATATGATGATCAATTGTATCTGAGGGCTATTCTAGTGCTCCTTCACTTACAGGATCATGGAATAGGATGTCATCAAGATCATCGAAAGGGTCATAACACATAGTGTGCTCTTCTTTATGCGTAGGAGGAATAGAGGTTTGGATGTCTTCATATGGGTCATTAAGTGAAAGCACTTCATCTTCATTAAATGCCTCCCCAGAATATTCAACATGATAAGCTTCATCAAGATCATGTTGGAAGCTTTCTTCATAAGCATGTTCTTCAAGCATCTCTTTTACTTGATTCATCTGCTCTTCAACGACTTCATTAGCATCTTTTTCCCTTTCCATCTACAAAATTTCCTTCCATTAGGGATGGTGGGGTCTTGGTTGATTCCAAGGTGCCATAGTCCCATCGACTATAAGAACAAATCAAATGAATTTCGGGGGAGAGAAAGGCTTATCAAAGGATGAAAGGGGAGAGCAGGGGAAAGGTAAGTAATGGAAAGGTGGGTTCGGGAAATTGTGGAGTCTCCAGACAAACTTTGAAGCAGGTATGCCAAAGGAAAATGGGTAAGTTCTTGGAGTGGAGTCGCTAGGAAAGCTTGGGGTGAAGGATTTGGGAAAGAGACTTGCCAAAAGTGTCATTTTAGGGCACAAAGAGGATTCAAAATCCTCCCTGAAAACAACGCCAAAATGTTACAGCGCAAGTTGTAGGCTGGGAAAAGCCCAACCCAATCACAAAATCATGTAATACAACTATGAGACACTACACCCAATGTCACCTTGATGTAGGTCTCGCAATTGGGGGGTGACTAAGGTCCCTCTTGGGAGGCGATCCCGGAGACCCTAGGGGGAATGAGAAGGATGAAGGGAGGCATAAGGAGAATTCCCACAGAAGGTCAAGTTATGGAAGAATAGATTGGTTGGAAATGGTAAGTAAAGATAGGTAAATGAATATTGAGCAAACATATAGTTTCTGGTGCACCTGTACCTACTCGAGACACAAGAAAAATCCAAATACAAAGAAATATATCAAGTGGATCAACAAGTTAATATTACTATCCCTATTTTACAACAGTTATATCAGCAATAGATTACATCCAAATTAGCAAGTAAAAGGTATATATTAGTTACCAATGTCAACAATAAAACTAGTAACCAATGTGGACCGAAAATAACGCTTCAGGATTGAATAAAGATGCTTGTCATAAAAGTAAATTTCTATAGCAGTATATCAGCCTTATGGTTGTGGCATTCAATGAAGTACAACAACAAATCCGACCATCAAAACTAGCAAAGTTAGAGGGTTAGTCTAGGGTTAGTTTGTTAGATATGAGCAGTTAGGGTTAGAGTTTAAAGCAACCCTAATGGCTATAGTTTAGTTTTAATACAACAATAAGAATTTGTGGGAGAAAGAGGATGCCCTAAGGGAGGAAGAATCCCCAAGGAATCAAGATCATTATCCAAAAGAGACAACTTCAAAATTTGAAATTTGTACGTTTACCAAGGTAGCAATTTATTTCTCCCATGCAATAAGTAAATGTCTAGTGCCTTTAAGAAAGGGTTAATGGAGTCAAGAGAATGTGAAAAAGCTAGATAGGCTACTTCTTTGGGGGTGTAAACCCTTTTACTCCCCAATGCAATATTCTCTTAGCTAGGGTTTCAACTAGGAGGGTGTATGCAATTATACTCCCCTTAGTAAACCCTTATGAAGCAATATTCCCTTAGCAATAAAATGGTGGAAACACAAGTAGGGATGTATTCCCTTATAATCCCTACTTGGCTCAAGCAAATAGAACCTTTAACTTGTACAAATGATAATACAATGAAACAAATGGCACCTTCAAGCATTAAAAGGAAACAAAAGTTAGACTAACCACCAAAAAATCAATGAATAAAGCCTTCCAAGGCTAGCGCACCATCTCCATCAACCATAACCAAGACATAGCCATAAACAAAAGCACAAGAGAGAGAAATAGCCAAAGAGAGTGAAACTTTCAGTCCAAGAGCCGCTCACAATGGAGAGTTATGTTATGAAAATGAGATCTTATGATCTCTATTTATACAAAATGTAGATAACATAGTTTGTCCACATAATATTAGAGAAACCACAAGATTAGGGATCAACAACCCTAATCTTGCCCCTTTACAAAGATAATATTTAAAAATTCTCTTTAATTTCACTTTGCACAAAGAAAACCCTAAAGAAAGGTGAAGTCATCCCTTAAAGGAGAATGTTTTGGAAAATTAAGCAAGTTGTTGGAGCTGGGCTGCAAAGTAGGGCCTCCAAAGGCCATGTGGAAATCATCCAGAGCCTCTCCACCTCAAAATTTCATGTGTCATTCTCTGATTCATCATCAACCACCATATTCCCCTCAAATGTGATGTCAAGCCCCTAGGGAGTGTCATTTTTCACCTTCTGGGCAAGTTGTTTGGCATGCAAAGGGTGGGATATGTCTATACAATTGTCTCCTAGGCCTTCGAAATAATCTCTCTATCATCTGGCATGTGGGCCTATAACATCCATCCCGTGGGATGCTTTCCCTCATGGAATCCCAAGCTAGGCTTGTTCTTCCAAAACTAGCCACCAACCTGTACCTACAAGGAAAATGGATACACCCTCCAAGGATATCAAGTCAAAGCATCATGATGAGTGAATCAAGTCAATAAAAGATCCATTAAAGCATGTATACCAAGACTACATCATACAAACATGTTCTTAAGAAACTAGACATTTTTCCAAGTTTGGTTGTGGGTGGGTTGGCATGGTACTTATTTTCAATGGATCAAACACCCTAAGTCTAGGAACAACCCTATCTGAGTCATATGAATGAAATAAAATGGATGAGGGAAGTACTCAATGGGCATGGGGTTCATGATATGCAAGGGTCCATAATATCTCATTTATGGGTTCCTTTGTGGAGGATGTGTTGCACCTTCGTCCACAATGCATTTTTTCCAAGTCCATCATTTTCATTTTATATTTCTTTCTTTGCATTTTATTTCAATATAGAATAGGGCGAGTTGGAGGCCACTGCCTTGGCATGGTGACCAAATATTGACAGTGTCACCCACAAGTAATTTCACGGAAATGATAAGGTTGGCTCGTGATGAGAGCCCCTTTCCCTCAGCCATGCAACTGAGAGCTATTACCCTGGTGTGATGGCCATAAATGGTAATTTCATACCTTTAGATACCCATGGATGTGATAGGATGGATCATGACGAGACCCTTTATCCTCAACTGATCCTTTAAGCATTTTTATTTATTCTTTTCATGGGGTCCTTATTTTCTTTCGGAGAAGCTTTTCATTGCTTTCTCGGGATCCCCTGGGTGAAGAATCTGGATGGTTATTTCATTGGATTTTATATTTTTCCAACTAACTCCCCTCTGGGCCTTCAACCCCTTCTTCCCATGAAATGAGGAATGGTCCCTTATAGGGTCAATCTGCCCCAAAATCCCAAGAGATGATGTCATGAAGGGAAATAATGATGGAAAGTGGTAAGTGTGGTCGGGAGTGGCACGATGAATCATCAAAGGAAGCTCCTAGAAACACCCCATCCTAAGGGTGACCATATACTTGAGTGTCCCAAGCCAACCACTAGCATTTAAACAAGGTAAAAGACATAGTTTCCAAAGAAGATGTCTCATAATAAAAAATAACCTCTGATATACAAGCTAGAATGCCTAAAATATTAAAATGATACCCACCATCATACCTGACTTGTACCACATGGAGCAAGACCCAAGTGACCTGTGGCAGAAAGATGGTGTGGATGATGACCAAGTGTTGGGTCATTGTGGTGGAGATGTGGGTCTCTAGCTGTGAAAAAGGATATTGTTGGTCATGTGGTCTCTCGAAACTCCATATATGCAACCTGAGAGCCTCGAGACATAATCTCCTTAGTTATCGACAAAATGGGGATAACATCTGGCTCCTACTTGGGGACATGTGCTCGTCATAGAGTGCATGAGAATCACAACATCTCCTGGTATACATGTGCCTGCAAGGAAACATAAAATTGTTAAGTGTAGGATGGCTACTCATTCTCGTTCTCATATGGTCATAATGAAAATGAACTAAGCTAGAAAAATAAAATTTGACAAAATTTCTAACTAAGTATACATATATGATGATGAAATCAATAATGCAAGTAGAGAAAAATGAAAATGCAATGAAACTAAACTAATATGTGAAAAAAAAATGAAATATGCAAGAAAGCAAGATGACTTACCTACTTACCTAGGGTCATGGGACATTGAAGATCAAGTCTCGAAGGTGTCAGGTGAAATTGTATAACCAGTGCAACCACCTCATCATCAGACGAAGACATTTCCACCTGTTCTTAATCATGTGAAACAACAAAGATAAGTACATCAAATAGTAATCATGAGCATAAATAAACATATTAACAATCATGAAATAAAATGCATGGAGATGGGTGGGAGGGAGGAAATCCCGCTGAAAAGAGAAACCACAATCTCAATCATCCTGAAACTCCCATCTGAAAGTATAGTCAGAAGCCTAATCTATCCATCTCTGGAGTGGACTCGCGTATTAGATGATGGATCATCTTTATCCTCATCAACGCGATCATTGCTCCCCGAAGACTGAGAAGATGTGAGATAACTCAAGAAGGCCCCATGCTTCACCCAAGGGGAAGAAATGAGGTGCAGGACAAGCTTAGGTCTAGAAGAAGAAAAACACCGCCTCTTCATGTCTAAATCCTCATGAGAATCTCTAAGATGAAAAAACTTCCGCTTCGTAGAGTGAAATTCCGATGGCCTCGGGATGGCTATGTCTTAGAACTCTTCCAAAATCAAGGGTGAAAATGTCTAAAAATCCTCATAGAAAAAGTATGTATCCCCAAAAGGATATGCATCACCCTGAAATTGTTGTGACAAGTCATTTTGTAATGGATCGAGCAAATTTATGATCGTGTCACCATCACCATCCCAAACATCTGAGTCGTATATGCATGAAGACCAGTCATTTGTTTGGGGGCTGCCCTCAACGTCATAAGTAGGATCTTCGTCAAAGGTTAAAATGATCATGTCCCA
Source organism: Picea engelmannii (assembly GCA_009831015.1). Classification (NCBI taxonomy): domain Eukaryota; kingdom Viridiplantae; phylum Streptophyta; class Pinopsida; order Pinales; family Pinaceae; genus Picea; species Picea engelmannii. The sequence continues at coordinate 253,260 of ML787967.1, forward strand.
TCCACATTTTTCAATCTGTATGAAAGTGTCAATATGCTGATCAACTGTATCTGAGGGCTCTTCTAGTGCCCCTTCACTTCCAAGATCATGGAACAAGATGTCATCAAGATCCTCGAAAGGGTCATAACTCACGGTGTTCTCTTCTTGATGCATAGGAGGAATAATGGCTTGGATGTCTTCATCTGGGTCATTAAGTGAAACAACTTCATCTTCATTAAATTCTTCCTCCGAATATTCAACGTGATAAGATTCATCAGGATATTCTTGGAAGCTTTCTTCATAAGCATGTTCTTCAAGCATCTCTTTTACTTGATTCATTAGCTCTTCAATGACTTCATTAACAACTTTTTCCCTTTCCATCTGCAAAATTTCCTTCCATGAGGGATGGAGGGGTCTTGTTTGATTCCAAGGTGCCATAGTCCCATTGACTAGAAGAACACCTCAAAGGAGTTTACGGGGAAGAGAAAGGCTTATCAAAGGATGAAAGGGGAGAGAAGGGGAAAGGTAAGTAATGGAAAGATGGGATCGAGAAATGATGGAGTTGGCAGACAAACTTTGAAGAAGGTTTGTCAAAGGAAAATGGGTAAGTTCTTGGACTGGAGTCGCCAGGAAATCTCGTGGTGAAGGCTTTGGGAAAGATACTCGCCAAAAGTGTCATTTTAGGGCACGAAGAGGATTCAAAATCCTCCCTGGAAATGGTGCCAAAATGTTATAGTGCAAGTTGTAGGTTGGGGAAATCCCGACCCAACCACAAAATCATGTGCTACAACTATGAGACACTACACCCAATGTCACCTCGATGTAGGTACCACACTTGGGGGGTGACTAAGGTCACTCCTGGGAGCTGATCCCGGAGACCCTAGGGGGAATGAGAATGATGAAGGGAGGTGTTAGGATAAGTCCCTGAGAAGGTCAAGTGATGGAAGAATATATTGGTTGGAAATGGTAAGTAAAGAGAGGTAAATGGATACCGAGTAAAGAGATAGTTGTCGGTGCACTTGTACCTACCCGAGACACAAGAAAAATCCAAACGCAAAGAAATATATCAAGTGGATAAAAAATTTAATATTTTTGTCCCTATTTTGTAGCAGTTATATCAACAATATATTACATCCAAATCAGCAAGTAAAAGGTCTATATTAGTTAGCAATGTCAATAATAAAACTAGTAACCAATGTGGATCGAAAATAACACTTCAAGACTGAATAAAGATGGTTGTCATAAAAGTGAATTTATGCAGAAGTATATCGACCTTATGTATGTAGCATTAAATGAATTACAACAACAAATCTGACCATAAAAGATTTCCAAAATCTAGCCCAATAGATGCACCTAGGTTAGTAGTTTAACCTAGAAAGGTTAGAGGGTTAGTCTAGGGTTAGTTTATGAGATATTAGCGGTTAGGGTTAGAGTTTAAAGAAGCCCTAATGGCTACAAGTTAGTTTTAATACATAAATAATGATTTGTGGGAGAAATAGGATGCCATAAGGGAGGAAGAATCCTGAAGGCATCAAGATCATTATCTGAAAGAGACAACTTCAAAACTTGAAATTTGTACGTTTACCAAGGAAGCAATTTATTTCTCCCATGTAATAAGTAAATGACTAGTGCCTTTAATAAGGATTAGTGGAGTCAAGAGAATGTGAAGAAGCTAGATAGGGTACTTCATTGGGGGTGTAATCCCTTTTACTCCCCAATGCAAGCTTCTCTTAGCTAGGGTTTCAACTAGGAGGGTGTATGCAATTATACTACTCTTAGTAAACCCTTATGAAGCAATATTCCCTTAGCAATAAAATGGTGGAAACAAAAGTAGGGGTGTATTCCCTTATACTCCCTACTTGGCTCAAGCAAATAGAACCTTTAACTTGTACAAATGATAATACAATGAAACAAATGGCACCTTCAAGCATTAAAAGGCAATAAAAGCTAGACTAACCACCAAAAAAAGCAATGAAGAAAGCCTTCCAAGGCTAGTGCACCATCTCCATCAACCATAACCAAGACAAATCCATAAACAAAATCACAAGAGAGAGAACTAGCCAAAGAGAGCGAGAATTTCAGTCCAAGAGACTCTCACAATGGAGTGTTATGTTATGTAAATGAGATCTTATGATCTCTATTTATACAAAATGTAGCTAACATAGTTTGTCCACATAATATTAAGGAAAACACAAGATTAGGGATCAACAACCCTAATCTTTCCCCTTTACAAATATAATATTTAAAAGTTCTCTTTAATTTCACTTTTGCACAAAGAAAACATTAAAACAAAGGTGACATCATCCCTTGAAGGAGGACGTTTTGAAAAATTGAGCAAGTCGTTGGAGCTGGGATGAAAAGTATGGCCTCCAAAGGCCATGTGGAAATCATCCAGAGCCTATTCACCTCAAAATTCAATGTGTCATGCTCTGATTCATCATCAACCACCATATTCCCCTCAAATGTGACATCAATCCCCTAGGGAGTGACTTTTTCCCCTTCTGGGAAAGTTGTTTTGCATGCAAAGGGTGGGCTATGTCTATCCAACTATCTCCTAGGCCTACAAAATCATCTCTCTATCATCTAACATGTGGGCCTATGTCATCTATCTTATGGGATACTTTCCCTCATGGAATCCCAAGCTAGGCTTGTTCTTCCAAAACTGTCCACCAACCTGTACCTGCAAGACAAATGGATACACCCTCCAAGGATATCAAGTCAAAGCATCATGATGAGTGAATCAAGTCAATAAAAGAGCCATTAAATCATGTATACCAGGACTACATCATATAAACATGTGCTTAAGAAACTAAACATTTTGTCAAGTTTGATTGTGGGTGGGTTGGCATGGTACTTATTTTCAATGGATCAAATCCCCTAAGTCTCAGAACAACCCTATCTGAGTCACGTGAATGAAATGAAATGGACGGGGGAAGTAATCAATGGGCATGGGGTTCATGATATGCCAAGGGTCCATAGTATCTCATTTATGGGTGCCTTTGTGGAGGGTGTGTCGTACCTTCGTCCACAATGTATTTTTTCCAATCCCATCGATTGCCTTTTAACTTTCTTTCTTTGTATTTTTTTTCAATATAGAATAGGGAGAGTTGGAGGCCACTGCCCTGGCATGGTGAAAATATATCAACAATGTCACCCACAAGTAATTTCATGGAAATGAAAAGGTTGGCTCGTGATGAGACCTCCTTTCCCTCATCCATGCAACTGAGAGACATTACCCTAGTGTGATGGACAGAAATGGTAATGTCATACCATTATATACCCATGGATGTGATAGGTTGGATCGTGATGAGACCCCTTATCTTCAACTGATACTTTAAGTGTTTTTATTTATTCTTTTCATGGGTGTTAATGTTTATTCCATTATTATAGTTCTTTGCATTTCAATAGATAAGAGCACCATAAGAACAAGATCACTGAGAAATACACATTCACAAGAGACATAAAATTTATCCTGGGAAACCCTCTAGGGGAAGAAAACCTAGCAAAAACTTCCTTATCATAAATAGCTAATACAATGTTCAAGAGATAACTCAAACCAATACAGATAGTCCTCCCCAAGAGATGCGCCACTCTTCTTCTCCTCTCTCCAACTGGTAATTGCAGCTTGCCTCATCAGAGAATGAGAAAGTGAGTTGTGTGTTAGACGTGAGGCGCTAGCCTCCTATAAATACAAGACTGGCACGTGTGAGAGGGTTTCACTGGCAGGGCCGACCTCTCACTCTGGGTGGGTAAACCCACCTTTAATTAATTCTGGGTCTTCAGTAATAACTGTTGGGGCCGACTTCTTATTCTGCCCATTATAATTGTCCGATGACCAATCCACAAAAGGGGATTTGGTTCTAATACAATTACCGACATGATTAATCCACAATGGGGACTAATCCTAATAATAAAATAACAATAATAATAAGAATTCTCTTCGCAATTACATTATTTCAACACTCCCCCTTAACAAGAAGGGTATTCTTCATCAACATCAGGCGAGAGAGGTCTGCATCATCAGTGGCATCAGGAGGACAGTATTGTCAATATCATCTTGAAACATTGGCTAGCATATTTACGAGTCATCGAAAGTTTTTCTTCATCAACAACATCATCATTCTCGAAAGAATGCTATCATCATCTGCATCAAATATGTATCAATAAAAAAAAAATGATACCTCATCATAGCATTAGGCTGGCAGTACTACACTGGCTCAATGTCACAGCTGTTAAGCTGGTAGCTCAGTGTCAGTCACATCTTTCTTTACGTCTAACAACTAGGTCAGAAGCAAGGAATATCATCATCTCGCTTTACGTCTAACAACTAGGTCAGAAGCGAGGAATCA